>JBAMHV010000017.1:7217896-7232241 GCA_037177535.1 Pseudomugil gertrudae | reverse complement strand
TTGGGGAAAGACGGTGTATATATATATATATATATATATATATATATATATATATATATATAAATTAGTTTTATCGTATGCATATCTATGTATTTGTGTGGAACAAAGCGTTTAAATTTTTTGTTTGTTTTGTTTTTAAGCTAATTCTGTGCAAACAACATCTTCACTGGGTCAGTGTGTCATTTTTAAATGTCACACGCTGATAACATCAAGTCGAAACGGTTTCACTGAGAGTAAAGGTGAGTTATACTACATAGTAAAGTTAGTTAGAATTTTACTCTTCTAATGGTGTAGCTGGTGAATACTCACACAGTACAGCTTTCATATATAAAAAGGGGCATATTTTAGATAAAGATATGCCACTGTTACAGTAACCTGGCATTGATTGGTGTGTTTGTCCCTACTGTTATCAGGTTTCACTGCCATGTTTGCCAGGCTGGCCATGTGCTCTCGCCTCCCATCCAAAATCTGGCAGTCGAATGTGTGTGCAGTCTCCATCAGAGCATTTTCCCAGGCTAAGTGTAGGTTAATACCCATCCCCTCTATTGTACCAGTAGTACCAATTTTGTTGGTGTGTTTTAATTGTGCCTCTTTTATTCTGTGCAGTTTCCCTCCCAAGGCCCCATGGGAAATCTTTTGCCCACCGCAGTGAGCTAAAGCAGGCCAAACGTATTGTGGTGAAATTGGGGAGCGCTGTGGTTACTCGTGGAGATGAGTGTGGTTTGGCACTAGGACGGCTGGCCTCAATAGTAGAACAGGTAAAAAAAGTTGACCAAGACTTTATTTGATATCTCAATGGCTTCGACTTAAAAAGCTGAATACTATGGTTTTTGTGTACTGTCAGGTGGCCATGCTGCAGAATCAAGGCAGGGAGATGATGATTGTTACAAGTGGCGCTGTGGCTTTTGGGAAGCAGAGATTGAGACATGAAATATTGTTGTCTCAGAGCGTCAGGCAGGCCTTACATTCTGGACAAAACCAACTCAAAGAAATGGTAAATACTAAGTTTCCCCATAAGTCCATTGTGTGTAAATGTTGATATTTTGCTTAATTTGGTGATGTTAAAGTAAACTCTTATTTAGTCGGTTCCAGTTTTGGAGGCTCGAGCTTGTGCAGCTGCTGGGCAAAGTGGTCTGATGGCGCTGTACGAGGCTATGTTCACCCAATACAGCATCTGCACAGCACAGGTATGTATTGGGTTTCAAAATAAAATGATAAAAAGTGGGGAAAAAATGGCTGTTTTTTAACTTTTTTGTTCCCTCTTTAGATTCTTGTCACCAACCTGGATTTTCATGATGAGCAGAAACGGCGTAACCTGAACAGCACGTTGCACGAACTGCTGCGGATGAACATCGTTCCAATCATCAACACCAATGATGCAGTTGTTCCGCCCCCTGTGCCCAACAGTGATCTACAGGGGGTAAATGTGGGTACTGTGTGATGGACATGCTGGGAATGCTAAAAGTTTGTAATGGCGAATTATGCACACATTGCATAAGTGAAACGCGTATGTTTCTTCTTCTTTTCCATTACCACTGACATCATTTAACTTCAGAGCACATTAATACAGCATTTTTCAGCCTGTGTAAAGTGTTGTGGTCTCTTTTCTGCCTCTCAGGTTAGATAAAAGTTATTTTAGAGACATGTTGTTTGCTAATATATTTTTTGTAATAAACATTTCTATTTCAGGTAATAAGCATTAAAGATAACGACAGCTTGGCTGCACGTTTGGCTGTTGAAATGAAGGCTGACCTTCTCATTGCCCTGTCTGACGTTCAAGGTACACACATACCTACTTTGATGCTTCTTACTGTAATTTGTATTTAACATTTATATGTATTATTTTTGTAAACCTGTATGCCCACTACCTAGCCAAAGGTTTGATACCAAGTTGGATAATTTTTTGTTTATTAAAAGATAAAAAGAAAACAATAACATGTACCCCACAGGCTTATACGACAGTCCTCCAGGAACAGATGATGCCAAGCTCATTGACATATTCTATCCCGGAGACCAGCAGTCCATCACATATGGCACTAAGTCCAGAGTTGGCATTGGCGGCATGGAAGCCAAGGTCAGCACAGTAGAGAATTTTCTTTTTTTCCAACATGCAAACATTACATTGTTGTTTAGTAATTTTTAAAAAAAGTTACAATCAGACTGTTTTAATCAGGTGAAAGCAGCCCTTTGGGCACTGCAGGGTGGGACCTCTGTCATCATTGCCAACGGCACAGATCCTAAAGTAACGGGCCACGTCATCACAGACATTGTGGAAGGAAAAAAAGTTGGAACCTTTTTCTCCGAAGTGAAACCTGCAGGTAAAAATCACAGATAAAAAATTCTCTCGCATCTTTGGATTAATTTGTTTATATTTTATGTGTATATCATTAACACCATCAGGTCCAACTGTGGAGCAGCAGACAGAGATGGCCCGGCATGCAGGCAGGACTCTGGCTTCTCTGCTTCCCGAGCAGGTGAGGTGGTAAAAAAAAAAGCCATTACAGGTTACAAAGGATCATCTTTTAACCTTGTTTTTACGATGCACGATTAGTAGTTTCAGTTACCCGTGATTGTAGTGTGTGTTTAATTGTATCATGGCTTGTGTTTTTATCAGAGAGGAGAAATCATCTGCTGTCTGGCTGAGCTGCTTACGGAGAAGAAAGAGGAGATACTCAATGCTAACAGGAAAGACATGGAGTTTGCAGCAGGTAGATCGGACACAATTTAATCCACAGCTGCCTGATGAAAAGAGGCTTGGTTCTAGTGGTAGATGACAAAAGTTCTAGTTTTCTCAATGAATCAGAGTTTTACAGTGTTATTTATTTTTTTTTATGATTTTTTTTCATGACAGGCCGTTTGTCCCAGCCTCTGATCAATCGCTTGAGTCTATCAACTGCTAAGCTGAACAGCCTTGCCATTGGCCTGCGTCAACTTGCTGTTTCCTCCAGAGATAGCGTGGGGCGAGTGCTGAGGAGGACCCGAGTGGCTAACAATCTAGAGCTGGAACAGATCACAGTCCCAATTGGTGTCCTGCTGGTTATTTTTGAGTCGCGTCCTGATTGCCTCCCACAGGTCAGACCACGAGTTAACAGATGCAATGGTGCACAACCTAAACTTAAATCTAATCTTATGAAAATCGTACAAAACCTAAAACAAAAGTAGTTTTTAATCAGGTTGGTTTTAATCAGCTTTTTAATTAGTGCTGGGCAACATTAAAATGTTTAATCACAATTAATGATGTTAAAAAATTCAGTGGTGATTCAAAACTGGTGTTTTATGTTAATGTTACCTCAGTGTGAACAAAAGAGTAAAAATTTAGGTTTAAAAGGATTTGTTTGTAAAAAAAAAAAAGGGATGAGGAGCAGCTTTCTCTTTACATGCCAGCAATTAAAATATGTCCTGTAAATCTCAATTTAAATATATATTTATAATATGAGCATCAAATCTGTGTGATCAATATTCAGCGTTTATCCTAAAATTAATTTTATGGTCATGGAGATAAAGTGGCACCTCGTCAGTAACATGGCAATGACGAGTTTAGTCTGTACAAACCTCAAATCTTAAAACAATTTAAACAGTAACTCTGTGAAAGAGGGTTAGTGAGTTGGTGCATACTTGTCTCCTTGTGTGGAGTGGTACACACACACACACACACACACACACACACACACCTGTTCAGGTGATGCTGCAGAAGATCACCTGCAGGTGATCTCTGTGGCTGTGATGCTGTCATGATCATACCCTGCCAGAACCCCCGTTCATGTGACCTGCGTTATGTTTGTGCATTCAGAGCTTTGAGTGTTATAGCTTGATAATACAAACGTACCCAGCCCAATTCTCAATAAGGAGTCTAAAGAAAACAATACCTTTTAAATGTTTTTGTCTAAAGTCTGCTTTAGTATATGTTGATTTCTGACTATAAGCCAGGCAGCAGGCCTGCAGCAGCTTAGGGTTAAATAAAAAGCTTCTCGTTTTATTTAGTTTGCCACAGATCACAGGGACTGTGAGAAAACGTTGCTAAATTTGTTGTCAGTCACTGACGATAAATAAATGAATGAGGAGTGACTAGGTATGACCACTCACTAAATATAGTCATGGAGTTACTAAGTTGGCAACACTGCGTTTACTAGCATTTTTTTACTCAGTAAATGTATGCAGCCATTTCTCATGCACATGGTTTCTACTTTTCTTGTTTTCCTCTTTAGAGTAATAGAACATTAAAGTCATGTGTTGAATATTGGACTGCAGGTGTCAGCGTTGGCTATCGCCAGTGGAAATGCTTTACTGCTGAAGGGTGGTAAAGAAGCAGCCAACACCAATAAAATTCTACACCAACTCACTCAGGAAGCTCTTTCAATTCATGGAGTGACGGATGCCATTCAGCTGGTGAGACTGAAAACCTGGAACTTTATAGTACTTTATTTTGATCCAAATTCATTGTAATTATTATCGTAGTACTTCTGTTTATGTTTTAAAATAGTTTTTGTCGTTTAGGTGAGCACACGAGAGGAAGTTGAGGATCTGTGCAGGCTGGACAAGATGATTGACTTAATCATTCCAAGAGGTTCCTCTCAGCTGGTTAGAGACATCCAAAGGGCAGCTAAGGGCATTCCTGTGTTGGGTCACAGTGAAGGCGTCTGTCATGTCTATGTAGACAGCGAAGCAAGCATAGACAAAGCTATTGAAGTTGGTATGTGTCAGCTGCATGCAGCTGTGCATTTATTTTTGTGAAAGTGATCAGCGAATACAGAATTGGGTAAAATATAATTTTGTCCCTTTTTATGTTGGGCTGTAGTTAATAATGTTTCAGGGTAACCCAGAAGTGCTGAATGATTGTACAAACTTTGTTTCTAGTCAAGGATTCCAAATGCGACTACCCTGCAGCCTGCAATGCCATGGAGACCCTCCTCATTCACAGAGACTTGCTACGAACTCCTCTATTTGACCAGATTATTGACATGCTGAGAACAGAGCAAGTAAGACATGTGCAGACTTTGGTTTGGGGCACAATTAAAATTATTTTAAGCATTTTTAAACAAAATATAATCCTGTTTAGAACTTCACTAATAATATATTTGGCACTAAATTCCTTTTTTTTTCTTTGTTTAGGTAAAGATTCATGCAGGCCCCCGGTTTGCATCCTATTTAACTTTCAGCCCATCTGAGGTGAAGTCTCTTCGCACAGAATATGGGGACCTAGAATGCTGCATCGAGGTGGTCGACAGCATGCAAGATGCCGTGGACCACATCCACAAATACGGCAGCTCCCACACAGATGTTATTGTTACAGAGAATGAAGACACGGCCGAGCAGTTTTTGCAGCAGGTGGACAGTGCCTGTGTTTTCTGGAACACCAGCTCTCGCTTTGCTGATGGCTACCGCTTTGGCCTTGGTATGTTCACAATATCCTCCTACTTTCTTTTACAGTTCTAACTAAATGGTGATCTAACTTGCACAATTTCTTTTGCAGGAGCTGAGGTTGGCATCAGCACAGCAAGGATACATGCTAGAGGTCCAGTGGGTTTGGAGGGACTTCTTACTACCAAATGGGTCCTTCGAGGAGAGGGTCACACTGTAGCTGACTTCTCTGAACAAGGCAGTATGAAATACCTTCATGAAAGCATCCCTGTACCCCAAGGAAATTTTAATTAGGTATCTAATATGGAGCACTGTTACGATGAGCCAACAGAACAGATATCTGCTTGGGATGCATTAAAAGTTTGTTTATAGATATAATTTTAACTCACTAGTTGCAGCTTCATCTCCTGTGGAAGGCCACAATGTTGGCCCATAAAGCTTACATGCAGACTGGAAGCGACTGTCTATGGATAGCTGTGAACCTGAACCTGTGTTTAAACCTGCTAATCTGTATTCAGATCCATACAAAATTCCCTTAAAACATTGAGTGGTTGTAAGAACAACTGATCAATGGAAATAAATTGTACTATGTGATAATGTTGGCATGGATAAAACTTTCCCCTCTGCAGATTTTTTTTATAAAAAAAAACAGAAAAAGTAATCAAAACCCAACTGTGATTTTCTAATTTATTTTTCTACATGCAAACTCTCCCTTTAGTCTTGTATTTATCTGTAAGTTTTTGTGTGGGATCGTGGTTCAGATTTATTTTGCTGTCCTCCTTTGCACAGAGAATTTAATAAATATGATGTACAGTTCTTAAATCAGAGTTTGTGCTTCATAATTACATGCTTGTTTTCTAACTGCATGGTCTGATTTCACTCATTGCTCCCTTTAGTAAAGATACTCCACTGTGAAAGGTAAAACTATTACTTGAATCAATCAAACTTAATGTGTATAGCACTTCTCATACAAAAGCAGCTCAAAGTGCACCTTATCATACTTTCACACACATTTCCCACTCACATCTACAGAGTGCACTTATATCTTCCATATCCCTCTTTGCACAAACAACTTTTTGCTCTGTCTCAACTGAAACAACATAAAAACAACTGGTAGTAAACATCTGATCTAAACATCTGGCTTGCATTCTGCTCTAAATATTAGTTTAGAAGTTGTTCGCATGAATCTTTTTGTCTAATTAAACCTGTCTATAATAAATTCAGAAATCCTCCTGTGACAATCTAGACATGAAAAGAAACTTTCTGTACAGGAGCTTTCAAAACTACATCTCTTATACGCAACGGTATTGACGTAGAGAATGTGGGCGGAGTTTGTCATCAGCAGTACTTCCCAGGTGACCTGACAACACGGCTGTCATCTGTGGACAGTAAAGATGGCAGGAAATCAAAATTACACGATCGTAGAGTATTTTGGCGGAGATGATGGTTACCGCTGTGGCTATTGTAAAAATGATAAGGGAAACTTCTCTCAAGGTAAGTTTCAGATGAAGTTACCAACTAAAAACCAAAGTAGGACAGAAGTAGCTCGTGCTAACAAACTAGCTCCGTGTACTTGCTGGTGTAGCAACCGAGTGTTACTAAAAATGTTCATCAAGTGGCAATGTCTGTTCTTCTGTCATTAAATAGAATTATACATTTAGAAACGCGTTGATGCATTCACCTCAGACAAAATGTTAACATTTGTAAGCATTACCTTTATGTCACTGTTCATGATGTTAAGCGAACCAAGTTATCGCTGTTAGCATTTTGTAGCCCTAGTGTGTCATTTGGTGTAAATACTACAAAACAGAGCTAAATTATTTTATTAAGTTTAAGGTTCAGTGTTGACTTGGTATTATATATAAATATATATAATATACTATACTAACATTTCACTGAGAATACGTTTTTTAACATAAGAAGTTGGAAGGATATTTAACATCTCTGCTAGCATCTTAGCTAGCTAATGGCCAGTAACGTTAGATACAGGACAGGGAAGGAAGATTGTGTTTCTCAGAAGGAAAAGAGCAGCTGCTTCATTTGGTCTGTGGCAGATCTTCAGATATGTCACGAACAACCAAAGAAACGGAGGCTGTGTTTAGTAATTGCATTGATTTTTAGGCTTGATTTATTAGCTGCAGTACTTTGACTTCCTCCTATTTCTCCTTGTATGTTAGCACTAACATTAAAAATGCTTGATTAAAAAACACAGTGATATTCACAAAAAAACATTTGGTGTTTCTATTGATATGTTCTATAAATATGTTTTATAAAATTAATTAATAAAAGTTTATTATAAGCCTAATGAACATTTTCTCGAAAGTGGGTGGTGCAGGTCAGACACGTGACCGGATTCATAGACAATCTATGAAAACAAGTAAACAGTGTTACAAAGCTGCAATTTAAAAAAAGAAAGCATGGGCAGGAAGGGATTTTCTGTATTGAAGAGAACAGTGTCACTGCCATGAGCTGAGGCAAATCAAGTTGACTATACTTAGGATTTAGGTATGTTCCTATTGCAGTCAATGAGGAACTGGACCAGGAGCCTGCAGATTAGAGCCGTCGTCTAATCTCATGTAATCTGGGTATATGTTATGTCATGTAGACGTAACATATCCCAGGTCTGGAAAAGTCACAAGACGTTACTACACTTGTAGTTTGTGTATGACAGTGTTTTTATAGATGAGCTAACAGCATGTTAAATCTGATTTTGGTAGTAGGACATGGATTTAGTTTCTTTTATTTTAGGTTGTAACAACAGTTTGTATCTCTTTCTGTCAATAATGCCATTACATTCTTCTGTATCCACTAATCAATCTGTACTGTATTTTACCACTATGATGTTCATATCAGAGCAATTTATTTAGGAGTTTTCCAAGCAGGTGCTCTGTTAGATTTTTTTTTCGATGTTATTGGCTCTGTGATGTTATCAATGGTGGGTATACAAAGGGGCTGTGACTGCACAATACAGAGCACATCTGCTCTCCTGTTTCATTGTGTCCATCATGCCTCAGTGGAGGCTGAAAAATAGATCAGGTAATCCTGTTGGGCCATTATGACTACAGCTGTTGCACAATCTTTGTGCAGGGTGCTAACATTTGCATTTTAGACCTCTGATGTCCCACCCAAAAAAACATTTAACAATTTTATGCAAACACAATTGTGTTCTTGACTTCGAATAATACTACTAATAATAATATCATAATGCCAGGTAAATTTGAGCATCCTAAATGACGGTTAAAGGTTTTTTAACTGAGTTATCCTCCATCATGACTGGTAACCATGGCAACAGGGTGGTCATTTGTCCTCAGTTATCAGTAATGTTTCTTTCCTTGTCTTTAGTTGCATTTTTCTTGGAAAAGCACTCTTCCTCTTTGCATTTTCCCTCTATTTGTTTTCTTATTTTAACTTTTGTTTTCTTATTGTAACTGAAAGGTCTACACAAATTGGATCTAGTCCAAATTGGTGAAGAGAAATAAAAAGATAATGCCTTAAAATTCTTAACTATGTAAGAATAAATGGGAAAAAATATTCCATAGGTATGTATTATTACCTAAATATAAATATAAGTATGTTAACATGTTAATATTAAATGTTAGTGTGTTATTAACATATGTTAGTATGTTAATATTAAAAATTAATATTAAATATTAAGTTCCCTAAGTATATAAATATTCCCTTTATTTCAAGGCTCTGATTTATGATCAAGTGCTGCATTCAGAGGTCACAGAAATGATTCATTTCAGTCTATATGTGTGCCTTAATAATGTCTCATAATGTCATTATACACACTGGCTGTAAAAACAACAGATTACACAGTATGATAAAGGACAAGCACTAAACAAACACCACAGTAAAAACCCCTGAGATTATCAGGCCAGTCAGATGAAGGTCTGGCGAAATACAGATTAGAGTTGGGCTATTAAATTAACAAAAATCTGTCAAAAAAAATCTTGCAGCGATTATCTAAAATCAATAAATAAATTTTAAAAAAGCACCCAAACAACCCTGCTAAAGGGGGAGATCAACAAAACCTCCTACTGTCTGATCAGACAGGTCACAGACCAAAGATGAACTTCAGGCGCTGCAAAGCTTCACTGCAGAGATGATGGAGAAAAACGTGACAATTTCCTAAAGATAAAAACAAAACGGTAGTAATGAATCTATCAATCTAAGAGCACCATTCACACAGTGAGGTGGGCTGTTGGAAGCATCAAGTTTTGAGAATGTAGTAGTTTTACTTAATAAGTAAAATGGTTGCATCTTCAAAGATGTAGAGGTGCTGATCATACGGTGGATCCATATAAATGTTAGATTTTTATGCAAAAAGAGAGAATAACAGAGAAGCTCAATTCTGTCTGAAGGAAATAAAAGGTGTACGCACAGTAATTATAGCCTATTTAATCATTAAAAAGATAAATAATGTAACCAGCCATTATTGTTATTGGCTCCTTAATTGGTGGTCTGAGAATAAGAATATCCTTTTCTTTATTAAAAAAATCCGCCACCATGCTGTCGTTTCTTTTGGCCGGACATCTGAGATTTAGTCTGTTGTGTTGCTCTTTTGGGTCACACTTAGCTGTCTGCGTCTCTTCGGGCTCCAGCTAATTGCTATTTCCTGTGACATGGAACACTATATTCACTGGCAAACTCGGTGTGTGTTGTGTGAACTTTTATTCTGTCAGTTCTCTTTGTTGTTTCAGATGGAAACTGATAGTCGTCTGCCTTGCTATAGAGACTGACGGTTTGGTGTGTGTTTCTTGAAAGGGAATTTAGGACTGGAGAGGAGGCACTCGGATCTAAGGTTCTGGGAAGACTGAGCTGCTTTAGCTACAAATAATAGATTTCTGTGTTTCCGTTGGGGCCTTAAAGCACTGTGGGAATGACCCTTTAGGGAGACTATGATTTAAGTTAGAAAATATCTTTGGCCCCAGCTCCAGTGTCTCAAGCCGCTTCCTAACAAACTGCAACTTGCTCAAACACATGTTTTCTATTTATCCTTCATTCAGTTGGGAAAAGAGCCCAGCTAATTCAAAGCCTCTTTCTGCCTTTTACTTTCCTCTCCATTTTGACATTAAAGGATTTGCTGTAGTTTTATATTATTTAGAACTTGGTTGTCCCAAAGAAAAAACAAAATGTACTCCTCGCTTGTGCAGCTCAAAGACTTTTCATATATTTCTTATACATTTATCCTGTTTTTGAGTAACTATCAGTATATAAAGTATTATAAGTGTTTTTGGATGCGTAAAGAAAGTTGTTTCTTTTGCTTTTTACAGGGATGTGGTCTCACACCATGACCGTGCAAGACTACCAAGATCTAATTGACAGAGGATGGAGAAGGTGATGTGTCTGTGTGGACTAAAAACAAGGCGGTCAAAGCTAGCTAGCTAGCTAGCTAGCCTCACTTTCTGGTCATTTTGAATATCTTTCTTTCTTTGTATTTTATTGTATTTTATGTCCCAAGTTAGTCACTGGGTGTTTATTTTTGATTGTTTTGTATCTTTTATCATTCCCTGTTGCATGACTTTAGTTTGTTTTGTGACTTTATCTGTTACCAGTTGTATCTAACTGTCTTTAGTTTTGGACACTTTGTTTCCCATTGTGGACATGTGTTCTTATATTTAGTTTTTTACTTTTTTCACTTTGTGATGAATTTATATCCATTTACCTAACGCTCCTGTCTCTTTTGCTGTCCGCCTGTTAGTCTGAATCAGTATTCTGTACATGGCTTCATCCTATGCGTGCTTGTAGTATATGCTTTTTATGCTACATTATGGCAGCCTACAATAATGAATGTTCCTGTTTCTTTTTTCAGAAGTGGAAAATATGTTTATAAGCCCACAATGAAGAAGACTTGCTGTCCACAATATCCCATCAGGTAATGGTTTTAATTAAAATGTGAATGTTCTGCAGAGATTTATGCCCTACATGAGGATGAACCATCACACTTAGCTAGAAAGTTATAACTATTTAATAGCAGCTTTGAAAACAAACAGAACTGACTTAAATAGCCTCTTTATTTTCTTATTTTTCCCCCAAAGATGTCATGCACTGAAATTCCAGCCTTCCAAATCCCACAAGAAAATCTTGAAGAAAATGAACAAATTCATTTTCAAAGGGGAGTTGCTGAAAGGACAGGAAGAGGGTGAGCACACATTTATATTGGCATAAAGAAATGGTATCTATGGATGACACAAAATGTATCTATAAGTAATCAATTATTTTGGATTGTGTATTAACGTACATTGATATTTGGCCACTGATTCAATGACATTGTGGTATCTTGTGTTCCTGGTTTTATGCTGTGCAGGGGAGCCGATGGACTCTGTGTGCGAAGAGGCTGCTCCACGGGAACCCACAAAAGTCTGTCAACCAAAAGTGACACGTGCTGCCATCACAGATATTCAACAGGAAGTAGTAGAGCGTCCTAGTATCCCAGGAGTTCACAAAGAGGCAGCGGGTGCAAAACCTACAGGCTCACAAACATCACCGAAGCATCCAGTGCCTGTCCCAGAGGGGAGAACAGCAGTGACGGCTCCTAAACCAGGTATCTGATTCTCTTTTAAATGTTTGATAGCTTTAATAAGAGACGAGCTGCAATCCCACTTCTTTTTTGGTAATAAAGCAATAAATCTCTGCTTATTTAATAGTAATATGGTTTTAATAAATCATTGCTTACTAACATGACTTTTTTAAAAGCGGCTCAATCAATATTTTCTGCTTAGTTGCAGCAGTTAAGACAAGGCAAGTTTATTTATATAGCACCTTTCAGTTATCCAGTTAGTGGGATTAACTAGTGCAGGGATGGGAAGCTCCTGTGCTGCAAGTGTTAGGAATTTCCCTGCTGAAACACACCTGACTCAAATCAGTGGGTAATTAGCAAATTAGTGTAGAGTTTGATGTAAAAGTCTAATTAGGTCTGATGTGGATCAGGTGTGTTGCAACTCCTCGAGGACCGGAGTTGCCCATCCCTGAACACCAGATACGTCACCACCTTGCAGTCCTTCAATCAGTTAATTATTGTGATCTTTTATATTATTTGTTTCGTGCATTGTTGTTTTTTTTCTCACCACACGTGTAGATCTTCAATGTGACAGTAAACCAGCTGAATCGATCCCTCAGTAATGTTTTGTTTGGGAGAATATAACATCAGATTGAGTAATGAAATTGTAACAGCATTGTAATTCTAATTATTAAAAAAATGATTACATTATACCTTAAAAGGGCAAGAACACAGTTCCTCAAATCACAACTTTTGTCTTTAAACTGAATCATTAGTTATTCAACTCAGCCAAGATTGCACCTATTTCCCCTCGGTAATGAATATCTTCAGGCTGGAAAGCCACGATAAGTTACCCTGTGCATTTAAAGTTCCCAGGCTGACTTTGTACGCAGTATCTAACAGTAATTTACCAGATGGTGTCACTGTTCGCCTTGAAACAGGGTCTGTTGACCAACTTCTGCCATCTTCTCCATGTGTCTGGCTTGGACTGTCTTTCATGCGCTCCTCCTTACTGTCTAGTACAGGATATCCTTGCTGCTAACTCACTGTAATGAATTAATAACAATCATATTGAAGAAATAATAAACTCCCACTAGATACAGGAAGCAGCGTTTCTCAGAGATGTCTGTGTTTCACGATTCATCCACTTTGTTTTTCTTGCAAACATCTGATATGAACAGCACCTACATTCGTTAGGTAAAAGATAAGGGCATGTGTTGGGGAGGGAAGCCACTGCAATGGCAGACAAAGTTGCAGCAGATCCAGGGTCCTGTGTCAGGAAGGCGCTCCTTTTAGTTACTATGTTCATCCCCACATTCAGCTCCAACAGAAAACACCTGGACGTATACTTGCTCTACTCTTATGACTTCAAGGTGGTTTGAGCTCTGAGTGAAAAAGTGACTTTCCATCCTTTATATATGGCCTCAGAAAAACAAGTTAATACAGAAATATGTCTAGGTAGACAGAATCATACACAGTTTGGTTATTGTCTGTTAAATTACTTACAGTGCCTCTGTCAGTGTTTTAATGTTTGTTGAAATATCTTTTTTTAAATGGTAAATAAACTTGTTTGCGTTTAAAATATGTGTTAATTGTGTGTAGCGTAGATATGATTTCCTAGTCGTTTATACCAAGTATCTAGTGTGAAAGTCCTCCCAGAAAAGGGAAGGGCAAAAGTCAGAGATTTTTATGAAGTGTTAACTGCTGGAGCGCGAGCATCTGTCTTCCAACAGGAACTGATCTGTCAGACTTTATCTTCAGCACAGCTGTGTACACTGTCCTCCAGAGTACCTGTGTGTGTTTGTGAGACTGAGAGGGAAAGTGTGGGTTAGTAGTGAGTGTAATTAGAGAGGAGAGGCACATGGGGGAGTATATTTATCCTCCCAGTCTATGTGGTCTCTGAATGATTATTAAAACCTGTATTGAAAATGGGAACTCATGATAATAATTTAAGTGAAGCATTCATTGATATAAGTCTGCACATGGACTCTGTTCCTCCTGAGGGCTAAGTTCATTGTAAGCTGGGATGTTATTTACCTTTCAGAAGAACTTATAGGATGCTGAGGTGTATTAGAGTAGAAGGCTGCCAGTAATCCTTGGCTGGAATCACAGTTTCCGTCACAGGAGGCATCTTCCTTGTGACATCATCAGAGGGGAAAGTTTGTGAGTAAGCTGATTGTGGCAGCTGGCAGTAGTGCAAGCAGGAAATAGCTCTAGTTTCCTTATTGCTCCAAACAGGATGTGGGCGTGTAAACTGTTGACATGGTGTGCCCGGCGAGCCGTAGGGCCTGGCACAGAGCCCAAGAGGTTGTGGAGGAGGCGGGGGCGCAGTAGGAGAACACTGAGGAACAGAGACCGACTGAAGGAAGCAGAGATTTGGTTACTTTGGAGATAATTAAGAAGAACAATTAAACTCTTAAGTGTGTGTATTATTTGAGTGCACAGCTCAGGTTTGATCAGCCACTCAGCTTCACAAAAGTTAACT
>JBAMHV010000017.1:7200945-7217783 GCA_037177535.1 Pseudomugil gertrudae | reverse complement strand
TAGGTAGCTGCTAAGACTTTTCTTAGACATAGCATTTGCTCTGTAGCATGAGTGAAAACAGTCAACTGAAGTGTAAAAACAACAGCGATTTCCAAAGAGTTCACTGCGAAAAACACATCTTTCTAATGTAGCAAGATAATTTCTACTAGAAACTGGTTTTAATGCCGTAGTGAGCAACGTTTTAATGTGTAAAAGTGTATTTGAACTATCATCTACAGCTGCCTTCTCGCCTCTCCGCTCTGTCCCTTTCTGCATGTAGGGATGGGAGCGGATCCTAGCCGGCCGCCGTGCAGGAAGGCTAAAGAATTGAGGAAGGAGCGACGTCTTCACAAAGAGAATACGAGACAACAAGGCGATTTAGTCTCTCCTACAAATCCCACACCCAGCCAGAACAACCAGCCCAAAACCCTGGAGGAGTTCATCTGCGAGTCATGGCCAGACAGTGCATCTCATTCCCTTGAGGTAAGCCGAAATACGGAGTAGATACTTTCTTTAGTCTTTTTATGCAAGTTTACTTATTGTAATGTTTCTGTTTTTCATTAAGGAGCTTTTAGTCAGCAATAAGTACAGGGTTAGCTGAGAGCTTTCTTCCTCAGCCTCAGTGACTTCACCATGTGTTTATGTGTGTGGAGAGAATAGCTGGCCAAAACAGTGGAAAAACCACCTCTTCCTAATCTGAATTCACCCAAATGACAGGCACATCACACAGACTGGCTCCCATTACCTGTATGATGATACTAAAACCACAGCACCCAGCTCAGCCAGCATGAGAGGACATGAAAATGCACTTTTGGCTGGGAGCAGAATGATGCATAAAGACCTGTGGCAAAAGCCTTGAGCTGAGGTTGGTAGAGGAATGTCGTTCTTCATCTTGATCAGACTCAATTTGATGCAGTTCTGAAACATTGTCTCCTGTCTTTGCACCACCTGAGGCAAGTATGTCGAGATAATGTCCCAGTCAGATCTTCTCATAGGATTAATTTGTTTGCCTACATCTGTTATTAAAAAGTAAGCCTGCTAGTTTATCTTTTGCAAATGAGGGTAAATTATATAGACCCCCACTTACACTTAACTCCATTAGGTGAAAAGGTGTGTTTATAAAATATAATCTCCATGGATCTGCTGTTAAAGATCAATGTGGTTTAAGAGCTTTCAGATTCACAAATACTGAAAGATAATGTTGCTCAAATTAGAGCAAATAAAGCAGCATAGTGTAGTGTTATCATAAATACATTTGTTGAAGATGTGATGGATCATCACATAAGAGAAATGGAAAGTTGGGGGGCATCCCAGTGCTTCTGTTAAACTCCGTTATTTACATTCTCGCTTCTCCTCTGTCCCTTTGCAAAAGAATCTGAGAAACTGGTCTTAAAGGCATTAATTACCACTGAACAAACAGGGCGAAGGAAAGATGTTTGAGTGGTTTCCTCAGTGGCTTTGATTCTGTTAGAGTTCCATTTTTCAACACCAGGGGTCAGTGTGACGACATGTCAAAGTTTCTTCAGACATCCCAGGAAAGCGTGAACTGCCTCCTCTCCAAAACAAAGTTCATAAATTTCTCTGCATTCATTGTGTTTTGTTCTAAATGTTCAGTTGTGCAAAACGTTTTAAAGATTGTAAGCAACTTGTCCATTATTATGTAGATTTGTTGGGAACTGATAAGTGTTTTAGAAGTAATTTCTGCTTTATGCTGCAATGTAGCTTTAAAAAATCAAAAATATTGAACATTTTCCTTTTTATCAAATAGACTCAGTGTCTCTGTTTGGCCACAGGATCTATATGCCAAGTGCTCATATGAGAAACACTGATTTCACTCCAAATCAAACAAACCTCAAGTTCAGATCTCTATCCTATTCTTCCAGGAGATTCTTATGGCACGGCCTCTGTGGCCAAGAAAAGCTTCCAAACGAAGAGCCGCTTAATTGAAGAGGGACCACATGAGAAATTCTTTGGCTTGTGTGATGTTAACAACACCGAGCCAATTCTTTCCACAAATCTTTCAATCAACATCTTTCTCTGATCTTTAAGTCTAATTTAATAACACTTTTCAGACAGTATTAATAAATGGAGTGTGTAGAGAATTTTGAAGTCTTGAACGCAGCATTTTGGCTGTTTTAATTGTTGCTCTCTGTACTAGAACATGAGCCGGCGAATCAGTGGACTCCCAAAGGGAAATGGTCAAGCTGCAGCTTTCCCTAAAAACTTACACTGCTTTAACATTTATTTTGGGCTTCTGTGCCTGCAGTATAGGGTAATTAACATCCTGCTTATTATGCATAAGTAATACACTGCATACTGAAGTTGCTCCCTAAAACGTTGCTGTTATAATTATTTATATAGCCCCCTGGTGAAATGTTAAAATGGAACTTCTTGGCCATCTTGGAAACTACCCAATGTCTGCTTTGGACCCATCTCTTCATTCCAAGAACATTATCCCCATAAAGCAACACGCTGGTGGCCGTATCATGCTGTGGGGTCCTTTTTCATTGACTGGAAGTATGAAACCGAACAAAATGGAGGGAATGATTGATTGTGCTAAATAGAGGGAAATTGTTGACCTTTTTAAAATCTTACTTAATCAGATGTAAGACGGAAACCATGGTTCACCCTCCAGCTGAACGGAAACCCTAAATGTGTCCAGAGAGGAAATGTTTGAATATGTTGGACAGGACTTGTCTAAGCCCAGACCTCAAGCCAATTAGGAATCTATGGCATGATCTAAAGATTAATTCTGCTTGCCTATAGCAATCAAACGAAAAGAAACTGGAGCATTAAAAATAAAATCATGGGCATAGATCCCAGTGGCATGGCTTCATATGCCAAGCTCGAAGCAAAATGCCCCAAGAGGCCTACAGCTGTTATTGCTGTTCAAAGTGACTCTATTCTGACTCTGGAGGGGGGTGGGGGGTGTGACTGGTTATGCACACCCAAAACTTCCCACTCTAGATTTAATGTTCATGTTTAATGATGTCACACGTGCATGAATAGAAAGAACAGCTTATAATGAGTTATTTAAATGCATCTTTTTATTGTGACATTTGCTGATTTATTTCACATTCTGCCTTCAGATTCACATTATTTGTTATTTGTGTTGCTAACACAGCAGTATTGTTTTTTGTCATTTAGGTTTTTATTGATTTTCTATACAAGTGAACAAACATATTACGAGAATAGCAACACAGTTTGACATTAAAGAAAAATGGCACATTTGAAGGTATTAAACATTGGAAGCAAAGTCACGTGATGTGATCAACGACATAAAACGACTCCATATTTAACCCGTCTTTACCTCGGCATTATTTAGCAATTAGAGTTTCAAATGATGCAGTCTTTGTCATTAGTTTAACCCAATCCTCAATCTGAGGCCTGTGGGGACTCCTCCAGTTCCTCAGAATAAGTCCTACAACCACCACAAGTCCAAACATTTCCTTTGGAAATCCAGGAGGCATGAGAGACTGGTCGCCCAGTAACACAGCAGCATTGTTAGCAGGAGATGCAGCATTTTACATATTCGGAATACAGAAAAAAAGTTTATTTAACATTAATATACATAAAACACTTTTGTATAAAAGTTTCCACATGGTGAAGTCACTGAAATGAACATTTATACTTATTTTTTCTTTATTTATAATAAATTAGCAAATGTTTTGAAGCCTACTGTGACAGTATGTGTTTTTATTTGTGTTCTTTGTGTTCACAAGTGACATTGATATGGTATTACCCCATTTTGTCTAAATATTTTCATCTAAATTGAACATCTTCATCTTGTACTGTGTTCTGTTTCTAAAATGCTTTATGATACAGAACCACAACAGGTTATATTCATGTCAGTGTGTCGTCTCATTTCACTGGTCTCTCTGTCCCACTTGTGTTTTCAGCACTCTTTTCATTTTGATATTAACCCTTGTCTGCCCGTATTCTTTTTGAAGGTGAGGCTAGTGCGCTCCAATCCCCCTAGCCCGCAGTTCAAAGCCTCTTTCGACGCCTCCTACCAGGTGTACAAACTCTACCAGATGGCCATTCACAAGGATCCTCCTGGCAAACCCTCCGAGAGCCAGGTCAGAGGGTGGGAGGCATAGGTCAACTCTCTCTAGGGATACCCGGGGAGGGAGGGGGTCCACAGTTCCATGTACCTTCAGTCGCTCTGAAAATATTTTTATTTTGTTCTGATTTTCATTTAACATTTTTTGTGGTTTGATACTGAATAACAACCCATAATTATTAAAACTCTACAATAAGCATATTTAATAAAAACTTTTTTTTAATTTAAATTTAGTTTTTAAGTAATAAAGGAAAATCCAGGACTGCAACGTAAATATAATTTTATCCAAATAATAGATGAGATTTATACAATTTTTTTTACCATAATTTTGACATTAGATCCATGGGGAAAGTCCAAAAGCTCTGAAAGGAAGAAGTGAATGAAGCTGTAGGTATTAAAGTGAGGGTCTGTTCTGAAATGTGCGAGTCAAAGGAAAAGGAAATTGAGGGGAAAATGTTTCCATACGGCAGGATTGAAAGCGGTGTTTCTCCAGGTGTCTGGGTTGGCTCTTGGTCTTCTAGCCAGGTCATTAGTCTTGAGCGGTTTCGGTTTGAGGGGGCAGCTTGTCAGCCGAACCCTCCCGACCTTCACACATTTACCTTGACTTGTGTCCAACAACACCCCAACCCCTCACAATAGTTCCACATGTCTGCACTGGAAGCTTGTTTTAACGTGGGATAAGTAGCGAGGTAATGAGATGTTAATTTTCTTCGCGTGTGCCTTCAGCTCGGTGTTATTTGCCTCATTTTAAGGGAAGTCTCTGTGGATAAAAGCCTGTATGTTTCTAGCTTAAATGAACCAGGATACCTGCTCTCCTTTATGGAGGACCAGGAGGGTCTTTGAAAAAGCAACACAGCACTTTACTGAGAAGAATTAATTGTGAATAAAAATATAGATTGATAAATGTAATTTGAAGGCCAACAATGAATTCACACTAAAAAAAATCTGATTGTAAAATGTTTTGTAAATATATATTTTACTTTAAAATATTTCATTTAAATTGCAAATTGAAAGTTTAATTATTTATTATTAAATACTGTGATTTGTAAATGTATTTAATTCCCTCCCACTGCCATTTTTAAATACTTTTGGCAACTGCACTTAATGGTTTACTCTCTTTGTTTTGCTTTTGACACTTTGGAGGAGTAAAAACCAAATTGAACCAATCACAGCTGCTTCTGGAATGTAACAGCTCTCTCATTGGTTAGACTAAGGATGGACAACTCCAGTCCTCCAGGGCCGCAGTCCTGCAAGTGTTTGGACTTTCCCTGCTGCAACGCACCTGACTCACATCAGACTCTTGCAGAGCCTGACATTAAACTTTTCACAAGTCTGCTAATTACCCATTAATTTGAGTCAGCTGTGTCACAGCAAGGAAAGTCCCAACACTTGCAGGACTGCGACCCCTGAGGACCGGAGTCACCCATCCCAGGGCGAGACAGCCACATTTATGTTTTTGTGTTGTTATTCACCAATTTATGGAACACAAAATGTCACGCAAAAGTGTAAATGTACTTAATATATAAATATTTTATTTAATATACTATATTTAATATATATAAACTTTTTATACTATATAAAAGGAAAAGTTATTTCTTACCAAATTTAGTAATTTATTTATTTCTCCTTTTCAAAATAACATTTGAAAATGCACTTACAAATCACTTTTAGGATTGAATATTATGTTTTAGTGTAGAATGATAATGATAAAACACTTTTTTGCATAAATAAATGGTTGACTTTGAAGGCATTGCGCATTTATTTATATAGCACCTTTCATGTAAATGCCAATTCAAGGTGCTTTTTGAAATATTTAAGAATCTATATTTTTATTTTACAATGAATTCATTCTCAGAAAGATCTCTGTTTTTTGTCCAAAGACTCCAGCGTTTTTGACTTGTAGATGCACCAGCACTGTGCTATCCTTTCTTTCTGAGCTGACTGGTTAAAGCTGGGCAGTGCACTAGCCTCATCCTCAACATTCTCATCAGTCTCCTAGAATCCAACTGTAGGTTTGCATGGATGTTTCCTATGTTTGCTAGCATGTGATTAAATGAAATTTGAAATGTGAAACAGATCTGCTGTGTTACCAGTTCGCCTCGGGGACTAGGAGACTGATACCCACCCCAAGATGTCAAAGCTTTTCTGTGTCTAACTGTAATTGCTGCGTTGTTCATCCCTCCTTTCTCCATATTCTTATTTATTTTTGCTTTAGATTATTTTCTTACTTTTCACTGACCTTGAACTCATTGTAAGTCTTTATAATTCCCCCCCACCCCCTCGTCCACCTCCTCTCCTCCACACTTTGTGCTTGAAGGTGAGGCTAGTGCCGGTCAGCTTTGAGGACCCTCAGTTCGAAGCATCCTATCAGCAGTCTGTGGCGCTGTACGCCCTTTACCAGATGACCATTCATGGTGATGACCCCAGCGAATGTAGTGAGAGTGAGGTACTGCATGATCATTATTTCACACCTGCTGGGTAACTTACTGTACATGTTTTACCAAGCTTCACTCTGCTTCATCAGAGATTTTGACAGTTGGATTATAATATTGGATCAGGAAATTTTTAGTCATTTATGGCACTGCATATTAGCAATTTCATTGGCTTCATGAATAACTTATTTATCATTAAAATAGTTTATTTTTTAAATGGTAATGCAAATGATAAACAGGTCACTGTTAGCGTTTTGTAATAGTCCATGTCATTCTTGTGGGGCTAGTCGGCCTGTTTATGTGAGTGAATGAGAAGTACTGTTCAGTAATGAATGGGAATCCATCTTATAAACAAACAGATTTATACATCTTAATTGTTTCTTTGTTTCTCCACTTTTTAAAAATGACGTCTAGCCAGGATGCAGGAATCCTGAACAACCTGAGAGGGCCTTTTGTCCCTCTGGGCTGGAAAAACAGCCTCCTCCTCCACCCATCTGCCAACAGGCTGCAGTAAATTTACTAAATTCTCCAGCTTGTAAAAGTAAGGTAATTAATAAATACTGAAAGCTGTGAGATTGGGCAGACTGTGGCAGATTCTTTCCTGGTGCCATAACACTAGTTCTATTAAAGGGTAGTGTGCTTGACTGAATGGCTTTAATTCAGGGTATTAAGTATACATGGATTGGACTGTTTAGGAGTAACATAAAAAAATACATAAAAAGTAAAGAAGTGTAGCTGCAACAGTTTCTGAATGTGTCTTAAATGCACAGAGTGAATTTGAGTTGGGTAAATTACTGTTACAGTGATTCATTGTAGTTTACCTGGAAAAGGCTACCTTAGGCATAGTATGAGGAAAAGACGGGGACTGTGACAGCTCTGCCCTCTATTCTTTGGGATTGTGTTTAGTCTCCTTGACTCATGCATGCAGCCACTTGTACATTATTAAAATGTTGTAGACATAAACATAAGTGAAGCTCAAAGCACTCTGACTGAATCTAAACTGGATCCAAATTAGTTCCACTTAAAAAAAAAGTATCTTTATTGCAATCCTGTGGTTGCACTACCCTGACACACACCTCTGAGGCCACTACACTAAACACTACTTATTTTACTTAAAATGTCAAGCTTCTGGTCTTACTCTGTCTTTTGACACTTGGAGCTCTGCCTCTATTGTTGTGTGGCACTCATTAAAATAGAAGCACTGCATTGTTTATGTTCGTGCAACACATTTTGATACCATGCCATTTGGTGCCTGCTGCTGCTACCTAGGAAGTTGGGTCATTTAATGTTTGTGGAGGTATTTATTATTCTATTAAAGTATTACCCGGGGAGAGAATCTGGATTACCATCAGCCTGGCCGAGAGCCATGCAAAAGGAGAAACTGTGTGCGTGCAAGTTAAATTACCCTGCCAAAATTGTACAATCATTAGACAGAATAATGTCTTAGATGAGAAAAGGCTGTGTTTGTCCAAGGATGTGTGCATTTCCTGTCATACCATGACTGGAAAGGAGCCAGAAATATTCATTTCCCTATCTAATATTGGTTTCCTGACAGAGTGGAAGCATACACAAGCAATTATAGAGACACATGTACATGTTCACACACACACACACACACACACACGAGCACACACACACACACACTACTCTATCCGTGACTCTTGGTATCTAAATATGTGATTAGCTTGTTTAGGAATGCAAACTTTGTTCCATTTTTATTTTACTCTACATAAACAAAACTTAAAAACTACATGGAAAAATGAGAGAAAAAGCCGCCTCTAAAACAAGATGCCATAAATGTAGAAAAGTAGCCATTTACACTTAATAAAGACATTTAATGAACCCATCTGAGCAGCATTAACACTGATGATTTGTATAAGTACTTTATATATATTTAACCCAGGACTTTTTCCATATCTAACAGCAGCAGCTTGGTTTTAGTATTTAATTAGTATTTAGTATTTAAGAAGTACAGCAAAAACTTAATGAGACCTTTATGTAGAAGTTTAAGGTTTATGAGATTAAATGTACTGTACGCCTCTGTGTGTGTGTGTGTGTGTGTGTGTTTCAGAAGGCTGCTTACATGCCTGATTATTTACAGATGGGTGTTTACAGTTAGTGATAGTTGGGGAAGAAGTGATGGACTCCATGTGTTGACCTCGATAAATAGGTTCTGGAGACTACTCTGGACGCATCACTGTTAGCTTTATCAGAGATGGAATGAAATAAGAAGCTGCTACAGAAATGCTCAGATACTTTTTGTACCGGTTGTTTGGCATTACGTTCATATCAAATACTGAGAGGATTTGGTTCATGGTTTAATCTGAAATTTGGCATAATTATAGGTGTCACATATTTGCCCCAAGAAGGCAGAATAGCCCAAACATGTTTTTAGCGGGCTAACAGCGTACTTTAGTATTAGCCCAGCTACCTCTGTTAGCCAGTTAGCTCAAAATAGAGTTAGCTCTTAGCTACAGGCAACTTGAAGTTTAATAAATGTCAATCATTAACCCAAACACAGACAACTCTCATTAGTCCATTTTTGTATATTCTGGGAGCGAGAGCATGTGTGACACTGCCCAAGATGGCAACGCTACAATGACTCCCACTTTTGCTCTTCAGATATGTACTGGGAGGCTATGTCCATCTTTTATATACATTTATACCTGCCAATGACACAACACTACAATGCAATCATATGAATGAAATAAGATGCTGAGTATCTCCTTATTTAGTAATAAATAATATTATTTTATTCAATATTTCCTTAGTTAACATAGACTTATTTCCCAATACCAATGCAGCTTTTTTCACAATTTACCTTAGTAAGGTTAATAATTAGATTGTTAGGTCTTATCATAATCTAACCACTGTTTTAGTGACTTAAATAATTAAACATGCAATAAAGTAGTTATCAGTATGCATAATGATAATGAAAATGGACAAACTGGTGGATGTATGTGCCCCTGCTAGCTGCTCCTGACTAAAGAATAATATAAACAAATATGACAGTAATAGTAAAATTAAATGCAGAATATAAATGTAGAGTAGTTGCAAGCATGAAGCATTTGTGAATATCAATGAGTGAGCAATTAATACAAGAATAAAGAGGAAGAAAAAAATGATGGTAAATGAATACATAGATGCACAGGAAATCCAAGTTAATTAATAATCAAATTTAGGTGATTGCTAATCCATTATTGGTACAAGGAATAAGAAAAAAATACATGAGAGCAAAGGGACAAGGCAGTTTTAATAAATATTTATACTGTTAATATTTAATAGAGAAAAGTCCGTAGGCTCCAAGAGCTCACCCACTCTGTGATGTTCTGTTATACGTAATAGTTATTATTTTTAGTCATTTAGCAGATGCTTTTATTTCTGAGGGATCCATAAAGTAAGGAGAGGTGGCTTCTAATGTTCTGCAAGAAGGATGTTTATATAGCTGCACGAATAAACAACCATAAGAAGCAGGTGTGGTTTTACACTTAAAAATTAGTTACTAGAACCAGCTGAAATCCCTGATAATAAAAAAAAAAACCCAACACATGACCCTGAATTATCAGCACCGGGCACTGGACTAAACATGGTAACCAGTAATGATAATGCAGAGATGGGTTTCCACACATTTTAAACTCTATGATTCTATTAATAACACTGCACTTGATCAGTACACTGCAATAAATATAAGCCTGTGACCACACACACTGGAGCTAAACAAACGAGCTGGGAGGCCATGTGGTTAAAAAACCGCAGTCATATCAGGTGTGTGGAATGACTGAATGTCTACAGCACCACCAGGTACAGACCTCTGACAGAGGTCATGAACATCCAGCCAATAAAATCAATCAGAAGATGGACTGCCCCTAGTGAGAAGTACACTCACTGAACAGAGTTAAAGAGAGGAAGCAAAATGCCTCTCAGATTTTCCAGTGAGAGCAAAGATAAGTAGCAGAGGGGTGGTTTCACTGGGCCCTTAAAAAAGGGCCCTTTAAAAATTAAAACTCCCACGATCAGTTATACGCTCTCTTCATAAAAAACACGCTGTGATCAGAGCAATGTGTTTTCTTGATTATTAAATGTGCTCTTATAAGTGATGAATACGCTCCGCTCGGTATTTGGCAGAGATATAACACCATATTGTAGCCTTGGTCTCAGCTGACTTACCTTCACATTATCTCCTGCAGTAGTTTGGACTGGGTTAGTCTGTGTAAACTGTGCAGGACACAGTGGTTAAAATGGTTCAGCATTTCACAGGAAGGTCTGCGTGGGATCCTCAATTCCACTCACACAGCAGTCGGTGTTGTTGAAATACCCCCAATAAATGGCATCTAAGTGCCAGAAATGCTGTTCTGTTGGTAGATCATTTACTTCTTTTTATTTATTATTTGTGAGTTTTTAAATTCCACTTCAAGTTGGGTGTGTTTGATATTTCCTAAAACTGTTGTTTACTTTAGGCAAAAGCAAATCGATAAATAAGAACATCACTTTGGTCCTTTTTCTGCCTGAAAGTTACCCCATGTCACAAAAACACACTATTAATGTCCTCAACACTCACATAAGCAGTGGCAGACAGATGGAGAAACTCACTTTTTAATAATCAAATAGGAAAGAAAAAATGGTAACAGCAGAGCTGTCAGCAAACAATGCACACAATTATGTAATGTGCTTTGTATGAACTACTTTGTGTAATTTGCACAGCTTTGCTTTGTCCTCTTGTTTATGATGCTTTGTTATTGTTTTGGATCTGTGTGATCTGCTCACCAGACATCAGGAGAAGAACAACTAGTAAAATAAAGTATACGCTTATGAACCAAAACCACTGTGTTGTGGCCAATCTGGTTTCCATTATTAGCTTTTGACCTTAAATATGGAAGCATGCAGAGTTTGTCGTGCTGTCCTGCAGATGAGCACATCTATAAACACGCCACTCATAACACTGCAACTAAAAAAAGGAGCACAGGAAATGTTTTTTTTTCCACACACAAAAAGTCACTTTAATTATTAATATCTGCTGCTTAGTTTTACAGTGTGTTGAATG
Source organism: Pseudomugil gertrudae (assembly GCA_037177535.1). Lineage (NCBI taxonomy): Eukaryota > Metazoa > Chordata > Actinopteri > Atheriniformes > Pseudomugilidae > Pseudomugil > Pseudomugil gertrudae. Next base: position 7,206,268 of record JBAMHV010000017.1, on the reverse strand, counting down.
GTAGACGTTTTGTTTTAGCAGCACTGTTTATAACAGCTGTCGCTGTGTCCCAACTGGACACTGGACCTCAGTTTATAGAGTAAATGTTTTCATTTGTATAAAATATTCCTTTTTATAACCTCAGTGAAGAGACGGATGTGTGACACTTAGCCAGGATAGAACAGCAAACATGTGTATATGGTTTTCATTTGTCTTCTTAAAGAGATGGTGACTCATAAACTAATATGTATATTTTTTATTTTCCCTCCACAGTTCCGGAGATTTCTCTGTGATTCTCCACTGGAGGTATGTATTTCCTTTTGGCCTGTTGTCAGTTAAATAAAACCTATTTTATATGTCTGTGTTCATTCGTACATTATGTTACCTAGAATAATTTGCTCCAGGCCGAAAGTCTTGCTTATGATTTTACCATTGTGGAGCATATATTAATGCTTTGAATGTTCATGGCTGTTTTAGAAATTAATATATAACAGTTTTCAGGTCAAGAGGGGAGTCCAGTTATTGTATTGTAACTGTATTGAACATGAGATCTTTAGGGCACTGTTTTCCTGGCTTTCGCTGCATATGATGTGCCATTACTCTTCACTTTGTGTGGTGTGGTACGAATTACAGCCTGATGATGCAGTTTCTGACCTATTAAACAATAAGCGGGTAACTGTTTTTGAGTGAAGGAAAATGTGATTTCAGTCTCAGCTACAACGATTTATAGATGTTTCTATTCAGTATGAAAGATTTTAATCAATGAGGATTCATGGCTAATATGTATTTGTTAGTGGTCACTAAGTGAGATGAAGCCAGGCATCACATCCACAAGTAAGAACATGTCTGTTGATATTATAGCTTGCAATACATAATGGTTAACAACTCTCATGCTAGGTGCGATCGTCTCTTGCAAATATTGCTTTACCATTCTTTTTGTAAAGACTACCTTCATATGTAACTATGGAGCTATATTTGTCTTTTTATTGAATGCAAGAAAAGAAGCAATCCAAGAGGGAAAAAAATGTTTTGTAAGGAAAAATATATATTTGATAGTAATTCTGTTCATATTGATAGCAAAACATAACATTTGAGAGCAAAAAGAAGTTTTGAGATAATTATTTCAAATTTAAAAAAATACATATATTTCTTTAAAAAAGTATTTCAAAAACATTTTTTTACTCTTACTCTTTTATTATTTTCTTTGCTGTCAGAGTAAAACTTTTACTTTAATATAATTTCTTCTCTCTCCACACTTTTTTGTTTTCGCTCTCAAAACCTAAGTTTTTTTGCTCTCGTTTAAATTTTTTGCCTTCAAACTAAAACCTGTGCAGAGGACGGAGTCATGCTGCTATTGGTCATTCTCAGCCAGACTGACAGCTGGACGGGTATCATTTCTGCGTGGTGTTTCCACCTTTCTCATCCACCAACCTGGTAAAATCGTGTTGCTCAGCTTCAGGCTCCAGTCTGGTTATGCCCCTCTCACCACAAAACCCATGTAACCCATAAGGCTGCTCTCTGCAGCTTGGATCACGGTGGCAGCTTCGGAACCAACACCAGTAGTCTACCCCTGCCGCTGTGATCTGGTTTCTGATCTGTGCACTTATGACGTTCGTAAAGGACTGGCTTGTATCCGTTAAAACAAGCCAGAGATCTTGCTTACAACAATTTGAATGACATCTCGGCATCTATCAACTGGAGATTTAGAAATAATGATCAAGGTGGATCTATTGTCAGTGCCGAAGCTGCCGCCGTAATCCAAGCTGCAGAGAGCAGCCTAAAGTACCCGTGTCGGCATGTACGTGTATGTATATATTTTTCCTTACAAAACATTTTTTCCCTCTTGGATTGCTTCTTTTCTTGCATTCAATAAAAGACAAATATAGCTCCATACTAACCGTAGCAACTGAAACTCATGTGTACTCATGAACTCATGAACATATGTTAACGGCTGCAGCCAAACGAGCTGCAGATTCTGTGGCCGGAGTTGGTTGCCGTGGCAACGTGTCACAACAGACATCAAATATACCACTCAGCTTCTTGTGAAAACCTTACGATTTTAACACTAAAAACATTCACATATTAATAATTTATATTATTTAATACTTATTTCTTCTATAAAATATGTTGGTTTTTTTTTAGTGGCCATGCTATAAGCAGCTGCCTCTGCTTCACATCGGATGGTTCACGCCTACGCGTCATCCATTTTTTTATGATAATGGTCATGCTCGTTGGACATTATCACACATTGATACTTGCCATACACAATATAATGAGCAATGATAGCAGGGAGTGAACCTCAGTTAAAGCGAATATAAATTAAAGCAGGTCTTATCTTAGCAGAAAAGCAACCACAGAAGTCAGGAATCAGTTGTTGTTAATCGTTGTCAACTTTGCTACCTTGACCGCTAGCGTCTCCAGCGGGTGTAAGAGAAGAGCTGGGTTGTCAACTCTGATCGGCATACTAGCCTCTTCCTGTGTTGAGTTATTGTAAACTCATCTCCAGCTTCTTTTAGCTTGTCTACTGTATGAGATGTACATCTGGCTGGCCTGGCGTCTTCAGCCTTTTAGTAAATCCTAACGTTTAGCTAGCTTGCTTTCTTTTGGACATTATTTATAATTATTAGCTAAGACTGCAAGTGTGTTAGCTGCAAATTTACTTTCTATTTAATGCAGGCCTGCAGGAAGTTTGAGGTACAAAATAATTCTAACATCCATAGTCATACTTTAGGCTATGGTGAATTTGTGAGCAATCAGCAAGAATATTTATTGCTTTTATCATCATTTGCTTTTTATTTTTATACATTTTTAGGGAAGCTCATGTTTCATTAAGGGGAGCTATAGCTCCTGCAGCTTCCCTGTGGTTCGCACCCAGGCTGCATCCTTCAGAAAAGCCCGTGAACCTGTTGGGTCAGGACAATTACACCAGCAATTAGACCCAAGATGGGTACTCATTAAAGCTGCTTTGATAGGATTGAGGTCCAGGAACACACTGAAACTAACTGACACAAACACAGTCACTCTGTTTTGCCCCATGGGCCCTCTCAAGTCTTTACTAATGAACATCATTAGTGTTTATAGGAAACAAGCTTTTATCACCTCGTCAAGGCTGGCGACCAGGCACACTGAATTACACAGTTCAGTACACATACTCATGCATGTTCACACTGTGGCACAGAGCTTCACTTTTTATCCTGCCTTCACTATTTTCTCCTCTGAGGATGGTTTAGGGCGTTGTCTCTTTTCATGTTTCTCCCTCCTGCACAACTTGTTTGTTTTATTTCTGTCTATGATCTTCTTCCCCGTCGTCTCCTGTCTCTCTCCAAGTGCTCTGGTATTATGCATAAAAAAATCTGCAGTACTCTGCGTGTTGTTCTTCATCTGTGTCCAATCAGTGCTGTTGGAGCACATACCCACCCAGACACTGCACATGGACCTGCACGTAAGCATGCGTTCATATAAATGTATGCTTACTGCATACTTACAAATCCAACTGCAGATGTCTGACTTGTTTGTTGTTTGCTGTGTTCAATTTCACCTAAATTGCAGAGGATTCATGCTGAAACTCTGGTAATTTACATCAGCTGGGTTTATTACATTGCTCTGGTTTTTTTCCGCTAGTACATTTGCACACAGAAACTGAAACGCAAACACATTTGTGCTTTCAGAGCAACAGTGGCATAGCGGTGTCTGCATCCAGCTCTCTAATGAGTCAAAGCAAGGGGTAAACACTTATTAACAGAATTGTTGGTCAATTAGTTATTTTTATGAGCTTAAATGTAGCTTATGTACATTTCTCTGAAACTCAAAATCTTTAACTTCTTATCTTTCACTCTGAGGAAGAGAGAATAAATATACATTATTTAGAGTGTATGTATTTATACACGAGCTGGAATTACAGAAATGTTAACTGTGAGTGGACAACACAACAGCCCTGGTATATGGGCAGTTAGTAAAGAAGATATTTCCTTTAGTACCGGAGAGAAACTGTTTTATGTTTTTGCATAGCAATAATTAAAGATTGTGACATTGGTTGCCATGTCACGTCATCGTGACGACATGCCGTCTTACAGAATTATGGCGCTGCTTGGCGGAGGTCTGGGTTCTCGGTGCTTTTCTAGTTGGTATAATGAGTTGGCACTGGAACCCACCTAGCTGTGTTTCACATCATTAGTAAAATATTGTGTGAATGGGCAGATTGTGAAGCAATACCTCCCTTATTTCAATTGTTGTTTTACTAGAACAATGATTTACATAATTAAAACTTAGCAACCGTTTTTCATTTAATCTTAATTTGAGCACCCATCCTCCCGTCTGTTTAGTTTCTTGGCTTAAAAAACAGCATTAAAATGCACCTTTTGTGTCTTTACCTTGTCGATCACTTAAGAGAATCAATATATTAAATTACAGTAATGTTTTTATTGAGGCATTTAAGCTAAACTTGAGCAGTCACGATCAATCAAGGTGTCCAGTCGCAACAGAAATTCTGTTCAACTAGTAGAATCCCTTAAATGTTCATTGATGTGGATTACAGGAACAAGGTTAAGTTCAGTTAAAATATAGAGAGGACACCCTAATCATGAAAAAAAAAGTCTTTTATGACTCATACCCACATTTACACATCAATGATAACAGATCACAGGTAGAATATCCTGCAGTCATTTATTTAGCAAAAGTTTAATTGATATTCAGACAATCATTGCTGGTTACTTTAGTTAAAAAGTAGAGGATGAAAAATATACAAGGAAAGAAAGTAGTGGTGTTCAGAAAGAGTAAATAGAGGAGATTTTAAGGAGAAGGAATTTTAGACTTGTGTCATTTTGAGGAGAAATATTTGATAAAAGAATAAATTAATGTGTAAAAAAAAAAAAGTTAAATCTAAGTGCAAATTAAATGAGTGCAACCTGATTAATTGTGTTTGTTCCTGACTGTGGACATGTACGACCATAAAGCTTTGCCTCAATTTCATTCATCTGCTCTTTCACTGTCCTGTCCTGCACGCTGCCACACAGCTGCACACACAAACATACACACACACACCCACACACACACCCCCACGCACACACACACACGCACACACACACACACACGCACACACACACACACACACACACAGTGTAGCGCCTGCTCTCAGTTCAACACTGACATATCTCAACCTGGGGAAGTGCTACAAACATGCCACATTTCCAACCAATCACATAGAAAAAGTTATGCTGATTGGCTGCTTTGCTGCATCACAGCAACACAAAAAAAAACACCTAGCACTTAGGCAAGGCAAGTTTTATTTGTATAGCACATTTCAAGTACATGACAATTCAAGGTGCTTTACATACAAACATTAGAA
>JBAMHV010000017.1:7180748-7193884 GCA_037177535.1 Pseudomugil gertrudae | reverse complement strand
ATATATGGATAGATAGATGGATTTGTGAAAGAAAACAAGGGACACTCTGGAAGCTCTTCTCTTCTACAGATATATATGCTGCAATTTTAATTTGATATAGTGCAGAAACATTTACACTAATGCATAAATGATGCACACACATCCCACAGCAGCCACAACTCACAAACATGCTCACATTCAGGCTCAACACCACTTAAAGGCCTATAGTGGAAGAAAACAGTCTTTCCAAGTCTATTAGTTTGGCTAAGATTTACCATTCATTCCTCTTTCTCTCATTCATCTACTAATTCCTTCTTCATTCAGATGTTCCCAGAGCTTGTTCTTGTCCATGACCGACTGATGTCTTGTTGAGGATTATGGCAGAGTGCCAAACCTTTTTATTCATTTACATCTAGCTTTGGGTTTTGTACTACGCTTTGCCCAATTTCTCAATTTGTGTGTGTTTGTGGGGATGGCTTGAGTGTGTTAGCCCTGTTTATGTGTCTGTGTGGTGAATATTGATCGTAATGTTTGCCTGAGAGCCCCCGTTGTTACCACAGCACCTTACCCCTCCTTCTGCTGGCATTTAATACTCCATCCCCCATATCTTTTCTGGTTTGTTTGTCATTGCAGCGTTGTTTTCACAATCTCCACACTTGTCTCTCCTTTCTTTTGTTTTTTCTGCCTGTTGGGAGGAACATAGAAAAAGGGTGAGAAGGTTGCCCAGTTCCCACCTTTGGACTCTCAAGATCCCAAACAAATGCAGCCATGCTCAAATACACTCTAAGCACATGCAGTGTCTCGATCTTATGTGTGATTTGCATATGAGCGCCAGTAATTCATTAATGCCCACACATACTGGGACCTTGTTCATATTATCAAGACTGCATTGTTATTGTGTTGGGGTTTCACTGGTTTCTGGATCCCAGGCCTGCTTCATGCCTCGTTGAGGACCAAAACACCAGCACTTGAACCCTGTTGGACACCACTCAAACATCCCGCCCTCTCTCCCTGTTGCCCACCCTATCCCCTCTGGTTACCGTCACTGTTTATATAGGGAGTCTCTTTTAATGGCACTTTCTGGAGCTACTTTAAAACCATTTCTCTTCTTCTATACTATAGGGAAAGTAAAAAGTCTGGATGAATGTAAAAGTGATTAATATTTACCTCCGCCAAGGAGGTATTTCTGTTTGTTTGTCTGTCTATTGGCAACATAACTCAAAAAGTTATTGATGATGATATTTTGATAACATTTTCAGAATATGTTGGGAGTGTCACTGGAAACAAACTTTTGGTGGAGATCCGGAAAAGATCCTGGATTCTGGATCACTTTGAAATTTTCAGTAACATTATGGTGCTGCTTGGCAGAGGTCTGCGCTCTCAGAGTGCTTTTCTAGTATTAAAATGTCATCACATTGGTTAATTAGATGTATGTTGTTATTGTAATGCGATTGTGTTATCAGCATGGAAGAGGAAGAAACCACATCCTTTCATCTTTAGTCTGATGTGACGTAAAATCATTCATACATTTTTTCTTTAGAAATAATGCACGGGTAATTAATTTGATAAAAGCCTGAAATTTAATCTAATAATTTCTTTTCATATTTACAAATGCTTTAGAGACAGAAAAAAGTTTACATATTTACAGTTTTGTTAAAATACTTCAGGAAGAAGGGATTTTTTAGGGCAATGTTATTTTTTAAGATCACACCTGCTATAAAAGACAGTTTTTATACAGGAAAGGCTTAAAGAACAGTTTTGACTGTGCTAAGCATCTAAACTTTATCTGCAGATATTGTAATTTCAGTGTACTTTGGTCCGTAATGTCAGTATAAAGAACATTGCACTAAAGTGACTTGAAAACATGGCTTTGTGTCTGAAATTTACACAAATTCACTGAAAATCAATAAAACTACAAGGATTATTGAACACTTTTGTTACAGTGTAAACACCTTTTAAACTAACCTTATATGATGTTCATAGACACCATTGCCAAAGTGCCTGTTATCTTTCATCATATTCTGATGCTGTGTATATTTGCAATTGGTCATATTTCATTTTCTTTTTTATACTTGAAGTCTGGGTAAGAGGAGAATCCTTTCCTCCATCTGATTACCCGGGGAGGAACAACCTCCTGTGAGATGCACTTACCACTTCTTAGCATTGCCAGAGGCAGATCATGGTCCTGTAGGGCAGCTTTAAAAGGTCCTTAGAAGACTTGAAGTCCAGCCAGGAACAGGGGGCCTGCCTCGCCAGTGTCAGACCATCTCCTTTGTTCTCAAAGTTGGGACTGAACGTCCCACAGAGTCTTGCTACTTTGGCTGGTGGGTTCAGGATTTGACGTGACATCCTGCCCTTGGCTTCTGTCCCTGGTTCTGTAGCCATGCCTGGCCCTCTGATGCTGAGCTGTGGAGAGCAGAAGGTGAAGCTGTTGGAGGCTAAATGAGACCAGAGGTCTTGGCCCTTCTGCCACTCCTCTTTTATCATGATGCCTCTCATGTGAGAAAGCAAATAGTCATTTGAATTGTATGGCTTTTGTGACTTTTAGCCAGCCAAGTGCGGACTTTGTTCATACAAGCGCTAGATTCTGGGGCTTGCCTATACTCCCCCTGAATTTTATAGAGAACACTTTAGCTTGCATTGGTCAGTCGTGCTTTGATGCAAACAAACAAAAAGTGTGCCTCCCATAAGGTGTGGGGCTTTCTTTGATATGCACAACTTAGAATTTCCTCTTAATAAAAAATTAAAGGATGAAATAACAACATCATCCAACTTCAACAGCTTGCAAAATCTAGCTTAAAGTTCACAAGCTCTCATTTAATACTTTACCACTTGTGTCTCTGGCCAAGCTTTTCTTTCTTGTAACCACTATTTCACTCTAGAGGTGAGTATACATCTGTGGTCCTTCCTTTTGTAAGTATTGAATAAGCAGTCTTTGATTACAAATGAGGCATTCCTCCAACTTGGCTTTACCAATCTAGTACCTGGTCTTAAGATTTTAAAGATATTCAAGTGAGCCATGCATTCATGTCCCAGACACGGTTACAGAATTCCCAGTTATACCCTGTTGGTGAGGGACTGACAGAGTTATATGAAGTGGCTCTTACTCTTGTTGTTATTGTTCAGTGAAAGAATGTCTCACTCTGAGCCCAGGAAACCATTAAATTTTCCACAGTGGAGAAAAAGAAAGAAGGAGTTAGTAAAATGAGTGAAAAGAGGTAGAAGAGGACAGATGGAGAGAGAAAAAAGATTGACAAAATGTGTGCCAAATGAGAAAAAGAGGCATGATGAAAAGTTTACTCGTTCTCCGGCGGTACTTTGCTGACTTTTTGAAGGCTTTTTGCGGCAGCTGCACCTCCGCTCTCTTTCAGGCCAGCTCCTCCTCAACCACAAATAAACACAGCCAGAGCGCTCCCAACAGCCAGCACTTTCCCAAACAGCCAAAGCCTCTGAATGTAGAGGACCTGAAATGAATCCACGCAGGTGTCAGCCACTGTGTGAAAAAGTCCATTAGTGTACGACTCATGAAAGAAATGGTGGTAGTAGCAGTCTGTTGCGGTTATGCTGCTTGCATTACTCAGCATGTGCCTTTAGGATTTTTTGTCACCTCTTTAAGACTTTACTGCTCATGACATCAATTAGAAATTACCTTGTGCGTCCAAATAAAGCTCAAACCTTACACCATGATCTATTTTAAACATCTTATTTTTCTCTTAAATTGTGAAATAGTTTGTCTAAAAATAAATGATTGTGTCATCCTTAGGCTGGAAAGTGTATTAATGAAACAAATCAGCTTTGAAATGGTTTGGCTTCTTTCCCAGGTACGCAGGGGCAGGTTATGACATGATTAAAACCTCTAAGGCACAGCTATCAAGACTCTGCATGCATGTTATTTTCACTCAAGGGGCCCCAGTCAGACAGTGTGTTATGTGTACGTGTGTGACCTCACATTCTGCGTGTCACTTTTTGAACATCTGGGCGGATTGAGAGTGAACCTGAGGCCCCCAGCGGTGGGTGTTTCCCAGTGAAGCCCTCATTCCTGTAAACTCTGCTACACTACACAGCTTATTTTGCAAGAAGCCTTGTACTTTTTAAAACGTGCGGTGCTTTTTATTTATTTTCTCATATTTTTTTTAGCTTCAGACATAAACGTCACGCTGCTTTGATATAGTTTGATGACTCATATTGAAGGTGTTTTCTGTGAACTGTAGCGTTAATGTGGAACTGCTTATGAGATGCTGCAAGTTCAGACACAGTACAGTCACTCAGTTTCCCTCGTTTTCCCTTCTTTTTATTGTTTGTTCTTACAGCGACTCTTCCTAAAAGCAACCACCACCATGCTGGCTGGGATGACAGATTGATAGTGTCTGAAGAAACTTTCAGCTGATTACATTCGGAGATAAAACACACAGCAAACTCATCTTTCTTCATTTAATCTAATGTTATTACAAGGTTTAGAGGCAGAACTGATTTTAAGTTTTGCAGTATTGTGGATCCCACATGGATGCTAAGACATAGCCAGTCACATGACAGTAAGTATACTTACCATGACGTAGGTATGGTCCATGCAGTGTGACATGCAACTCTGTCTTTTGTTTCCTAAGTTAAAGCTGCATATTCAGTTGGTTTTGAGAAGGTGTTATTGTGCTAAGAACTTCTGGCAAAGCCATTAGCTTCCATGCCCATCACAATAACTTAAACCCAACCAGGCCCATTTTCAACCTCTCTGTAAAATTTATAAGCCAAAGCACAGCTCTTTTGCCGCCTTCCAGCCTCCCCTCCCTCCCATCTCAGTTTTAAATTGGAGACTTTCTGACAGAACCAGCATTGTTTGATTTAACTCGACAGGAGACCACCAACAGTGCCCCACTCAGCAGAAACATTTGTTTAAACGTACTTTTTGAGGGGATAATTTCTCTTCTCTTTTATGCTTGATCATCTATTTTTTTCCTTTTTTCTGTCTTACTGCAGTTGTGTTTTTAACAAATCATTAACAGGTTACAGCATGGTTGGGGGCCAGCTGGTGCTTGGCACCTCCTAGGAGGAGCGCTGACAGGGAAAGGGTACGAGGCCACAAAGTTCAAGGGGTCGGGTCAGACAATTCAGTCTTACTTTTTGTGGTAGGGAGAGATCTGAGGGTCACCAGGGCAAAAGTGAGGGTTTAGAGTTGGTGTCACACTGAGCAGATGCAGAGCCCCCTAGTTGCCAGCATGAGGTGTTTGCCTTGCCATTTACTTCTCCACTATTTATTTTCAAACCTTCTGCTTCTGAGACACTTCATCTGAAAGGCCTGGTTTGTTTTCAGCAAGGGAATGCATTCAGATCTCTGATAAGCACTATTAGTGAGAGTGAGTTGCTTTCATAAAAGCTTTGAGACTCTCAGACTTGGTGTGGGTTGATGTCCTGGGTTTGGTCTTGCAGTTGGAAGCTCGAGGTGGAGTTTCAAGACCAAGATTTGGGGGGCGGCAGTTCTGGCTGTGAGTCAGTAAGCTGTGGTCTGTGTCAGACAGGCATAACACCTTGCCTTGCCCATAAAGACCAAAGGAGATGAAGAGATAAAAGTACCCAGTCTATGAGCTGATGCCCATTAAATTGCTGCCATTGCTTCTCAGAGCTTTGTCGAAATGTGATCCTGTAAAAATATTTTCTCCTCATTAACCTGTCATCCGTGGAGCCGTGACGCATAGCCAGGCGAGGGAGTGCTGGGACAGAGCAGGGTGGGTGGAAGGAATTGTGGGGATTGTGGAGGGGCCCAAAGGGGAGACTTCCCAGCCTGGATGCTTTTTTTGAAGGTCATCCGGTGGTAATGTGTTGAGAAGAGTGAAAAAGGCCTCGGTGGGCCATGAGTGTTTTAACAGCCGCAGTATATTTTGCCAAATGTAGACCCCAGACATTTTCAGGGCCCTCACACACACATGCACATGCGTGTTAGGTACATATTGTCACTGAAGTGGTGAAAGTATGTGTGTATGAGACGATGCTCTAAAGCCCGGCTTGTTTGAATGTGTCTTTCAGTGGTGCTGTTTGTCCAGCCTGCTTGGCCGTTCGGGTTATTTGTCTAGCTACAGGCGCGTTTCTGTGAGCTGCAGTGTTTACGTGTGTCTGTCAGCAGCCAGAGGCCCCCGTGGCCATGCCCTCTTGTCGGGCAAAATGTATGCGCCTCGACAGACTAAGGATGATAGAGGGAGCGCATTGTGAGAGCTGTATGTTTAGTATGGATGTAGAGATCAGGGCCTGTTTATTGGTTTTTCACAAAGATTGGCTGAGTGTGACACTGGGTCAGAGTGCTGCCCTGGGCCAGAGTGGGATAGGTCTGCCTGGCTTTGTGTCACACTGGTCCTCTTTGTGCGCTCTCATAGTCCGGGCTTGTCCAGCTGAATTGTATACAGCAAAGAGACCATAAATGTGACATACTGACTTTATTTTTGGGGTCAAATATCCATTTTTTCTGTGAGTTTAAGCAATATGCAATCCTGACATGACATCCAATGTACTATTATTCTCAAAATGTACTCAATTATAGAGGAGAGGCTCCTTTTTGGTTTGTTCAGTGCCAAACAAAGTTAACATTAGTGACTATCTATTTTGTGACTAGCTTAAACAGATCCTGTACAGATTTGTAGCTGTGCTGATAGTGTAAACTACCAAATACTAATTGAGACTGCATTCAGGCATTGTGCACAGTGCCTGACTTGTGCAAAGACAAACATGCAGTGTTACTTCAGCTGGAGAACTGTGCGTGAAAACTCAACTGGAGATACGAGAAGGAAATCAGCAGCAGATGTGGGTGTAAAATGATGCAGATGGAGGCAGAGAACCCTTCTTCTCAGTACACCTAAGTTTATCTACTGTCTTTTGTTGTTGTAAGGCTGCTGTGACTCATATTACTGCTCTTAGGCTGCAGTGCACCAAGTGATCTCATCCTTATGAAGTTTGTGATGCAATATGCAGCACCTTAGCATATGCTGTATTAGATGATATTGGGAGTAATATTCTACACAAATCCACTTAGCCGTTGCCAGAAACCTAAAACATAACTTTCTCTGATCCAGATTATGTGTTCTGAGATGGTTCGGACTGGTGTTTTATGAGTCAGGCAGTGTTGTGTAAAGTTGTCTTTAATTAATAAAATCAGCCACTTTCAGTTTTCCATTAAGCTGTGGAGGTGAAAGATACTTCTGGTTGGTTGTTTGGTTTTTTTTTATAAATAAAAAGATGCATCTACATATACCAAACTCATTTATCTGCTTCTTTATCAGAGTAGGGGCGAGAAAAGAAGCAGTAGGAAAAAGAGGTGTCAATTTTCATGAGGATTCCTTGGCTGCAAGAGTACTCCAACTCCATTTATGGGTCTGATTAATTGCTTTTCATATAAATCATAGGTATGGGCTTGGACCTTTGTTCAGTATATTGAGGTGTATGAGAAACCGTGGCAGAAATGGGACAAAGGATACAAAATGAAGGGGAGGAGCAAGGTGACAGTTAGTGTTTGAGTCACTGAGTTGGTAATAAAGTTCACTGTGACAGCGGGGCCCCTGCTTTCTTTGTGTCGAAGGTCTGTGTGGGCTAAAATGAATGAGTGATGCTGTGTCACCGAAGAGTGAGCGTACATGTGCAAAATATTGTGTAACTGCATATCAGGCCCTGGGGAAACATGTTTATTTAGTGTAGACTTCATTGTTTACACTATGGCAGCTTGTTATTCAGATGAGTCTGCATAATTTTGTTCTCTTGTTAAAACCTAAGTTCATTGGAAAACCTACACTGCAGCAGATTATTTTGAAATAAACACTGGTTCCTGCTGGTTTATTAACAAGCACACTGGAAAACACCAGATAAATAACAGCGTGCTATTCTCTTGTTAATGTGTTTTCCATTTCTTATATTGTCTATCTGTCTTAACCCTTCTATTTCTGTCTGTTTCCAAGCATTGCTCCATCGTCCCTGGCTTCCACCATCCTCTCGCAGTGCAGGGCCCCTCCATCCTGGCACTCAAACAGCTCCTATCACTTTCATCAGCTCGCCTCAGTTCATGTCTCTGCGACATTAAATACCATCCCTTCGCTCATCTGCACCTAATTTTCTCTTCCCCTTCTCCGTCCTCCGTCCTATCTCCCTCTCATTTCTCACACCTCTAATGACAGCCAAGTCTAACTGGTGGAGTTTGTGCATGGGTCTCTCTTTCCCCTCCCTATTTTCCCCTTTCATCCTCCATCTCTCTTTCTAGCTAAATAGGCCTTTCAGTGATTGTCAGTCACCTTCATATCCGCTTGGACATGTCTGTGTGGAAAGAAACGAGTGATGGAGGGATGGTGACGGATTGGTCTGAGTGGGAAAATTATTGTGGTTAGGAGCTTCTGAGGAGTGAGGACCAACGCAAACAGACTTTATTAGTCTATAATCCCTTTATTATAAGGAAATAGATGACAGCCAAACACTTCTGTGTTGTGACCTGTTTACACCATTTGGTGATTTTTTATCAAGAAAAAACATTTGTAATAATGAACTATTTAATTTGCACATGTGACTGCAAACCCTGCAGTCTAACAGTCAACTTTTAGGGTACGATTTCTGCATTTTCTGCTGGGATAAGTTCTAGTTAAATGAAGAGAAGGAGACTGTAAGCGATTTATCACAAAACAGAGGAAACTGAGGGCAGAAGCTGCAGCTTACCTGTGAATTACAGGATCTTCCAGCCAACCTGAAGAGGGAAAAACTAAGAGGGATGACGAAGAAAGTCAGTCATGATCTCAGCCTTCACATTCAGTCCAGTAAAGTAAAGGAGCTGACAGATGGATGCTGACAACCAAACCTTTCTGTTTTTTTTTCTTTCATTTTTCTCTCCAGACTGCTAAAAGCTCTGTCCTCTTATCCTCTTCATCTTGTCTTCTCTTCATGGGAGAATTGAGGTGTTGTGCATGTGCCATGGTCAGACCATGTGTCTTATTTTGGTTAGCCAGAGCTCTCTTTCTGCAACATTAAAGCAAAGATATGTCATTTTGTTCTGTAAACACAAAATATAAGCTTTGAGTAATCAGAAATCCACAGACTGAAACAATTACAGATGCACAAAAGCTTAAGTACATTTATTTAAATTAGATTTATGCTTATCAGTTGGTCTCTTCTTAAATGTTACTCATCCTGAAAGTTTTCAGTATTCACATCCTCGCTCCGTTTCCCTCTTCACGACCCAATATGCACATTGCAGAAAAAGTATGTCTGAAAGTGTTTCTGCAGCTGGGCAGGTGTGTGTTCTGTGCATAAAGGTGTGTCTTGCTGCTGAAGGAGCCTGAAGAGGTGAGGCAGAGTGTGAAAGTGTGAAGCTAATTGTGGTGACAGCTGTGGAAAGCTGCAGGCTGTTGGGACATAGCAAGCATTTGATGAGTGCGAGCGTCCATCGCGTCCATGGATGCAAAACATTCCACAGCCATCCATCTGTTGGCAAACGCACTTAAAGCGTTTGTGTTTTTTGGTTCAATTCTGATTTCTGTTTTTCCTGTACTGTAATATACCACTGGCTTCTAATGTTTACACAAGTAAGAGGACTTTTCATGTGTATCATGCATACAGAAATGTCTTCCAGATACTTTTTTTAAAAAATATTTTGAGTTATAAAACGGCTTATTTCATTCACATGGTATCCCAGCCTGCATGTAAAAACAGGCTGTATTTTTTCCACACAGACAGATGGGTTATAGTCAGAACATTAGTATAACAATATTTTCTGCAGATGGTATTTCCTTTTGTCTAGCTTATTTATAGTTAGTATGACAACTGTGCTCTCTGTCTAATTTATTTGTGTCTAAGAAGTGTGTTGCAGAAATGCTGAAGTATTTGTCCTACAGTTTACTGTCACGTAAACTATAAATATTGGTGTGTGCTGATGTTGTGCAGCAGGCCCGTTTCAGGCGCCTGCTTGTTTACAGAACTTTCTCAGCCCTTTATTTGTTTGGAGCCGTGTGATAGAGCACAGGTCCCTGATAATGGAGTCTCTTTCCCCTCCTCCCTGTTCCTTCAACCCCTTCCCCATTTTTTTTCTATCCCTTGCAGCTGTTTTTGTTCAGCTTGCTTTAGTTTCCATCCAAAATGTTAGGTCAAATGCAGACTTGTACCCATTTTGCAAGCACACTTTACAATATGCTAGTTTGTTTACATTTCCTGCTCAGCACTGCAGACAACAACCCTGACATGGAGAAGCATAGATCTAACAAAGCCTGAGTAGAGAGGAGTTTGATCCACGCTTTAGGCCTCATCCTGACCCTGTGGTTAGCTTACAACATGTTAGTCTAAGGGTCAGTAATGTGTGTGTGGTTGTTTCAACAAGATATTACATGTTTTTAAATTAATTTAGAAAATTAACACAATACAAGGTAACTTCTCATACATTAGATACTGTTTTAGCACCACTTCATGTGTTTTGTTTTTTTTTTAGCTGATGCTGATGTTTTTTTCTGAAGCACTGTTAAAGATTTTCTCTATTTTTTT
The DNA here is from genome assembly GCA_037177535.1 of Pseudomugil gertrudae. Classification (NCBI taxonomy): domain Eukaryota; kingdom Metazoa; phylum Chordata; class Actinopteri; order Atheriniformes; family Pseudomugilidae; genus Pseudomugil; species Pseudomugil gertrudae. Next base: position 7,183,420 of record JBAMHV010000017.1, on the reverse strand, counting down.
CTTTTTTCTAGGGGCAGTACCGGCCTTCAGACCTCCTATGCCCAGAAACGTATGTCTGGGTGCCAATAGAGCGATGCGAACCCCAGCTTGACAACTCTCGCTATGCTCGTTTGAACCAAGACCCTGATGCAGGTACGGCCACTCAATACTACTGTTCTATCTTTAATATTTAAGGTATTTAAATAAAACCATAAACAAACAAACTAACTTGGAATCAGAAGAAACTTTATTGTCCCTGAGGAGAAATTTGTCATGGATAATAGTGTAGCTGTGCTCCAATGTTTGTGCAGCAAATATCAGTCACACTAAATGAAACCAGGTGGATAAATGCATGTCAATATTCAGGAAGCAAATGACGACAAGGATCCCTCAGAAATTCTTTGAGCCAGACTGACTGTCATTATCTAAGTTGGATTGAAGGGATGGGTAGTTTTTATTACCCGTCCCTTTGATGGCAGATTTAAGCATTTTTCCTGTTGCTGATTTGTATTACACTACAGTGATAAAGTGTAAATCCCCATAATGTTTACGTTCACACCAAATCTGCAAATAAGAAATCCACATGAACATGCCACCTTAGTGAGATTCATAAGTTCATAGGAGCTTACTTGCCTAATTTAACTTTTCTAATCACTAATTGGGTCATGGGATCTTACTGCCAGTGAATCAAAACTGTTTCCTTTAGTTTTATTGGTATTTTAAATGAGATGGCTCTAAAATAAAACCATTTAATTTGACCACTTCTGCACTCGTTTTTGAACAAGCAGACGAGGACAACTGATGTTAAAAGCAGAATAAAAACTTTGATTTTTCAGGATGGGTACAAATAATGTGAGACAAACCAACATCCTCAGTATCTGAATGTAAATTGGAGGGTGTCAAGTGAAGAAAACTCAACAGATTTAATTATTTTAACAATAACTTTTTGGAGGATATATTTTAACACTGACCAATTTAGTTTTAAGTCTTCAATGAGCCCTGCTGGAGAAGTGTTCTGGGTAATAAATCTTCAGATACAATCTCTGACTTTTTAAAAAAATAATTGGAAATGTGAATATGTTTGTTCTTGTGGTCCATCTGAGTTAATTTTCCTAAAGACTCCCACAGTCTTTATTGTCAACAGACTTACAGCACATGGCTGCCCGATACTGCTCACGTGACTCGTCCAACACATTAATTTCCTTCATGCATGGTCATAGTTTTTAAAGTTTCCTTTTACTGCAGCAGACTTTACCCTCCTTGGTGATGTATGGTTTGTTATTAGAGTAATCGGTAACAATGTTTTTGGGGACAATCTAAGTCCGCACAGAATTTAATGTAATCGGTAGCACCATTAACTTCAAGATACTGGAAAACACTGCAAAATGAAAAATTATTAAAACTGACACAAATATGATAAAGTTTTTATAAATATTATTGCCGTAATAAAGACAAATTAATAAATACTAAACAGTGTGTTCAGAGAGAGGCTTCTTCATGTCTGCTATAACGGTGAATAATACAGGAAGTCGTTTTTGCTGACAGCTAAAGTCTTGTTAAAGAAAAACCTGAAACTGAATGACGCATCATTAGTTATCATTATTTATCATTAATAGTGGATGTTTTACACTCCATATATGCGTAGCCAAGTGAAATAATCTGTTATGTGTCAAATGTAAAAAAATAACAGAATGCAGGTTTGCAAATCTCATCAACTCATATTTTATTACCAGTACAACATAAACAACTAATTAGATGCAGACATTTTTAAATTGTTTTGTTACTATTGTATTGAAGTGTAGGGTCATGCTGGGCATTGTATTACATATTCTTGTACAACATAAATAAAATTATTTGACATGTGCACATTAGTCTAACAATAGAGAGGACAGAAGCCTTCCATCTCCTGGTTACACCTTCTCATTTATCTGCATCACCAGACAAACACAAGACGGGAAAGACACAGATCAACAGTAATAGGGGATGTGAGGGGACAAGAATTAGATTATTGAACAGGCGGTGACTGATAGACAGAGATAAAGGAGTGACTAACAGAAACATAAATGGAGGATGTGGTCAAATATTTCTGTATTAAAGGAAGTTCGGCATTGCTGGCTTATAAATGTATTGATGGTGGCCTGCTTTAGCTGTTACTATTCCATTAGTCTGGCCCAAGGCAGCTGTGACTACACATATAGCTTACCATTACCAAGTATGAGTGAAGTTAGCTACATGTGCATTGAGTAACTTCAGGACAATGTAAATCTAATCCATTATTGTTATTACTATTATAAGCCAGTGGTAGGTCTGACCTTTTCTTGTCAATCTTGGCACAAATCCCTGAGCAAGCAAAAATAACTGAGAACAAGATGTCTCTGAGTGTTTGATTTTCACACAGGCCAGTGTACATTCATATGTTTGTGGTTTTTATGGTGCCTCCGTTCCTGCTTGGATTGTTGGTGTTGGACGGGTCTGAGCATTATTCCGTCCTTCCTGTACAAACGCAGTGTCAAAACATGTCAGTGCTAGCTGGTTGACTCTCAGTACTACTTCTAAGTTGCACAGTCAAGCTGCAGAGTTATTGGGATATTATCCTGCCACACAGACAGGTCGGGGGTAGGGTTGCACATCTCTTTCTGATAGACGATTCGATTTGCATCTAGATACACAGGTCACGATTCGATTTAAAAACG
>JBAMHV010000017.1:7152460-7180230 GCA_037177535.1 Pseudomugil gertrudae | reverse complement strand
GTCAAAGTCTCAGCAAGAGTGGGTATGTTCCAGTGGTCTTCTAATGAAGTGTGTAAAGACAGCTAATCCAAAGCTTACACAACTCCTCAAACTGATAACATGCCTGTTGTGGACACAGTGAGAGCCTTAATGCCTTGATGTGACCTCTAACAAATGCACAGTGTGCAGCACATGCGTAGCATCTCTTACACACTCCAACCAGTGCTTGTTTGACAGAAAGAGAGCAGTTGGGTATTGGCCGCTCAACAATCTAAACATTTGTGAAATTCTATGACCTGTGTAGTCTGTAGATGGACATTAAGTGCTTTAGGCAGGCGCCAACCTTATGCACAAAATGACTTGTTACATATACACTAAGGGGACATTTATGCAATGCCATTTGATAGTCACAATGCATCTCTGACACATACTGAGTCTTATACTGAGTGACTGAAAACCACAGTGTGCATTTAGTGCAAAGTGCGTCTATGATATTATTAGGTTGATGGCAGAAACTCATTACCCTCAATGCACCTGACGTCCTTGCTATATTTTTTGTCTTACACAGTTTACACTTTCTTGTCTTGTGTCACTGTCAGAGGCACTTTGCTCTGTTCATCTCGAAGCTTTTTCCTCTCTAATATAATGCCCTCATAGTGGAGAGATGCATTGTTCTCTTTTGCTGATTTTTGTGAATGTTATGCAGGGGAATTTTTATCTCACATGCTCTTTTGCAACCTTGAAAGAATGATTTCTCTTATTTTAATAACAATAGTCACCATGAAAGCCTTTACAATTAAAGAGGAATCCCTTGTTGCTTCCTTTGCCATGGGGTCAAAATACCCAGTGAGCCTGGACTCGCTTTCAGAGGCCAACACAAGGACTTGAATCCAGGTCTCCTAGTCAAAAAGCCTTCATCACACACACTACAACACCATCTTGGCCTTTTCTCTTTCAAACATAAGCCCCAGTTTTAAGTTTGCATCAGTTGATCTTAGGAAGTGGTCATAACCCGATAGTTGGCCTTTAAGCAGCATCCAGTGTTAAGCAAGTGCTGTGGAAGTTTGAGCTGGAAAAGAAAAAAGAGAGGAGTGTGGCGAGGTGTCAGGGCCTCTAGCCTCAGCCCTGACCCTCTTACTCCCTGATCGACCCTTACCACTCCTCTTCCCCCTGACCCTTGAACTCCACTGCGGCGTGTCACTGAACGTCCGGTGGGCCCGGTGGGGAACATGGTCTGGAGCCACTCAAAATGAGAAGAGGTGCTGGTGGAGGCCTAAATGAGTGAAGAAGAAAAAGAAAGTTGTTTATGTGAGGAGCGGATGTTTGGATTTCCTAGAGTAAGGGGGAGACATGGGGCATCTGCTCAGTGTTACAGTTGAAGTTAATAGAGCATCTTGAATCTCCATGCTGATATCCACTGTGTTCCATAAGATCATCATCCGGCTACGGACCCGGACAACTGGAACTCTGGATGACTGCTGTAAGTGGGCTGTCACCCTGATGAGGAACACAGAGTCACATCGTGCCTGGCCTGCGGGAAACTTCAGTACCAGATGTCTAAATATTTTCACTTTTGTCTCATAAAGACACATTATTCTTCATGAACATAAATTCTGATCATATGGAAGCAGCACTACATGTTTGTCTCTCAAAACCTTATTTTCCCTTGTGGTGAAATTTGACACACTCCTGAGTTTCTTCATTTAAAAGTCTGTTTCAACCATTTTTGAATGCATGACTCAGCAGTTATTTGGAGGACGAGGGAGAAAAAAGTGGTTAGGGCATTACTGAGCAGGGGATTGAGACTAATAAATTAAACATGAATCTACAGTGTGGTTGCAAAATTGTAGTTGAAGTATGAACATTTCTTTGTGAGGATGGGAAAGCGAAGAAGCCTCAGGGTTTTATACTCTCTCTTTCCTCTTTCCTTCATCTTGTTTTTCATGGGGTTTCATTTGAATTCTCCAACTAATGAAAACTTTTGGTGCCATATAAATATGTGTCAAGTCAGTGCAGCTGAAAATGAGACTTTGCCATGTGAAAAAAGTGTAATTGTTGTTCCATCAATCTGGATAGGGTTCCAGGGATGTCTCCGCCTATTTGGAGTCCATCATTCTACACTGAGAAAGATTATTCACAGGTAGAAAATATTTTAAGACAGCCGCCAGACTTTCTAGAAGTGGACATCCCAGCAGTGCTGCAAAAAAGACTGTGCTCTGCAGGGCTCAGTGACTATGTGAAAGGTCCATGAGAGTGCAGTAAGAAAAGGCTGGACAAGTATGGCTTGTTTGGGAGGAACTTTCTTCTCTTTAATATCTGCATCTGCAAGGTCTGTTTTTTATTGCCTTTTGACCAAAATGACGTACCTAAAAGAAATGTAGCATGTCTTTACAACTACTTGGTGTGTGTGTGTGTGTAAAATCTGAGTCTCAACAGAAAGCCAAGGCTTTTAAGATTACCAAAGAAATCATAATTAAGATATTACTTACAGTAAATTCACATTGAACAAATAGAAACTTTAAATGGTTATCTCCAAAAAAACACCCACATTACTTTCAGTAAATAAAACAGAACAGAAGATGGTAAGAAATGAGTAAAATATGATGAGCAACTGTACTAAAATAGAAACTAAAAATAATAAATGTGATGTCTCCTGAAACCTAAGGCTGGACAGAACTGGGCCATGCAACAATACCAGTCCTAAACCCAGCAACAAATCTACAAAAGTATAACTGAGTAAGAAAAGAATGGAGGTGTTGCATTGGTCTCATCGAAGTCCACGCCTCCATTAGATTTGCTTTGTCTTTATCAATTCACTACCAGCTCCTGAGCCAGTGGATTTGTGTATTTGGTCTTGGTAAAGTTGGTTCTACATTTCTACATGCAACTTGCTTGTGTTTGAATGATTTGTAGCTTCTGGTTTGGTGACTGAACCTGACCCACTGATTCACCAAACTGGACTTTTTTTTAACCTACTCTCTATTTGACCAGATAATGGTCTAAATTTAGAACAAGATACAATTTTATTTACGTATGTTTTATTATTGTTTCAGGCCTTTTGTTACGGTCTGAATTAATAATAAAAACCTTTCACTGACTCACTCGTGCTCATTCATAGCTGTGGTCTTGCACTGTAGGGTTATGTTGGCTCTGTTGCATGTCCTCTTGATGCCAGCTGTGAGCAGCTTGGCTCAGCCTCTCACTCCTGGAGGCAGCGGTTTGAGTGTCAGAGCAAGGGTCAGCTTTTTTTTCAACCCCCCCCTTTTTCCATTTGATTCTCCAGAGGATCGTTTTAAATTCTGAGTACACACATTTTAGAGATTAGTTGTGGTCTTTACTGGTCTGATGGGAGCTGGGAATGTATCACACAGGAACTGATAAGTGTGGTGAGCCAGCAGGGTATAGGTCCCCATAAAGGAGAACAACTAACTAAACTGCTCACACACCATCCTGACTCCAAGTGGAATGTGGAGAATTGGTTCTTGGAGGGGGGTGTGAGGAACTGCCTCCTGCTTGTCCAACAGCTCAGAATAATGGTGTATTTTTGCCAAGTCACTTAGAGACTAATTTAAATGAGTCAGGGAAGAATAAAAACAATGTTTATTGTGTTGGATGTTTTTACCAATGCCTGTTTTGTTTTTATATGTGCCTGTTTCTGTCTAGGAGACGCTCGAGCATTGAAAGATGTGGGCCGGGCGCTGGTGCTATACAAACGAACAGTTATGCCCTATGCAGCCTACAGTCGCAAACGTAAGGGCTCCAGCGACGAGGCGGAGGTGCAGCACTATGCCAGCTTGGTCGGTCAGGACTGTGCTGAGAGGATCTTGCTATATCGCTGCTAAACGGGGCGCTTTTCTACCACTGCACCTTTTTTTTTAATATGAAGAAATATGGGAAGACACACTTCCAGAATGTTTCTTTTACTGTCTCTGTATGTCTTTGTGTCTCTTGACTGTCGATAAAAGCACACACTATTGCCTCTTCCTGTAGCTTCACTGTGCTCACACATGCACCAGGAATGAAGTAGAAAATGTCTATTTTATGTGTGTACTTGAACTAATATTTCAGTTTTCTTAGCTTTTGGGCATCATCCATGCTGTTGTTGTTCACACTGAATGGCTACAGGGACCGGTCCCCCGAACATCTTGTTCTTACGGTTTAATTATCTACCATTTTAATTTTTTTGCACCATCATTAACTGTTGAATTCAGATGCTGATCTAACTACAGGTGAGTTATCATTGCATCTTGAATTGTATGAGTGTGAGCTCCTTTTCTTATATTAAATACTTACAAAATTGCAAAGATTTTATCACTTCAGTTTATTTTAAACAAACCTTTTTTGTGGAATTTTATTTCTGGCACTACTGTTTTCTTTAAACCAAATAAAAGTGAGGATGACTTTGATGACTTGCCTCTAGCTGACTGTTCAAAAACATGGAAATACACCGTCAGTCCTTCTGCTGGCACATAGTATGTAAATCCTCACATATACAGTAGCAAGCTATTATTTTCACAATCACAGGCATACCCATTGATAAGGGCTGGTGTTAAACATGCTGCATTGAAATCTGCAACAGGTTTTGGATGTATGATCTGGAAGAAGACAAAATTCAATCGTGTCTTGTACCAAACAGTGTCAGAGGTCTCGTGTGGAAGGCCAGAAGGTGGCAGAATTCCTGCTGACAGGCAGATGTTTGTTTTGAAACGAGCTACATTTTTTATGACAATAACTTGAGATATTAATCTGATATAAAAAAAAATGGTAAAGGAAGATAAAGGTGAAATCAGACTACAGACCTCACACACACTGTTTTTAGTTCTTATTGATCTTGAGGAGATGCCAGACAGACTGGCACAGCGTTGATCTGCCTGTTGATCTCACGCTCCATCCTTCACTCACTCGTGAACAAGACCCTGAGATACTTCAACTCCTACACTTGAGGCAGGATCCTATCCCCCACCCTTAGAAAACACTCCACCTTTTTCTGGCTGAGGACCATGTAGGACCATGGTCTTAGATTTGGAGGTGCTGATTCTCCTCCCAGCTGCTTCACACTTGGCTGCAAATCGTTTGAGTGAGAGCTGGAGATCAGGACCAGATGAAGCCAACAGAACCACATCATCTGCTAAAAGCGGTGTCAGAGGTGTGTCAGCAAGGACAGTCCCCTCACACCTCCGTTGCACTGAGAAATTCTGGCTCTAAAAGTTATAAACAGAATCGTGATAAAGGGCAGCCTTGGCGGACTCCACCCCTCCCTGGAAACTAATCCGACTTAAGGCCAGCAATGCGGACCAAGCTCTAACACCGGTCGTACAAGGACCGAACAGCTCGAACCTGGGGATCCGGTACCCCATACTCTCAGAGCATCCCCAACAGGAGTCCCCAAGAGACACGGTTGAACGCCTTCTCCAAGTCCACAAAACACATATAGACTGGTTGGGCAAACTCTTATGCTCCCTCCAGGACCCTGAAGATGGTATGGAGCTGGTCCACTGTACCACGACCAGGATGAAAACCACACTGCTCCTCTTCAATCAGAAGTTCGACTATCTGAGAGAAGCTCCTCTCCAGGATCCCTGTATAGATTTTCCCGGGGAGGTGGAGGAGTGTGATCCCCCTGTAGGTGGAACACATCCTCCGATCACCCTTTTTGATGAGGGGAACCACCACCAGTCTGCCAGTCCAGGGACACTGTCCCAGATTTCCACTTGATGCTGCAGAGGCGTGTCAGCCAGGACAGCCCCACAGCATCCAGAGCCTTAAGAAACTCCAGGTGTATCTCCTCCATCCTTGGGGTCCTGCCACCAAGGAGCTCTTTAACCACCTCAGCCCCGGAGATGGGAGAACCCACCTCAGATTCTCCCAGCTCTGCTTCCTCATCGGAAGACATGTTGCTAGGATTGAGAAGGTCTTTGAAGCATTTCCTCCAGCGACCCACAACATCCCGGGTCGAAGCCACTGCCCTGCATCCTCACTGTAGACAGTGTTGGTGGAGAACTGCTTCCCCCTCCTCAGTCACCGTATAGTGGACCAGAATCTCCTTGAAGCCTTTCGAAAGTGCATTGTGCAAATACGAAGAACACTTGACAACAGTTGTGATGAGCAAATTTATAATGTGTGGGGAGAGTGATGTGGCAATACAAACCTGCTGTAATCCAGTGAGGAATAAAGTCGGACATGAGGGAACAGATCTTCTTTTTGACAGACTGAGAAAAGGGGGAGAAATCTTGCAACCTCTACAGGGTCATTATATATATATTTCTGTCGTGGACATCCCAGTACTTACTCAGGAACCCTAATTCCAAAAACCATTAATAAAAACAGCTCATGCATTATCAGTTCCAAAATACTTGAAGTGTTGTATCATTGGCTAACTTGTGCCAACATTTTTAAAAATACCTGATTCTAACTTCAGATTGAATATGAGCACATACTATTGAGCGCCAAGTATAACCACAGTATCAGCATGACCTTGTACTAGACTTGTGTTTGTGCAGTAGCTTTGCTCTCCGGCTCAGTCTGACCTGTCACACATCCAGTCAGCCCGCCTGTCTGCACCTAATCTTGAGAAAACAGTAGCAAGTCAGTCTCTCCTGTTTAAACTCAACCTGAATGTAAGAGGAGCCTGTGTCCTCTGGAATTCAAATGGATTGACAGGCTAATTCTCCAAGATGGGAACACTGACGCTGGGTGGTTGCTATGGTGGATTCACCGTTTCTCTCCCATGTTAGTCATGCTTCTCCTAAGGCCTAATGTGCACACATACCGTTGTGGACACCACACGTAAGGGGATGGGCCAGTGGTGAACTTCTTTCACATACCAGTCTGCTGTTTTATAACGAGGCTGTCGTGCAGCAAAATGTGTAATTGTGTCACTGCTCATAATTCTTACTAAGCATGACCACGTTCTGCTGCTGCGACACCGTTCAGCCAAGGGTCAGCATCCGTAGAGTCAAGTGGGCTGGAGACAGGAACGCATCATCTTCCTCTCAGAACTAAGTTGATTAATCAGATTATTCAAAACTATCTTTGGTTTATTTTAAACACTCTTGGTGCAAAATAAGTAACATTTGTCACATTGAAAAGTACAGACTAACAAAAAACATGAACATCTGAACATCTTTTAACCCAGAAACGCCATGAGAATTAAAATGACATTAAAAAATATTTAAAACATTAAAAAAAGAACATTAAAATAATTACTTCTTCAAGATTAACTAAATGGTTTGGTTTCTAAAATAATTTCTACTATTCTGGGATAAAAATTTGTATTATTTTGTCAAAGAATTAAATATATACCTTGATCCCATTTCTACCCTGTTCTTCTCACTGAGAAACCACACAGATTTACAATATATGCTGGTTAGTTTGCCCCTCCTCTCCGTCTCCATTATAGTCTAATCAGTGGTGAAGTTCCTGTGATTAACAATGTAAAAGCATAGAAAGATGAAAAATGGGTAACATCAGTTTCTTTCTCTCTCTGGGCCATTTGCACAACTATTTTAGTGCCAGCTAAAGTTAAAGTTTATGTTCTCAGTCAAGTTAATGACCTAAGTGTTGCTTATGATTTACCAGTGAGCATGGTTTAAGTGTCACTTTAAGTGTGCTTCTTTATCTGTATCTCAGCTCTGTTTCAGCAGAGAACTATCCTGCTCTTCACCCACAGAAGAAGGATAATATGTCAGTGTGAAATAGAAAGGGAAGGAAAGGCAAGTCTTTTAAAAAAAGCAGATTTCTTCCCCCCCTTTTATTTACAAACCCCAGGAAAGCATGGAATAAAATGCCTCGGATGTTTGCATACATGCATCTAAATGTTACACAAATAGAATAAATTGTCTTTGCAAAGAAACTGTTTAGATAAAGAGCAGATTTTTAGATTTCTAGATTTCTTTTAGCAAAAAAGCTGTGAGGAGACAGAGTTCACGTTGTTTTGACATCCACCAGCATGTCTCTATCTCCCCATCGCATGACGCTGTCTTCCTGTTTGTTGATTTGAAACTATCTGTAGGCGTTGAACTGTTTTGGTCATTCACTGAGCAAATCTAACGCTGCACGTAAGCTTTGTTTTTTTTGTACCGGGGGATGAATGTAAACACTGCCTCTGCCCCGTGTGCTATGTGTGTGTTTGTATGTGTGTACTGTGTTTACTCCTGCTGGCTCTTGCATGCGTTGGTTGCTTGTTTAAATGACAACCCCCTCTGCAATTACAGTGTGAATTTACATGTTGGGGTTTTTATATATTTTTCCTATTCCCACTGATCCGTCCATCGTTGCGTTAATGTACAGTATGTCTGTTGATTGTTCCAGTCAGATGCAGACATGTAGTATGGGCTCATGTTTGTACTGGCACCCACGCTGGGCCCCCCAGACCAGCGGAAGCTCCCAGGATAGAGGAAGTGTCGGGCTCCTTTGTGAACATGGTCCCCTCCCAGATTAAGCGTATCGCACCCTAAATACAGGCCCATTCTCCTGGGGATTATCCAAAGGCCAGGGGGGGCGCCCACTCCCACTGGGGTCCTGTCACCCGAATTCAACACAGTCACTGCACCGCAACCTGGCCCCCTTGCCAGGATACAGAGCATGAGGGGAGACATTGTGCCCCCAGAGACAAAGCTAAAGTGATTAGCTTGTGTTATTAAAGGAGCATAGAAAATGCATTTTGACATGGGGCTTCAAGTTGATCCAACTCGCTGCTGGACATGGTGAAAATATTCACAAGCATCACATTGTTGTGTACATTCTGATGTTTATGCAGGCTGATGCTGAAGCTGGCATGTCCTCAAGACTATAAGTATGCACAGTTGATTTATATGCACCATTGCTCAAATTTATTGCTTGTTTGGCACTACTGTTAAGATAATGTTCCTTTTAAACAGATTTAGGAGAAAGAGATGGATAAATTAGGTCTACTACTTATAATTATAGTTTCTTACATTGCTGGATCAAAAACAGAAGTTTAAATTAATGTTTTCCACTTTATGCCCTAAACCAGAAACTCAGACTGATTTTATTTTAGTTTTTATTCTACAAAATACATCTGATAATATTTATGTGCTTTTTTTGGGGTTGACTTATTTTATCACAATTCATTTTAGCTATTGTTTTCTTGTAACCATCACCAAGGCAATACATTGATATTCTATTCTAGTTTAAAGGGATGATTGTTTATGTGCTGAAGCATATTTTTACCAGCCTGGTTAAAACAACAAAATCAAAATAAAGACATAAACAAAGAAAAAAATTCTCAACCAAAGTTTTTTACTTGAATATTTTGTCAGAAAATCTCAGTAAGATGTGTTCAAAAGCAACAAGCACTTGTAGTGTGTGAAATGTAAACAGCCAACAAATGAGAAGTGTGATGATTTTAACGTGGCTCTAAGACATCAGTAAAGATAAGAACTGAATTCAGGTGTGCTGTTACCATCAACCTTTCAATCTGACCTTTGTTTGCCTCCTCCATCCTATGCTGCCATCATGAGATAAAACTCCAAAAACATGTTATTTGTCTAAAGCAGAGTTTCAGAGTAATTCATCACTATCTAATCATTGTTTGACTATAAAAGGTTAACCAGGGTGCACAGGCTCCTGTCCATTAAAGACCTGCAGCGTAGTCAAGGAGACTGATAGCAACTGCAGGGAGACAAATGCTGTCATCATATATAAAGTTAGAACTCTTTCTCCCTGCAGCTCCTCGCCACATTAATGTCCCTCCTTTATTTATTCCTTTCTCTCTTGCCTTTATTGTCTCTCCTCTTCTTCCTCTGGCACAGACCTGTGCATCTCTTTCTCTCTGTGGTGGTCGTACATATTCCCACTGGCATTAGAATACTAATGTGTCAGCATGAATAGTGTAGCTGTCGGGCGGTAGCAGGAGTCGGCCCACCTCTCAATATGTGTGCTGTCTCTTTTAGAAAATCTAAATTGTCTGTCACTTGTCTATCTTTTTGTTGTTTCTTTATTTCTAATTCAGTCCTTTTAACGCCACAGCAGAAATCTTCCACTTTGTACCACCTGTTTTATCTTTTTTTGTTTATTGTTTTCTTCCTATATAGAGGACATATTTCCCAGTATATAACAAGTAAAGGTGAGTGCTCCAACTAAAACAAGTCCTGCTTTTAAACTTCAGATCTTTGCTTGGCCAATGAAAGCTAGCACAGCCAATATTTGCAGAGCTGTAAATCTTCGCCTGTTTGAATGCTGCTGTTGTTATGAAGGGGCAATGCTTGGCATCGTCACGGCAACATGCTGGGTCTGGGGGCGAGCTGGCCCCTTGTTGGAGAACAAAATATTGTCCGTGTATTTAAGATTATAGCTATATAAGATTTTATGGCTTACAGGGGCTATAACACAGGAGAAGCTGGAGCAGTTTGAGATCCATCCATTTTCTACAGCTAATTCTATGAACGGGGTCGCGAGAGGCGACATCAGGCGAGAGGCGGGGTACACCCTGGACAGGTTGCCAGTGCATCACAGGCAGTTTGAGATGCAACATTAAATCCTTTTTCTGAGTATTTGGCCTCACTGTGTTCTTTAAGGTGTTGTTTTTAATGGAAGTGAAAAATAAATCTGACATTTTACTGGTTTTATGCAAATAAACAAACAACAAAAACAACAACTGGAATTTCCAGATTTAATTCAAAATCATATGTGCACAACATGTGCTTGACAACCTCCCTACCCACTCCACCCTACCATTGTTTTCCTATTTCATGCTCTAAATGCTTTTTTATTTTTATTTTTTATTGCATGCTCAAATCCAACCAATAAAGAGAGTAGTCTTTCTCCTTAATGGCCTATAACATCATAATAAGCAAAGTTTTTGCCAATAACAATTACTTTTATAATTGTTTTTTGGGAAATATATGTGTTTGATTCTTTGAATTTCCAAAAGAAAAAAGGTTTTCTAACTTTATGTGTCCAGAAATAACAGAAAGAATGTGTGGATATAAGTACTCGCATCATGTTTGACTTATACACTCACATATGAGAAGATCCTGAAAATCTCTGAAATGTATAAATCACATTCATTTATCTGCAGGACTGTGGAGCCAAATTACTGTACAGCTGTACAGCATCACTTCTCCATCTCCACACATGAGCAGCCATTCCTGATTAGTTACACATTCAAGAAGTGTCGGAAATGTTTCATGGACCTTTTCTCAGCTTAACTGATGCTGTCAGCCTTCTGCAGTGGAGAGATACAGGCATTTTATAATGCCTAAAGTTCAGTTCAGAGAAACCTCCTGCCAGCTACCTTGGATTTATCAAGTGTACAGGGGGCGCATGTTGTCTCTAATAGATGAAATCAGTCAAAAGCCAGACCACCTGAACTGCAGCTGCCCAATGGCCCATGAGACTGTTTTCACTTAACTGAACAAATAATTTTATTTCTGGAAAAAAGTGGGCCCAGGCCATCAAACTGTCTGGCAATGGACAGCAGCTGGGGAAGGTGTGGGTGTTGGTGGTACTGGATACAAAATGGAAAGTGTTTATGAAAACTGAGCCTGGATAAACAGCAGTTTTCATTGGCTGCTTACACTATTTGCTGGCCACTTTTATTAACTGCAATGTAACATGTGGCATTTTTACACCTCTCATAATGTGGTGCCATCACTCCTACAAAGAATGGATGGCACCACATTTTATTAAAATTTTTTGCTCAATAAACTGAACTAGAAACTACATCCTGGTAGCTGAAGTGAACAATGCAAGAAAGGAAAAGATGTTGATTGAAATACTTTTGCATCTTGCTAAAAAAGCTTCTTGCATTTGATTAGTTAAGAAAAATACTTCTCCTGACAAATAAAACACACTTTATGACTGAATACAGGTATTAACAAGACATGGCAACAATTTAACCCCTTTAGACTTGATTTTAATCCCACCCAATCAAAAAGGTGGAGCATATGTTATGTCTGCAGTGTTATCATCAGCATTTATGTGTTTATGTACATGAATACTGAAACACACCTGACTCACATCAGACTTAAGTAGCAGACCTGTGCAGAGCTTCACATCAAACTCTGCATTAATTACATTGATATGACTCAGGTGTGTTGCAGCAGGGGAATTCTTAACAGTTGCAGGACTGCGGCCCTCGAGGACCAGAGTCGCCCATCCCTGGACTAGAACATATGTGTTGTGCTTCCTGGTTTGTGATCTATGATAAAAAATAAGTTAGAAAATTCAAAAGAAAAGAAGAAATCGGTTCTGTAAATAAACTGAAGAGGGGATTTTTATTATAGCTGCCTTAAGCTTAAAGGCATACCGTAACTTTTGGACACTAAACCTGTAACTTCCTACAAATCACACAACACTGTCACAAAATAAACAGTTTCCTTGCTTAATTGTTCTGTTACTACTTTGATCATGCTCATTGCCCATTTTTGTATTTTCCGGGCACGACAGCACGCATAACGCTGTTAGGATGGTAACAATGGTAACCACTCACTGAGCTTTAGAGATCAACGGGTGACTTCACAGAGGCTCTGTCCATGTTTTTATATGCTGTCTATGGCCTCAACGTGCATCAAGTACAATATTTTGACCCTATCAGCCATTATTACACATTAGGCTAATGTTTAGGTTGAAAGTTACACTATGTTCTTTAAACCTAATCAAAAATAGGTCACAAAAATACCTCAACAATAAGATTACATTTTAAATATTAGTTTTCTAATGTCCAGCACTGTGAGATCAAGTACCAGCTAATTCATCAACATGGACCACAACTGTTTGAAAAGCTTTGGTTCGTGCAGTTTGATTGGACAGCATGACCAGAAAAAGAATCCATGTCTGGGTTTGGACTTTGCGGTCGCTACACGGCGCCCATAAATCAATCCAAATAAGGACTTTGGCTAGAAATCAAGCTAAATGAAAAACCTGGAGCCTATGAGCCATAAAGAGATAGAAAAAGAGATTCACGGATCTCAGAAATCCCCAGTGGCATGCAGCCTGGTGCTGTCTCATCCAGCCACTGCAGCCGCTGGATCACGGCCCATCAGTGGCTAGCACTACTGATCAACACAAACCGTTTCAGACCACTGCAGTTGTTGAATGTGCGTGAGAGCGCAAGCTTAAAGTCTTCCCAGCAGGTTTATGGCTGACTCTGCCTCTGCATGATTGGAAAATCATAGACTCTTGCTTCATAACAGCTCACATCCATATCCAATAATATGAGGTAAAAACATATTTTGATACAGCCTGCTCATGTTTTACTGTGGGTCCCCCCTAAACAAAGACACTAGACCAGGATTTCTTTTGAAGTACTTGCTCAGGTCAGCGTACAAGACTACAAAAAAGAGAATTATTGGAAGAGGGGATTTCTCAGAAAATATCCCCTCCACTGGTTAACAAGCCACAAATCCTCGCTTTGGCCTGATGACTTTGCTGAATGTGTAAGGAAAGGAGGTAGCATATGAGAAAAAGGGAAGAAAAGAGTCCTAGTCAAACTAAATACATGTGATTTTTATGTTGCAAATGGAAAAAAAATGTAAAAAAATGAAAAATGGGAAGAAATAAACATTATGGGGCTGACTGGGCCTCTTGTTTCATTTGGCAAAATGAAGCTGCGGCACCATCACAGCCCAGTCATTATTCAGGAATCCAGCATTAGGAAAAAGAAAACTCAGTCTCTCCTTCTTCTTTGTCTTTCTCACCTCTTCATTTCACCTGGTTTCTAGCTGTTTTTGCATCATGTGCTTTGTTCGTTCTCTCTCTCTCTGCTTTGTTAATCTGTTTTCCCAACCCTCATGTGAAGAGTAATCTCACTCACATGTAAACCCTGAAGCTCCCGATAAGCATTTCATACATTTCCTTCTGTTTAGGGTTTAAATAAATTCCACTTGATAGATTGTAAGCGCAGCACTTTGTAAAGCACAAGTTAATTTTGGGTTAGTTTTCATCGGGAACTATTGTGGCTAGTACTGTAATATAAGGAATCATATAACAAAAATTTGAGCTGCAGCGGTAGGAAAGGAAGTGCTTTGGGCTTTGGTCACGTTATTAGTATTATTCTTGATTTGTGGTGGGAATGAAGAGCCTCAGAGTGAGCCAATGTCGGTCTGTGGCCTCTGGGTTTTACTGTTCAGTAAATAGAGAAAGGAAGAAGATGGTCTTTGCCACACATGTTGGGAAACCCAGAAAATGTAGCGTTTCAATCAAAAACGTATGTGCAGACTGCCTCTCAAAGTCTGGTGCCAGCTTTATGACACAGAGTTTAGTCTGTTTAAAGCGAGGAGGTGGAGAGGAGGGGGGTGGTTGCAAAGCTCATATGTTGAATGTGCCTCTTAAGCAGACGGCAGAGCCAAATTATAATAAAGAGTTTTTCTTTCTGTGCTTTTTTTGTTCTCATAAAAAATGGTTCTGTCATTATACTGACAGACAGATGGACTGGATCATACACAGACATAAATAAGAGTTGTGCACTACTTGCTTTATCCCTGGTTACTACACTGAAACCAGGTTGTTGCTTTAGAAATTACCACCACAAACTAGACCCCCGCCCCTCCCCGTTCACCAGGGGAGACATATTCATTATCCTTTCAAGATAATACCACATGTGGAACTTCCAAAATACATTTTTCTTACCATATTATTTTCCACTGCATCAATCTGTGAGTGCATGTGTCTCTAAAAGTGTCCGTTCAAATTAACTTATCATTGACAGAGAGCCTCCTCTCTCCCTCCCACGAGTTTCCTCTTAATTCTGCATCACTTCTTTGAAGCATCTGGCTTGTAAACACAGAAAGATTAATTCCTGACCCATAAAGGTGTCTTTCCATCACAGTGACTGGCCTTGACCGGGTTGCACGAGTCTTCCTAAGGCCTCAGTCCAGGGGTCAGATCAAGGTGTCTGTGTATGGACATATAAAACAAGGAATATTTCTGATTAAATTAAATGTAACCTACTTAAAACTTTGATTTGACAAACAAAGTTTTTGGATTTTCTGCTTATTGAGTCTGACCTTTTACAGGAACTCAAGATATGTCACATTATTGACTGCTGCAATGAATGCATTAAATTAAATGCTAGTTTGAATTCATTTTAATATTAAATATTATTGTTTATGATTAAGGTATTAGAATTAGAGGATTTTTGTGATGAAGTGTGGTTAACTTTTAGCTCCTCATTGGGATATAACCATATTTGAGATTATTTTCCTGGTTAATGTCCAGGTCCAATAATCACTTTTCACTTTTATACTGGGTTGTATCAGTTTTAAACAGTTTCAGTGATTGCCTGCATGGTGAAATGCTGTGCACAAAATAGATATAACATTTGTTATGCTTCTAATGCATCAAATCTGAGTTGGCTTAACTCTGTCACTACCAGAATAAAATATATTTTTATTAACAAAGTGGCAGTTTGCATGATACAAAACTGCGTGTGGCACTTTGAAATACACATGCACTACGGTGTCACCAGTGATCCCCGGGTTTACTGACTGATTACTGAGAGGTTGTTATTTACTCTCTTGGTACCTTTGAAAAAAGGAAGTGTAGTGAATATCCATATTAATACTTAGCCGGACAGAAGGAATAACAAGGGACTAAACAATAAGAGAAAAGCAGAGTAAAAAGTGGAAAGTCCATGCAAAGATTCAAAAGATTAAAAACAACCACAAACAGAAAGCGATAAAACCACAAGCATCAGCATCTGTAACAGAACAGAAACAATCCTGCAGCCTTTATAAGAGAAAACATGTCATCAGAAGAACCTGCTGGAAGATAAACTAGAACATTTCTGAAGGAGCACGGCTGCCATCATGCACACCTGTGTGGGTCTGGACAGAGAAAGGGTCCAAATGAGTGTAAAGGAGGCGATGCAACACTTTTTCTATTTTATCTCTTTTTTTATTCTCTCTTTTTTTTTTTAAATGTTAGAAATGTTTTTATAATACAGTTACAAAAAGGAAACAGGCAGCTTAAAACTCCATCTCGTGGGCAGCATCATGCATTTAAATCTGTGCAACATTTTGGAAAACTTTCTGAATGAGGGCCAAAGTCTCCCACCACTAATTTATACTCTTCCTCATTTGTTTTCTAATTAGACCAAATAATGATGGTACAAAAGCAGCCTTTTATTTAGTTATTTATAGATGAACCAGTTTCATTTGCAAAGAGTTTGAGACCAGTTAGAAGCTGATTTTTAATTAAAAGGTGTCAGATTTGTTAGTTCATGTATATTCTTTACAATTACAAATATATACTCTCTAAACAAACCAACCATCTTTCTGTCATAAAGTCTGCTGAAATATTTTCCTCCATTCACTAGGGAATCTATTGACCTATTATTCATGGGAATATCAAGCATTTAATGCATTTGATAAGGAATTAACTTGATAAAAATGCTCCTGTTAAACTGTAAATACAAAATACATCATGCGGAGTCCTTGGCACAGTAAGGGTTTACAAACCAACTGCAAAAAGAAAAATGCACCTTTAGAGAATTTATAAACAAAGAATGAAGGATGGTTGACATTAGCTTTTGTTCAGTTATACGATATACTGATTTTGTCCCACTCCAACTTTCTGACACTGACACCAACCAAAGTAAATCCTCCTCTTTAAGCAAATTTAATGTCTGTAGATACTGTAAAATGACCAGAACATTGGATATTCACTTCCAAGCTCCTTATGCTGCAAGTCATGAAGCAGTTTGATGATATCACAACAGGATTTATTGCAAGTTGTGCTAAACAAACAAACATATCTGGAAACCTGGAAGGTTGTTATAAATAAAAATGATATATCGGTATGCCAATAAAATTGGACATCTATACAAAGAACAAAAGAATAAGTATAATACTAGAAGTATGTGCAGGAAAAAATATCATGATAAAATATTAAATAAAAATATGATTTAAGATGTGTTGCATTTTGAAAATTGACATTAAAAGGAGTGTGTAGGTGTACATTATCCTAGATATTTTAAAGAAAATAATATGGAACAAACTTGATATGAATGATGTGGTTGAGTGTTGCAAATATTGAACCTTATCCAGCAGCAGAAATTCATACCTCTGTATGATAAAAATGATATATAGATGATTTCATTAACAGGAAGCACAATATGTTTTTGTCCAGTGTGGATGAGAAAGAACTTATGAATACTGTTGTGAGTTTAAATGCTAACTTATCCACTTATAAATAAATTTATACACTTTTGTTGGGAAGAATCTGTTAAATACATTAATTTAGTTAACATAAATTCAAACTAAGAGTTCAGAAGAAAACAAGCAAACTTAAAGTAATGTAAAGAGACACAGTCTATTCGAGGCAAATTGCTACCATCTCCAACGATGTTGGACACAGGCCCATCGCCTCCTGCCAATAGTGTGTGTTGTTCTGAGCGATGGGTGGCATCAGTGTCAGGCATTTCACACCACCTACTGTCCAGTGTGGGCAGATTTAGCATTCTGGCTTTTCATAGATCCTGCAGAGCATTAAAAAAAAAAGACAGAGAGAGAAACGAAAATACCCCCCTCCCCCCGCTCTCTCTTTCTGAAGGGGCATGGACGTGAGGATGATATTACTTTCCAGCATATTTGACAGACGTAGGAAAGAAAAAAAAGGGATGTAGTGTGTGTGGCAGTGAAAGTGGTGGAGGGGTGGCAGGGCCTGTCAGTCAATGGGGCGGGGGGGGGGTGACAGACAGGCAGGCTATGGGAAACAGTGACAGAGGCCATCCGGGCTCTTCATGGACTAACATGGGGGCTTTCTGTTAGTTTATCAAACAGCTGACCCCCTGGTCACCCTGTGCACAGGAAATGATGTGGCATACGAATGGAGAGATCGTGTTGCTGAAAGGGGGTGAGGCAGAGGGGGAGTGGACGACTGGGTGAACTTGATGGATTGGTCTGGATTGTTTTATCTTTAACTATGACTACAATGAAAAGCTATAATATGTAGCTGTCACGATCAAATCTTGATAAATGAGACCAACAAGCAAACAGCAGTGCTCAAATATTCCTTTACCTGAGACCATTTCAAAACCTTTTTGTTGTAATCAGATAATGATCGTGAGGTTAGCTGTGTATCTCTAGTCATTTCTCTTCTACCTGGCAGCAAAGCACATGATTGGTAAACAGATCATGTAGCATTGCAGCAGCGAAGAGAGCACACAGTAAGATGAGACTGATGAGAGAAGGCATGCAAGAATTACTTGCAGGGAGGGTTGACAAGACAAGAGGTTTAAAAGTTATGTATTTTTTACAGCTTGATACTGTATGATGTAGTAGAAATAAAGATATTTTATACAACATGTGCAGGATCTCAACCATGTCAAATTAAAATTGTTGTAATGCCCGGTAAAGACCTTAATCCACATCTGTCTTTATGTTTCACCCTTAAAAGATATATTTACATATGTGGTGTGAAACCACTGTTTATATAAAACTCTTTATCAGCCTTCCAGGTGGGAGCTGGAAAAAAAAGGCCTGTCACATCATAAGATATGTGTGAAAGAATAACATTAGATTTTCCTGTAGAACTGAACATCTATCCCTCTTTCACAGTACATCGAGCTGAAAGCACTTAGATGAAGTTGACTTGTGACCTCTGCGCTGAAAGTGAGCCTCCCCAGTTTTGTGTTTCTCTGTGTGTGTCTGTGGTTGCTTTGGTCCAAGTCTGGCTGTCTGGATTTAAGGCCAGGGCCTCGTACTATGCGCCTGCTTGTCTGGGATTGAGCGTCCTCCTCCCTCCAGGTTTATTTATGACCTCAGTCTGTCCTGATCCAACAGCCAAAGACAGTGACAAGAGGTGGTGTGGAGGTGCACATAGTCCAGCACATTCTTACACGTGCACGCTGACATACACTCGCATAAAAATACAGACACATTTTCAGATACAGGGATGGAAATATCTCCAATGATCTCATATCAGAAATTGAGTGCTAATCTGCAGAGTGGGCCATTTTCCCTGCTTAGTATTTGTTTTCATGCACATTTTACTCTCCAGTGGAAAAGAGGGAGTGTGCCGGGGTGGCCATTGGGTCACAGAAGATTTCAACAGACTGGTTTAAGCGTGCACACTTGTGTATTTTGACCGAAGTACAAGTTCTGATCTAGATATTTCATCAGATTTGGCTGCAGGGAGAATCTATCCTACCCAGTCTAGCTGGTATAAAACTTTCTTAGCTGCTTGAATAACATGATGTTTCACTTTGCTGGCATTTTCTGGGTATTCAGAGTACTTACACCTGAGTATATGAGCCTGCATGTACTGATGATTGGCTGGTCTGGAGTTTCAAACTGATAAGGGCTCTCTAAAGAAAAACATTTGAATTAGACAGGTAACTCTTCCAACCTGCACATCCACATTAAGGTTGTTGGTTTTATGCATTCTTTATGTATGTCTTTTTACTTTGTGTTTAAAGCTGCAGCTCTGTCTTGCGTCAAAGAGTGATCCACGACAGCATCTTAACAGCATGACTGAACGGGTTTGGAGTGATTAACCGCATCTCCATACATTTATTTGCACATTTTTACATTTACTCTGCCTTTTTTATTTTGGATTTTTGGTTTTCTTTTTTTAAAAACTTGGTTGAAGATCATGGAAAACTGACAGCCTGGCCAAGCAGAGGTGGATGTTTTCTCCAAAGCAGAGTGCGGATGGAGCACATTCCAGAGGAAAGCTGTGTAAATCCCTCCATTGATTTGGTGCGAAACCCTTCTGACCTCTGGAATACATTAGCAGATTAGCCATGGAGGCCATGTGCACACAGTTCTGTGAGCTCGACCGCCAGCCTTTTGAGATAGCACACTAGCAGCAGTCTGGCTCTGGCCTCCCAAACACAGAACCCGGATTCCACCGGCAGATGGGCTCACACTAGTTCTTATACACTCAAAGCCCAATTACAAAAATATGTGTCTTGCTAGGTCCATTTGATTTTCTTCATATATGTTTCTGACCAGACCGGAATGGAGAGTTCAGGAGCTTTATATTGCTTAACATACACTTTGTAGTCTTTAACTCCCCTCTTTTTTTTTAAAATTTCTGGTAAAAATAAAAACTTCCAAGCAAATGAGAACGTCCGCTTCCCTTTTTTTAATCCTGAAATCCTGACGGCAGTTTTTCCATTCTGTTTTAACCTTTGGACACGTGCTTTTCATAACATTATAAACTCAAATAAAAGCTAACAGAGTGTTAATGGATTGAGCAGGTGGTCATTGACCTGGTATTGTGAAGATGTGTGTTTAGATGCATGTCTCTTGTTTGGGGTGAGGGGTGGTGCTCTGGGTCAGGGGGACAGGCATCATGGTCACAGGCTACAAGTCTCACCAGGACCCCTGCACCCCCCTCAGAGGGGACACATGGCTTATCCCTCCACCCCCAGCTCCTTACACCACAGACACACAGTGCCCCCACCTACCAAGCAGCCTGACGCCCAGATGGTGCCTGCTTGCTTACTGTTGGTCTTAAAACAAGGCAAAAGAAATTAAATCAACTCATCTGTCAATCCACTCTGTGTTCCAACCCGCAGATGCAAACTAAAATATACTGCTTTTACATGAAAAAACATCTGATATTCCACAAAATAAAGCTAAACATCCCTTCTGTTCAGTTACATTTGAAGCATCTGAAAACATGATTTAAACAACATCTAAAACAAACCACAGGAAAATGTAACTTATGCATGAGTTTGCTCATGTGCACCTAAATGCTGCTGCAATCAAGTAAATAAGTTTCCTTATGGATCCTGCAAGTGAACAGCATATCAATGCTTTTTTCCATTTCTAAAAACCATTTATGCTTTTATCAAATCAGTAAAAGTGTCTAAAAATCTCATTTCCTTTAAAACAAAATGATAATTATGTCTGAAATGTCATCTAGATAAACTGGACAGAAACGGACGGTAGACACATTAATACATAATTAATGTATTCTCAGTTCATTATAATGTGTTTTGTTTAAAGGTGATGGACACCTGCGTGAACTTTTATTTATACTTGTGGGTAGTTTGGTGGAGAAGTTATCCTGTTTGTCCTGCTGTGTGAGAGCAAACTCCTTGGTTTTCCCTGAAAGTGGTTTCCCACCCTGCGACTCTCTGAACCCTGGTTAATGTTTACACCATGACTGATTTGGCTCTTCTGAGTAATGCTAGATAAACAGCAATTGATCAGAACTATTAGCACATCAATCTCCAGAAGTGACTTCTCGCTATGAGAGAACAATTTGGCTCCTCGGTTGGGGAGCAGAATGCAAAAAGGGTACTGTGTTTTCATGCCACCTTTGATTTATTTGTTAACTTTGACTGCGTTGGATCATGCTTCTTTCTCTCATTCCTTCTCATAGTCTTCATTCTTCTCATTTATTTCCATTTTATTTCCATTCCTCAGCATATTTGTATTTGTCCAGTCTGTTCACTGTCTCTCGCTGTTTTCCCTATCTGCTGCTGGGAGAATGGGAAGAAAATGCTCCTCAGACTTGAACAAAACCCAAACTGAGAGCTGCATTTGAGAAGGGCTGTGAAAGTTAAACTGCACTCCAAAGTCCACCTCTGTCTTTTTGTCCCCTTTTACCTTTGGGTCAAAGGTTACAAGCCTACCATTCCTCAACATATCAACCCCTCTAACAGGACTGTATTAATTGTCATCTTCATTGTGTCCTTTAAGAAAAACGTCAGCCATACATTAAAAATATTAATTAGAATTTCCCTCTGCAGGGTATCACGCAGGACTTTATATCAGGGAAGGAAATGTTAAAATAGTTTTTGAGCAGACATGATAGATAGTGGGTCTATATACATGATAATGGCCTACCCTCTCAACCCCATGCCCTTTGACTCCCCTCTCTCTTCTGTTCTGTGAGGGATCATGGGTAAAGAGTAGCAGGGCCAGTTGTTTGTTGTCACTGTGAATTATAGTGACATGCTAAAAGGAGTGACAGCTCGTGCTGGGCAGCACTTGCATGGAAAACTGAGTTAAGGTTGGTGTCTGCATGTCATATTTTGTGTGTGTGTGTGTGTGTGTTTGTGAGTGTGTTGGGGTGTTGTCCTTTACCAAAGCTTAATCATGGAGTCGAAAAAGCCTTCAGTGTGAACGTTGGGGCTTTTCGAGTATCAGTTTACAAAGGTGTGTCTTCTTAACTTTCGCTATTACAATAATTACAAGCTCAGGTTTTCCCACACTGCTGCTCTGCACATTCACTTATAGCAAACACTCCACAGGATGATTGATTTATTTGTCACCTTTATAGTACCACAAAAATATACTCATATTTTCACAGGCTGTTTAAATTTAGAGCTTGTCTTTGTAAGTGCTGTACTAGTAGTGCAGCATACACTTGTACAGTATTTTCAAAATGTGTCACTGAAAGACCTTTTTTCCCACTGTTACTGTTTTTGCTGTAACTTCTGGCAATGGCAGATTTGTGCAGTTTGTATTCTGTTAAAATAAGTATTTTTTTAGTAGCTATTGTTAAAGTATACAGAAAACTAAAACTGCTCCTGTAGGCTATACCAGTAGTATGCAGTTAAAAACTGTCAATCATAATTCCAATATGAAATCAATGGAGAATGTGAAGCTGCTGTTGTTTGTTAGTTTAGACATCATAATTGTTCTCTCACTTGAACTTTGCACACACAGACTTAAAATCCAACTTTGAGATGCAGTTTTTATGTTCAGCTTTTACATTTATGATTTAGTCTATTTTGAATTCTCATAATAAAACCTTAAACATATCTAGTCACTGCATATAAAAAGTTTGTAATAGTTTTTATTCAAAAATGAATCTTTATTAAAAAATTTTGCATCTTGTTTAACACCGGAAAATAAACTTATTGCTCAATCTATTTATTTTCTGGGGTCAATTTTAAATTGTCATATTTTATTTTATTTAATAATGTGTAGAAAAAAAGTTGAAGAATCTTGTATTCACTGTTGCGTTTCTTCTCTTCATACCTTCACTAGATTTAGTTAGTTTTTACCCAAAGAAAACAAAATCTTACTGGCAAACTTCATCGCGATGAGGTAATAGGAGGGCTGATTGTTAAAATACCTCTATAAAAAGATAAACAATGGTTAAAAAGAGAGAGCATGAAATAGTTTATTTTTAATTTTAAGCTAAAAAAAGAAAATTCTAAAAAAAAGGAAAAGTTATACATATTGACTGAATGAAGCTAAATAAGGCTCAAATGAACTAACCTATAGGCTAATAAACAAGGCTATTACTAAACTATGTAGATAAGCAAGTCCAAACTAAACTTAGCAAGCTAAATTACACTCAACCCAGCTGAAATTATGCAACACTAATATAAGCTAAATAAACCAAAACTAAAGTTAATAATGTTAATCTGAGCTAAACATTACCTAAGCTAAGCTAAGCTAAGCTAAGCTAACCTAAAATAAACTAAACTTTGCTAGATAACCTAAACAACTAAAGCTGCTGGACTTGATCACAACTCAAAGAATAATTTATTTGCTTTCTGTGACTATACTTTCTTTCCAGGACAAACCACATTTCCACCATTTTTTGTTAAAATGCATTTCTGTTGGAAAGGTTTTCCCTGTTGGCCATGTCCTACTTTCCACAGTGGTTTGATCATGATTGATGGAATATGCACAACTGGGCACTGAAAAAAGCTTTGAAAGCAATGAGATAGAATAAAATGCTCGTTAGCTGCCACATGTTCAACTGTTTACTTGAAGCAGTAATTGTAAAGGCTTTTCCTGGCAAGCTTCTGGGGTAGGTGCAGGCATATTCTTTAAAGTAAACAAATTAGTTAAAAGCGCTATTGTGTTGGGGTGCATTCACTTCTGTTGAGGAGTCTATCCAGGTGCCCACATCAATACTTGGTTATTTAATAGGCATAGTAGGAGTTTTTAATCTGTCCTGCTTTGTACATCTCAGGTTTTCTGCCATTGCTGTGGGCAAGAGGGCGAATGAAAATTAATGTAGATGCTGAGAGATGAGTTTTTCAGGGACTGCCATTGCTCAACAGTATGATTAGGACTTGCAAGTGTGGAACGATGGAGTAGACAACAACATAAATCTGTCAGTCTGTGCTCTGCAGGTGGGCATGCTGCAACCTGAAGCCTCGAATCAATTCAGCTTCCTCACAGTTACTTTTCTGTTACTAAGTACAGGAAACTATGTAAACAGTAGGGAAAACAGTGTGATGTAAAACACTACACAGAAGTACTTGAAGCAGTGCCTTTACAATTCTTGTATCTTGAGAAAGATACGCTTGGATTATTTCAGGATACAGGGTGTAGAAATGTTTAATAATTCAATCCGTGTAATTCCTTCTCATCTTCTATCTGATTTTTGGATGTAGAGCAGAGGCAACTTGAAAGGGTTAAGGGTCAAGGTCCTGGTGAGGAGGTTACTTCTCAGGAGACCTCTCAAGCTCAAATTAAGTCACAGATTGGCGTTCACGGTCAAAATAGTTAACCTCGACTAACATCATCATCCTTTAGCAAAACATGAGCTTGGCCTCAATGCATTTGTTGTTTTCTAAAAAAAATATGTGTCACCCCCACCAGGGTGAACACGTTTCATCATGATGGACCACTAACATGTCCAACCATCAACTGCATAATGTGTTACTCTTATAAGGTCACAGTAGCTCACAGATCAGAGGCCAAAATGCCAGAACATATGCATTCAGAATGCATCAGGAATTCCTCTAAAACTGCAATAATCTGACATCTGGCCCACGTGAAACACATTGGAGCAATATAGTTTACTGGTCTCATAACTGAGAATATCTTGTGCCCCTGTCACCTAACAGAGCAGCTAGAACCAACATGGAGAAACAATAAACATGCTTAAATGTGGGAGCAAGGGATGGAAAACAGCACTAAGCCAAGGTCAAGTCTATAACTGCCACCCTACAGAGTGATTTAGGTGCCACGGCCTGGAGGAGAAGCCAATTGCAACTCAGCATAAGGGTGGGATGGTAGAGGTGTTGAGAGCTTTGGCGGTAATGACTTGCTGATGACACCAGGACATAATGCAGAGTCTTTTCTCAGCCTTAGGGTTAAAGGTCAGACAGCCCATTCAACGACCCTGTGATTTATTCCCTGGGCCTCCCTCAATCTATAAACACAATGAAAGCTATGTCTGTGCTGGGAATGCACAACTCTCTCCAAGGTAGGCAGTCCAGAGGGACCCTAAATTGTTATAGTTTGTTTCTTCATCCTATTTTAGCGCATCCTTGATCACTGTCTGTAACAATGAAGTTCACAAAACAAATCTGTCATAGAAGCCGCACTTATCTGTGTATGGAGTGAAGACTCACAGTAGAAAACACCTGCTACCGACATGCAGTGAAAGTCTTTTGGAAGCTTTGCTGCCTCGTAACAGAGTCTTTTAGAGCAGCTTTAAAGATAGCATCAGCTCCCTTCATAGAAGCGGATAGATCCCCTGGTAACAGCAGATTATAGGCACTACAAAGCACACATCCTGTGAGTTGTCACTCACAGCAGCTCCTGGTCCAGGGAAATAGTTTGGCCCTGCAGTTTGTAATGTTTAACCTGACTTCCTGCTGCATTGGGCAGACGAACTGCAGAGATCACTACAGTCAGAAATCCTTCAGTTAACTTGGCAGAAAGGCTGCAGGAGAACAGCTGGTCTTTGTATCTTACCAGAAACTTTAGTGCTCATATCTAAAATGTACTGATGGTACATAATGTCAGATTTCTAGAGTCCATGTTTGGATTGTCTGATCTGAGCTCATGTGGAAATATGGCAATGCAACATGGTGGAGTCAGCACCTATTTGCAGATATAAATGGCAGCTGTTAACTCTTAAATACTGTCAGTTTGAGGTGAAAAACAAACTATGCTCAATGTGTTTGCACAGATTTAAGTCCTCTCACAAAGCATGAGTCATACTCAGAAAAACAAAAGTGACCTGTTCTGTGAAGTTAATGAGCTGTGTAATGTGTTTGTATTTATGTGTGTGTGAGCACAATGCTAATGCTCATGTGCTCAGTATCGAGGCAAGGATGTGAGTGAGACAGGGAGGGTGAAATGAAACAGAGATTTCTGAAATGAAATAACAATCCTTATCACGACTGAAAAGCCAGGAAAATCTCTATTCATTCCACATTTTATATGGATCTGTAAAGTTGTCAGTTTCACTCAATGTGACTCTTTGCTTCTACGTGGAAAAAGAGCTGGGTTGTTTTTATTAGAGATAACGTTGCCAGTCAGGTGAAAGGGAAGGCATACAATCGGATCAGAAGCAAAGCTAGATTGGAGTTAACCCGCCATGTTTCTTTCTCATGTGTTACTGATATCTGTTTCACTAAAACTCCCCAACTCCTAGTTTCACACTGGAAACAACATCTCCGCTCTTCTCTGTTTGTTCCTCTTTCAGCTGAGCTCCACTGCAAGCACAACCTACAGGCATCCCAGCTATTTCAAACACTCTAGAGCAGTGAGGTGGAAACATGAAAGGAATCTGGATGATTGAGCCTCCACTCCCACCCAATCCACACCCTCTATCCCTGCTTTCGGTTACTGGTAGGAGAGGACAGTGGAAGCCTGAGTGTCCAGATGAGGTTATTACTGTTTCAGTGACAGTGGGGAGGAGGACATACTGACTTAAGAGGGGTTCTGTGAGAAGGTTTGTGTCAAGCAGAGTAGATGAGTTAAGCAATGGAAGTTCACTTCCAACATGGAAAAAATGTCCAGGAGTGCACACATGAGGAGAATAGAGGTTTCTCTAAGGACTCTTAAATTTTCAGTCACACTTTTGCACTTGTGCTTCTCATTTCTTTAGCTTTCTCCAACCAAACTCCAAAACTTTCCATTCAGACTTTCTTTTAGGATCCCCTGCATACATGTTTCAAATTAGGCCCTCGAGCTAACCTTTACTTCTTACTTTTCTTTACCAGCCCCCTATCCCCTATCATGCTATAGCGCTCCACATTTGTTTCATATTCTGCACAGGAAATGACTCACACATGTTTGATGTTTTAATTATGCAGTGTCAACGATACATTGAGAGAAAAAAACCTGAAGGATCTCGCTTAAATTTGGCATAGCAAAGTTATAATAATATATCCCTGCCATTCATGATTAACTGCAGCACCCAGAAGAAAAAATGATCCCCTAAAGGAGAACAAGTGTGTTTTGTGCTCAGTGATTTTCAACAGTGAACATCTCTGTTAAACTTCTATACAGTAGCATTCACAAGGACAGGAGGGGTTTGAATGTTCTGGCTCTGTCCAATGTGAGCGAGCAGACTCTGTGCCATTGTAAATAAGTGCTGTATAATGGTTGATTGACTCCAATACAAGCCGACGCTATAAGAGTTGCTTTTGTCACCACAAACATAGTAGTGTTAGGATTTTAGAAGATATGTTGTGATGGCTGCCGCTGCTTTTAGTAGGGTAGCTTGAGCATGGCAACAGAAAAAAACTGAACCAGTGTCTTGATGCTATAATGAGGAACAAAACTTGGGCAGCTAGTAATTTAGGAATGCTAAGACGTCAATGTGGCCATTCTAACTAGTATTACTGTTGCAAAAAGGAAATGTCTTTTGTGTTCAGCATCTTGGTTTAACATATTTAAACTTTTTCTAACAAAAAATATGAAACCAGCATCACAGAAAACAGAACCAGCTCATTGATGCTTAAAAAAGGGAAAAGATTGGAGCAGCTATGCCAGCACCTTAGGGACAGCTAATATGTTCACGTGACATTGCTCACTAATACTGTTGTTTAATTTTTATGTCTTCACCATAATTATATTTCATGGAATCTTTCTGTGTGGAGTTTGCATGTTCTCCCCGTGTTAGCGTGGGTTCTCTCCGGGTTCTCCGGCTTCCTCCCA
>JBAMHV010000017.1:7129748-7146188 GCA_037177535.1 Pseudomugil gertrudae | reverse complement strand
CTCTTCCAAGCTAATTTTCCCCTCCTTTTTTGTTTGTTTGGAGATGGGTGTTTCCCCAAAAGAAAAAGGGTTGGGGGGCAGAAACCCCCCCCCCCCCCCCCCCCTCATCCCTTTTCATGCATGTTTCATTATATATTCAGTAAAACCTCTCCTTGTTTGTTTTAAGTGGTGCAGAGACACAACACCTTGCATCATCACTTTAGAGCCCATTAACAAGTGTCCTGGTTATTTATTACTTTGCTTAATATTCTACATCGCCTTTATGGTGCCAATTACCCCGTGACCGCAGTTGTTTTTTCACTGCTTGGTGCCGGAGCCCTAAATCACCGAGTAGCTCCAAATGAGCCCCCATTGTGGAAAAAGCCAACTGATTTGAATTTCAATAGGAAGTTTGGCAGTGCTAAGAAATTTCATTCAAAGCCCGGGTTTAAATGAAGTCTCCGCTGCGTGTATGGCGCAAATCCCGAACCGCAGAGCGCATTTTCTTAAAAGAAGATAGAGAGAGAAAAAAAACGTTTGCACGTATGAGTATTGCATTTTATTTCATATTGGTCAAGTAGAATATTTTCTTTTGCTGTAATATGTAAAAAAATAGAGCTTTCTATGTAATTGTGGTCGTTTTTCTGCAGAAGTTTGCAGACAGCGGTAAGTCTATAACTTGATTAGTTTATTCTTTGGTAATTATTCATTTATGCATTTGAGCTGCTTCTGTGTAAAATCAATGGACATAATCTTCCCAAAACAAACTCCTCGGTAAAGATGTCGCGGATGTATCTGCATCAGGTGCGCGTTATTGTGCTTATCTCCTTGTTACCCCCATCAGGGTGAATCATTAAAAAAACATATCTTACACGTGCACGTTTGCAGATTTGCTCTTTAAAAGTAAAATTGCACGTGTCTTCACGAGTAAAAACCAATCGATACATCCAGCTGGAGCAAAAAGGAGGCGCAGGGAAGCGTGACTTCAACAAACCTCCAGAGGCGCGTAACCACGGCTGATCCGCAGATGTCTGGCTAAACTGTGTCCCAATAATGATATACTGCATTTAGGCTGAAGCCGAACCGAGCCTGTTAGCTTACCAAGTCCAGAGAATGCAATAAAAAAAATCGATTAACACGATGGCAGCAGTGTGCGGCAACAGGTTTGGCGCATCTGTTGCGCAAGAGATTATACGATTACGCGGCACAGCAGCTCGCCAGTTAAAGTATGTTTTAAAATATTATTTGGAGCAGAAAACAAAGCAGTGTGGTAAAAACAGATCAGGCGGTGATGTCGGAAATATCAGGACATTAAATCAATTTGTGAAGCGTGATGTTTGCGCTGTGGAGGGACACCAGACTGGTTTGACTGCACCACTTTGCCTCGCAGTCAGCGTTGCATTTCAATGCATATGATTATAGATGAGGTGTAGTGATAGATGCGGAGTGGATGTGTGTGTGTGTGTGTGTGTCATAACTTCGGTATGTCTGTCGCGCACCTTGTTTGGCAGGATTTTGAAACGCTCTGCTTCTGTTGCGCCTTTTGTTTGTGGCGCAAATTGTCCAAAAATAGACGTGGTCCCAAAAACATCTTATTTAAACTAAATGGGAAATGTTTTATTTATGTCAGCTGACATATTGTGTCTCCCCCTTCCTCCTCCTCTCATCGCTTTACCATCGACCCCCCTCTCACTTCTCTCTCTCTCTCTCTCTCTCTCTCTCTCTCTCTCTCTTACCTCACAGCCCAGGTGATTGGGTGAATTCCAGTGAGTGACAGGCCGACCCGGCAGCAGTTGATGGTTGGGCCGACCCCCTCAGATGGGATCAGTGTCCAGGGGGAGGTGGAGAAGGGGGGTATGGGGTGCACCGTCCCCTGCTAACGGGATGGCCTCGTGGGCCTGGTTGCTGGCCGTGGTTCTACTGTCCCTTCTGACCGTCAGCGTGGCCCGGCAGGCCCTCCCCGCCACCAAGGATGAGGAGGCCACTCTGGAACCCGAAGGTGAGCAGCAGCAGGAGGGAGAATGAATAAAAGAAAGAGCCTGGGTGAAAAGCTCGGTTTTTGGAGGTGATCTCTGAAGTTTTGGTGAACTTTTCTTTTCAATCACAATTGGCCAGCAAAAGGAATTCTTTATTGAATGTCTTTGAAAATAGAGCAGAACAAAATATCATGCAAAGCACCTCTCATTTTTCTATATAAAAACACAAACACACACAAAAAAACTTCAGAATTACAAGCTGTTTCCCTCAAGGTGAGGTGTGCAGGTATGTTTTTGTTTTATCTTTTCTCGTGTCTGTGCTAGCCCGGGGTTCGCCTTGAGTGCTGAAGGCAGGTTTGTCTTCTAGTGTGTGAGAACTTAAAGAAAAGCTGTGAACAAGGGTGGGACAGTGTTTGTGCAAGGGGAAAGCTAGATTCAGAGCTATATTTCTGGACTGTCTGCACTTCTTCTGCCAAAGATTTGCAGCAAAACGACTTTTTAAAGCTTATATTTTTAGTAACCAGTATTTTAATACGTGCAAAAAGTCAAACTTTATATTTATTATTTATATTTTGTCTGAGTGGTTATAAACAAGGTAACGATGATGGAAACTCACATTCCAGGCCCTTTGTTCGTGGGCTTTAATCAGCATTCTAATTTTAAGTTAGGCCAACAACAGAGCATCACTTTTTAAACTACAAACCCCCATCTAATTTCTACACTTACCCCTCCCATACACACACACACACACACACACACACCACCTTCTCTTGCCCTTAGCCCTATAGGTCAGCTTTTGTACTTACCTTGATGAGAGGCTGCCCGAAGCCTCTTTTCTTCTTGTTTTTGTTGTTTTGTGTCAGACTGTTTGGCTCCAGAGTTTTGAGCACCACATGGCTCTGATGCTATGCTGTAAGACTACAGAGAGGTTGTAAAGAGAGAATCTTCTGGAGTTACACAATCCTCCAGAAGAGTTTTAAGAGGATTTGCACATATTTGACTTCTCCTTTAGATGGAGGGCTTACAAAGAGCTGGCCAGCAGTGGAGTCATGTGACTGGGGATTAAGTGGGTAGATCTGAAGGTCACATGGTGAGGGACAGAATGGGCACAAGCATCTATCCTTAGCTTACTTCAAATAAGTTTCCTATTTAAATTTGAAGGGGAGAAAAAGATGTTTTGCTACTGTGGATTGTTATGAAATCAGCCTGTGCACAACATGTTGTAGTTTGCTTCTGTATTCTGGTGTCACCTGTGGGACACAGATGTTAGGGAGACCTTTTGGCTGTTCCCTGCCCTCGCCATCTTCATAACAACCTCTACAGAGATGTTTAGAATTTCTACCAATCCCACCCTGGCCACCCCACAGATTTGGTCACACCACTGCCTGTGTGTGTGGGAGTAGAATTTGCTTTAGATGCATCAGATTGCGTATCAGTAGTGTCTCTTTAGAGCCCACGCCTGCACCCCTGGTGGCCCTGCTAGTTTGTTTACTTGTGGCAGCTGTAACAGAAGAAGTGGAGCGAGCACGCTTGCTGAGGCCTTCACAACGGACCTATTGTTGTTGCTGTAACCACTTCTGTATCTATGGTAGTGTTTACCTTGTCCAGGCACTCTCCGTTTGCACAGTGATTAAAATACACTGACAGAGCAGAATAACAATAGCACCGAATGCAGGAGATGTGTGCATGTGTGTCTGGAACAAAAGCATTTTATGCTTTGTGGAACATTCACGTTTCCTTTTGCATATAATGTGGAATGAATGAGGCACCAGGCACAGCTGAAAAGAGTCAGATCATAGTTTGACTGGGCTTCCTCGATCCCACCAAACTTTGCCCTGACCAGGATGGAGTTAACAGTTTGTAATACGTAATTGGATCAATGAATATAGGCTCTGTTATGCTGTGATGGAATTGTTTCTGTGCACTGTTTATTTCTACTTCCATCTGCTTGTATTCTTTCTTTGGATTAGATATAATCAGGTTAAATAGAGAAAAGAGACTAAATCATTTTTTCTCTGTAGATTATATGTACCGCTCTGTTCTTTGTGTGTTTGATGGACTCACAGGCTTACCTGTCTGTAACACTTTCCTATCTACACAGTCAGAGTAGTCATAAAAGTATAAAAGTGTCAGATGGCTTGTTGATGGCACACAGTCTGTAGCTTTGGCAGTGAAACTGAACTCTACACAAACATGATGTGCTGGTCGACACTGGAACTGGCTGGTCATTGTCAGTGATGGCTGGACTGGATATATGGCTTTTCTCACAATGACTTTTATTAGCTCGTCGTTAGCTGGTGTTAATCCTCATGGTCTTTAGTGTGTTGTTTGCCTTGGCTTGCCTCTCCACCGCTCAGTCTCACACTTGTCTGATAAGAAGCTGGGAAGAGCTGCTACCTGTGCCAGCTTGTGCCTCAGGTCTCAGTGGATGGTGCGGTGCTGGACTGGATGCAGATAAGAACCTCATCTAGCATCGGTATGGTAATGGATGATGGTAATGTTAGTATGCTAGTTTACATAAGAAATTGGTGTAAGCTTCTCAGGATGATCTTTTCTGCAAACTATGATTTAAAAAAGGTCTGTTAGAGCTTAAATGACTATAACGTTTTAGTCAAGGGTAATAAGTTGTTTTAATTTATGAAAATAAAGAAATATAGTTATAGAACATTTGTTTACAAGTCAATACTTCTGAGCATTGCTCTTGCTCCAACTTAAAAAGTATGCTAGCAAGAAGGGGGGAGTACTCAGTGAGAAGTGTCAAGAGGGGTTAAAAAAACTGTAATGAGGGGTTACGAAGAGAAATGTTGTCTCTGATGCCAGCAGCGGCCAGATCATGGCACTGAGGAGGGATTTTGATGTGACGAGTGAGACTAAGTGGAAGGTTACAGAAGAAAGAAAATCCCTTTATCTGCGAGTGATTGGATGAGTGGATTGATGTTTTGGTAATATGCTTTGCCAAGACTGACACGAGAAAAAACTCTCCAGGGCTGCCATGAACTGCATCCCGGACAGATAGAAAGACAGCAAGGGGCACTCCTGTGAGAATTGCTTGCTGCATTTAGCCTCACTCAGGCAGCGAGGCTGATTATTGCCAGTCGAGATGGTGCGAATGAGGACGGAGGGGAGGCGAGGAAAGGGCAGCTGAATCCATCACACCTGATGGACTCTTATAATAGCTGTCTGTGAAAAAGATGGAGAGGTGGGTTGTCAAATGGGCACGTTTTTCATGCAGGGGAGAGGTAAAATGATAGTGATGAAGAAGTGATGGAAAAGGAGAGAGCTGTTTGATAGAAACTGAGAAAAAAAGTGTGGAAGAGAGAGAAGCTATCCCACTACTATGAAACCTTGCGGAGATGAAAACTCTGCTGCAATGTATTGAAACTCTTCATCCCAGCATGCATCTCTCGACTTGTCTTCCTTCACGTGGAGCATTGTATGCTTGACAGTGCAGCTCTTTATTTACTCCGCGTGTGTCTTTGATTCTGCATCGGCTGCATTTGTGCGAGTGTGTGTGCATCTGCCTGCATGTCTGGGTTCCCATGAACAATCAGGTATGCTGGAGAGGTGTCAACAGGTTAGTGAAAGGTCAGGGTTGGGTCAGCAGGGTCATGAGTGGGAAAGGTGGCGGTGGATGTGTGGGAAGGGGGAGGGAGAGGGCAAAGCGGAAGGAGGGGATAAAGAAACAGCAGAAGGAGGGGTTGATGGAGAGAGACAGATGGACACAGCAGACATAAGAAAATGATAACAACAGAGCTAACACCTGCATGCTTTCTTTTAATCACATGCACCATTTGGATGCATTTTTCTTTGATTTCCTTGTTTTTCCTTCCTCTCCTTCTCTTTTTGCAGATCTCACACACTTATATGCATCCTCTCTCTGGGGAAGCATCTCAGTTCCCTCTCTTTCTTTTGCACAGTGCGTAGGATATACCCACACCAATGCCTCTCCTTTCTGTCGCAACATGCTTAAATATTTAAAATCCCAAGTTAAAGAAGAAAAGCTAAAAAACTTACAGTTGTAATAACACCACCGCAAAGCCCTCCGGTGCGGAAAACTGCATCGTAAAAAAGATAGTGGAGACAGTTCCCATCAATCAGCACAGATGCTCTTCCTCTTATCAGGCCACACACTCAGGCTTCGGCAGCAATAGAGGGGTTAATTATTTCCGGTTCGAAGAAGAAAAATGGGGAGAGAAAAAAAGGACTAAGAAAGACAATGTGGTAACTGTACCTGTCTACTTGCCCAGAGGGAATGTTTAGAGTTTGCACACATGCCTCAACTGCTGGCTTGTAGCTCGATGACTTTTCCTTCCTCTCAAGGCTGAAGTGTGTGTGTGTCCACGCGCGCACAGGTATATTTTACAATCAACACACACATAGCAAGTACAAATAATAGAGGTGGGATGTTGTTGAAAAGGTGTACAGAGGTAGAAACAGCTGGGACTTCCACTGCCTCGATAATTGCCCCTATCAGACTTCAGCCAAACACGCTACGTATAGCCTACCATCATCACTGGCTTCTTTGTATGCTTTACGATTGCTACTTCCTTTCCTCCCACAAATCTTTTTAATCCCTCCAATGTTTTGCCCCTTTCCCTCTGATGAAACAAACTGTTCTGGACATTGTTGTACTGCAGTCAAAAGGAAAACTTTGACTTTGTTCAGGTTTTATTCCAAGAATCATTGTGAGCAGAGCTGTCTCCATGTGACATGAGCGAATAAATAGATGGATGCATGAATGTGTGTGTGTGTGTGAATATGGACCACATCCATCCGGATGTAAAAGCAAAGTTGCTTCCAACTTCTTTTCATGTATCATATTCTCCTCGTTCTGTCTGTGCAGTTGATGTACACACATGCACTCACAGGCAGACTTGGTTTTTCTCCCAGAAATGGAGGCTTTATGCACTTTGGAGTCAAACGCTGAGTTGAGCTTTTTTTTTTTTTGCTCCCTGGCTTGGCTCAGCGATTCTTTGCAGGGGCTGCAGATCCTCCATGGCCATGTCATGAAAGAAAGTGAAAATGAGAAAGATGGAAGAGTCAGGGTTATAGCTAGCTCTAGTTTTTTTTTAGTTTGCTTACGTTTTCTGTCAAAAGTCAGAAAAATGCCATGAAAAGAGAGCAACCCCCACCACCTCTCATCCCCAAACCTTGCTCACATCCCCTGCGCTTCCATTCTGGACCTTTCTGGCTGCTTTCCTCTTTGATGGGCAGATACGTTGGAGTTTTATTTTTTATTTTTTGGCTCCAGAGATCTTTCTGCACTGCTCCTCCTCCCTCACACACACTGGCTGCTCGGGATCTACACTAGAAGAGGCGGGTGGTTGGAATGGGGAGCCTCAATGCAACTGATGCCCTATTCTTACCTGCTGACAAATAATCGATTATTATTTCTCAACACATGCTGCTGTACCCATAACTGCATGCACTGAAACTGTATGCCAATCATGCTGCAGACTTGATAACAGAACAGGGTTTCTATGGGTTCTATTTCAGATGACTGGGATTTTGTGGTAACATGTGGGTGTGATGGTTTATAAAAATGGGCCTCTTTTTCTCTGGATTTCTCCTCCTGCAAAAGTTAATTTGACATGCATCATGGGGTTTATGTGGTGTTTTTTCTTACACTATGGCTTGTTTCTTCCTTTTCCATCACTCATTTCTCCTCCTTGTGCACCCTCCTCTTACTTCAATCCTCCTCCTTCCCCACTTCAACCTCTCCCTGCTCCTCCCTCTGTTTGCTCTGCAGAGGCATCGAACAAATACCAAATTTCTAAACCCACGGTGTGCTCAGTGCACCCGGGGGAGGTGCTGAAGCTGAGCTGCCCTCTGCCGGCATTGGGGACCATCACCTGGACCAAAGATGGCAGCTCTTTGGGCATCAACAACCGCACGCTGATAAAACAGGAGGTGTTGCAGATTCGTGATACCACGCCCAAGGATTCGGGCTTGTACGCCTGCACCAGCTTGGGCAAAGACACGGTCTGCTTCATAGTCAATGTTACAGGTGAGTCAGGGAGCATGTGAGACAGGCCATGAAGTCTGGAGTCTGGATAGTTGAGTTTTAGAGATGGCCATGGAACAGATCTGATGGGGGGAGTGAGATGGGCTTATAGACTGGAGGTTTTTCTCAGTCTAGTGAGTGTGTGTGTGTACCACTGAAAAAAAGCATCAAAGCAGATTGTACAAAATGTTACCACATATTGTGCTTTCCTTTTTTTTTTTTTTACAAACCTTTATGCTGTTTGTGTTTGGGTTGTGAATGGGTGGCAGTAACCATAGTTGCTCTGTGCAGATGCAATCTCATCGGGGGATGATGAGGACGACTCAGAACGATCGGAGGACACTGGGGCAGATGAAGTACAGTCAAGTGAGTATGGGAGGAACATTCGGGTCCTCTGCCTCCCTGACCAGCTCCTATAAATTGCCTTGATTTAGACAAACTAAAACAGACAAGGGCCTCTAGATACACTGACTTCTCATCTTCTGCCTGTGAAATACCTCTGACATGATATTTCCAACACAAGAAGGCACAGAAAGTCACTGCAGTACCCCCCAGTTTAGATAAATGTGTTGGCTATAACTAAATAAGTGATAAATTCTGTTTTTATTTGCCCATAAAATCATCCTATCAAAGGTTTAGAAATCCTGCATAGTTTACTATGAAGATAAGCTTTCGTTTGGTCCCTGACAGCCTGAATCAAAAAGTTTGGCATCTTAAAAGCTTGATCCCTAAGTGAAAAGATTTCCTGAGTCAGCGTTCCTAGCACATTTTTGGTTGTGCAAACACGATGGAGACAGTACAGACATTCATTCAGGATCCTAGCGAGACAGCTGTCAGCGGCTCAGAACAGGTCTAATCTGACCTTTAAATGCGTTGCGGCTATTTCATATTCCTGTCTCGGCCTATACCGCCAGGTTCTGGAGTGTGTGAGTATGTGTGTGTCTTCCAGGATAGACGCTCCAGGGAATACAGGAATTCTTCAGATTCCTTCAGCTTGTGTCTCCTAGGTAGTCAGGGCTCACGGAGCCAGCCAGCTAGTCAGCTGTGCTCATCCATTATGAAAGAAGTCCATCTGGACCCAGTTACCCACCTGGACCTAGTGTATGTGTATATGTGTGTGAGAAAGAGAAAGTTTTTACCCAAGTTTGTCAGTGCAGTGGCGAAGTAGTAATGTGTTTACCCAGCGGCACGTACACACGACTGCTTATACATACACACTCGTATAAAGGTCCAGAGTAATGGCTAGGGCTTCCACATCTTGTTAAAATTCTCTACGCGCACTGTCTCACCATGAGTTCTCCTCCTCCACTTTTGGGCTGACTGTAATTGCCTGAAATCCATTAAATAAGGGGCAAGCGAGAGAGAGACAGAGAGAGAGAGAGAGAGAGACAGAGAGAGAGAGAGAACTTAGCAAAAGGAAAAAAATGAGGGAGAGGGAAAAGATCCAGCCATTCTGGTGGTAATAAGCTGTTTGAAAACAAAGGGAAAGCTGTTCTGGCAGTGCAGTTGCATTTTCTCCCCATGCGTGTTTCTGAAAATTCAAAACCAAGATTATTGGTAAAGGAGGGGGTGAG
The DNA here is from genome assembly GCA_037177535.1 of Pseudomugil gertrudae. Taxonomy (NCBI): domain Eukaryota; kingdom Metazoa; phylum Chordata; class Actinopteri; order Atheriniformes; family Pseudomugilidae; genus Pseudomugil; species Pseudomugil gertrudae. Next base: position 7,136,655 of record JBAMHV010000017.1, on the reverse strand, counting down.
GTTTGTGGGGGGTGGGGTTGGCTCAGTACCAGTGGTTCTCTAAAGTGCGGTGTTGAGACTTGGCTTTTGGCCGTGGACTGAAGCGAGGAGGTGGATGCACGTAACCGTGGGAGGGACTGTGAGTTCAGAGAGAGGGGTGTAGCTTTATATGCACATTTTAGTTTTTTTTTTCTGGAAGTTTTTTGGCCGGGTTAGGCACCAATCCCACTTATCCACTGCAAAACATGGCTTATTGATTTAACTTTGCACGATAGATTGAACAAAAATAGTTAAAACTGGTCTGCATTGCTTGTCAACCAACAGCAATGGGTGTTGTTTTTGGTGGAGATGTAGAAGGACCTGTACAGGTCTCTGTGAGGAGCATCTGGGTGTAGTGGGCCGGTGGGAGGTGGAGGGGCGCAGTGATCTCATGATGAAATCAAAAAGTCACAGGAACGTTTTATGTTCTGTTCTAATTACTGTGAACAGCTTTACTCATTATTATGGACACATTTAAGCCTATTCTTCTCTTTTACTTTAAACTATTCATTTGAATATTTCACAAACTCAATCAGCATAATCAGCATGTAGTTTAAATCGAAATGTTAAATCACAACTAACACATTGCTGACATTGATTTAAAAAAGAAATTTCAGTTTTAAATTGTCAGTGCTTCTAAACAAAGCACTAAAACTTATTTAAAATAGCTATATAGATATTTTAAAAGTAGTTATTAAACAATTTTTTTATTTTGGTAATGTTGACATCAGTCAACAAGTTTGTTGGACTCCCCTTGAAATACTAGTTGAAACAGGCTTTGTTTGAAGTATTGAAAGTCAATACTACAATCAAAGCCTTCCTTCACTTTCCCCGTCGTATCATTGGAATGCAGCCTTCCCTGCAACGGCACCAACGTGGTGGAACACACTTTGACTGTCTAAATAAAAAAAGCCAAGCCTTCGTTTTCATCCAGTCTTCATCTGAAACTGGAGATGGATGTCAGATTTCTTTCCGAACCCATTCAGAAATGTCCAGCAGCTACATTGATCAGCAGCAGGTTGTTTAACTTTAAAACATTTAAATGTTCCTGAAAATGTTGTCAGAATCAGCACCTCTCATGCCTCCGTCATCATCACCGCTATAGTGTGGCATGTAAAGTACGCCCAAACGTGACGAAACGGAAAGCTTGGCTTTTATGTGCTAGCTTCTGGCTCACTTCAGCATCAACTCATTTGTGTTTCCCAAACAATACAAAGATGTCAAATAAAGTCTGGATTTGTTTCTGTTTAATACTATTGGCTAATAACTCAGGAAGACGAATAGAGTTAGCTCTCTGGAGGAAGTTGGGAGAGAGAAAAATCTTGACTAAGTGCCTGAGTTAGATAACCTCAGCTCACCCCCGGCCAACTGAGGATAAACAGCCGTTCATGAATGAGGATCCGGATGCATGGGGCTTTTGGGGAGTGGGGGGATTGGGGGTATGCTTCCTAGCTACGACAGTTTTGCCAGAAAGAGTTTGGCATCATCTGGAGAGGGGTCTTGGGGCAGCCTTTTTTTAAAAAAGTGCTGTCATTTTGGACAGGGAGCCTGGGAAATGACACTCCTCATCCTTCATCCCCCAACTTCATCCTCTCACCAGGTTGCCAGTTCAGGGTCAGAGGTCATTTGGAGAGGCAGCCTCATGATTGGCCATTCCCCACCTAATCTGTCTCTGTCTGAATAGACGGAGTCATGGCAATGAGAGAAGTGGAGGTGAGGAAAGATTTTTAGAGTGAAGAGGTAGAAAAAAGGGGAAATGACTAATTATAGTCCGTGCACCTACAGGGTGCATCCAGTCAGGAAGGAAGAGCAATGTTTACTGACCCTACTTTTCAAGTATCCATGACATGTCCGAGTGTGCATGCCAGAGAAAATGATGAGAGGCATCTGATAGTATGCAGATTAGACCAGCAGGATAGAAGCTAATATACTCATGGAATGCACACTTGTGACGAGTGTGTTTGTATTTGTGTGTGTGTGTTAAGGGGGGTGGGGGGGTCATACTTCAGTGCCTTACTCAGTAATGATATAATCTGTGGGTATTCCCTCTGCTGCTTGTACTCTTGCGTACGAGGAGGAAGTAATGATGTGGAGGACGGTTTGGATTGTTAGTTGACTTTGAGTTTCTCTTTTCCCCCCCGAGTCCCATCTGCTTAGGCAATCACTCTCCCAGGTGCAGGGAGAAATAGAGGGCGAGAGGAGGGGGTTTTGTTTAGAGGGAAATCCAGCTGACGGAGAGACAGAAGCTGGGACTGAGAAGGAACCGGTGGAATGTGCAAAACACAAGGAGGGTGAAACCCTGTTTTGCTGTGCGGGATAGTTTGTGACCAATAAAAAAATCGGGACGCATATGTGCATTGAAAACTTGGAAATAATTCAGTGACATTCATCATCTCCTCTGGCCTAGATAATGATTTTCCAGAAGCGATAACCATTCCTGTCCACATCCATATCTAGCCAAGTGACTGGCAGATTAACAGGGAAGCTATGGTAATTGGAGGAAGTGAAGGGAGGCAAAAAAGCTGCTAAGTGGAATGCGATAAAATTGAATGTGATGGTCTAGTTACCCTCTTGGCAACACCCAGGCACATTCTCCCTTTAGAGCTGATGTTCTTTCCCGCTCTGCAGCACCCCGTGGAGCCAACAGGAAAAGAGTGTGTGTTTGTAAAGCTGTGGGACAATGAAGGTTTAGCTTGTGTTTGCAGACAGTGGGTTAAACAGTGTTGGCAAGAAGGTGGTTTTAGGGGTTGGATGATCTCAGAGGATGTTAAGAGCCGTTCAAGTTTGACTCATCTCCAGCATGAGCTATTCCATGGCCTTAAAGTCAAAACTAGGAATGATCCAACAGCATGTTTTATCTGATTGTAGGTGCTCCATATTGGACCTCATTAACAAGGATGGAGAAGAAGTTGCACGCGGTGCCAGCTGCTAACACAGTCAAGTTCCGCTGTTCAGCAGGAGGCCACCCCAAGCCCACGCTGAGCTGGCTTAAAAATGACAAGCCTTTCAGGCAAGAAGACCGCATGGGAGGGTATAAGGTAAGATAAACGACTTGGTAGTTCTAGTGTCAATTCGTTGCCTTTTCTTGCTTTTTTGTGTTTCTTTCCATGCTACGATACTTTTTCATATATATTTATAAGTGCGGGATTCTCCTCCTATCACCACTGTTCTCCACCTCTTCTTTCACTTCTTTTCCACCCTTCGCTGAAGAGACGAGAGCCAGAGAGAGAGAGAGAGAGGAAACGAGGACAGGGTTTCTGGTGTGAAATTGGAATTGCTCATCCGTGCACCTCCTCTCCCTGGGATACTTTGCTAAGCTTCTCACTGTAACCCGAAATGGTTCTTTACCCCCATCAATTAGAAACATAAGCCTGGGACTTATGCCCTCAGACACCAATGTATAGAGAAAGTAGTCAGTGTTAGGGTTGAAATGAGTTTAGAACACCAGGGTAACTCAATGAGGGAGAACAGGTCCCACCTGTTGGTGAGAGAGTCGTTGTTGAGCTGTTAAAATGTTAAACTTCATGTATTTCATCTTCTTCTAAATCTTAGCCTCTGCGTTCAGAAAAAAAAAATAAAAACAAAGGAACACCTGTGCTCTTAAAAAAAGGAGCAGATCATTAAGTTTAGTTGTCATCACTCATGTGTATTCTTCTGAACTGCATGTTCTGCTGGTACGTGCAACGATGCGGTTGCGTTCTACTCCCACTTCTGAATTGATGTGGCTAAAAAAAGTCACAACTTTGTTTGAGTAAATACAGTAAAAGCATGTGGATTGAACTGAATAACAGCAAGTCATGAAATGGCTCTCCAAAAAGAAGCAGTGATGCTGAACAAGTCTGACGCTCCTGGTTAATGACTGATGGGTTTTAGGAAAAGGGTCTCCCTGCCAGAAATGGTTTTGCAGCAGATCCAGTTGATGTAGCTGATAATATTTCTTCCCTTTTACGTTCAGCAAACTCTATGCTACACATAGTTGTGCGCAGCTCATTCCTCTTTTTTCGTCACCAAATGGCAACAAAAGCTGAGCCCAACCCTGTGGCCTCACCTCCGCACTGTGTGAAATGTAGGCTTGTACAAGCAGCAGCTACGTTGTCTCTGCAGCCTGTTAATGAAAACTCTATTGTGAGCTTACACCTGTGGATTCCACACACAGGTGGAACTACTTGTGCAAATAATTACAAACAACAGCGTGCTTAGGGCACAATAATGGGGTTTTCTACATATAGGGGCTGAGATTGATAGACATTTAAAGGGGATATATCATGCAAAATCCACTTTTTTAGTCTTTAAATACATGTTTTTGTGCACTTCTTGGTGTTTAGGAATGCAGAAAATGTAAATTTATTCCCTACTGATGCTGTGCATATATCTTTATATTTTTCAGTCTGTTTAATTTTCTCTTTTTTTTATTACATTTTTTAAAACTATCACGTCACAGTATTTGCTGTGGGTCTGCCAAATAAGGTCGTGGACTTCCAGGTGATTAAATTAGTGAATCTGATTCGTTGATATTTATAGTAAACTTACCAATAAAATGTTTCTCTGCCAGGAGATTAGCATATTGCTGCTATCAAGCTACAAACATGGTGGAACAGGGTAGAGTTGAACTTCCTGTGACCTGGAGGTGGGCGGGGCATGACAGGCCTTTTTCACATTTAAAGAGACGGCACCAAAACGGGTCGCTCAGAACAGGGTTATAAGGTGTGTGTGAAGTGAGAAGAAGCAGGAATTCAGACCAAAGGATTGCGGTTCTACTTTATACAGACAACAAATTAATGATTTACATGTTAAATGGAAGGATTTAAAAGCATTATATATATCGCCTTTAATACAGTTCTCAAGTATGAGTGACTCAGTGGACTGGATCTGCTAACGACTTTAGTGTACAAAAGCATGTGCATTGTCACTGCACAGGCAAAAAAATGTACAAACAGCTTTACTAACAGCGCACACTGAGGGTTGCATCGTTCAAAGGTGCAAAATGCCTCATCTGCATCCAGTTAGAACATCAATTGCAATGAATATGCAACATGGGGGCGTTCACATGCATGTTTGCCTTTGTTGGGAAGAGAAAATGAGATATTAAATTAACACCCACAATGTGATTTATCAAACCTGAAAGCAATTTTAGTCAAAGAAACTGTGCCTATATTCAACACGGGTGCTAACCGTCTGTGTTTGTAATAGCACACATGTGGTTGTGGTTATTGTTGCAAGAAGGAAACACGAAAACATAGCAAGGAGATGAACACATTTTTCAACCTTGCGTGAATATTTTCGGGATGAACGAGGAAGCAGTCATCAAAACATATTGCTTGTCCAGCAGTGGAATTTGGGAGCCGTTGGATTTGGACCACAGAGATGAGTCATGCAGTACCTGCAGTGAATTTGGGATCTTATCTGATCCGATTCTGTGAGGTGTAATCACTTAGTTTTCTCTGGGTTCTCACTAATAATAATGTAATCTCCATGATAAAAGAGAAAATATAAAATGTTGCAGTCTCATCAGCTTGTCATCAGCTTCAATATTGTTTTCCAGCACACGTCATCGTCACTCATCCTTCACACCTCTCACCAATTCCCCTCTGTTATTCTCTTTTTCCCCACCCCTTTCATTTTACTTGTCAGTTCATTTTACTTATGTCAGCTCACATCAGGGAATTGGCTCTGTGTGTGTGTGTGTGTGTACCAGGTGCGAGCCCAACACTGGAGCCTGATCATGGAGAGCGTAGTACCCTCGGACAAGGGAAACTATACCTGTTTGGTGGAGAATAAGTTTGGATCCCTAAACCACACCTACACTCTGGATGTAGTAGGTCAGTATGCCTCATGACACACACACTGATCTAAAGTACACCTGTGGAATTATGGGAGGCCAGTGCAAAACGTTTTCACAGTGAGGATGATGTGTGTTTGTGTGCCCAGGTGTACTCTGTATGCAGGTGGAAGTAACAGACTTCTGCCAAGTGTGTAGAAGCTTAAGATCAATATGTCAGCAGTTTTGATGGAGTTTTCATTACTTTGTGTTATAATGTTTCATTTGGTTGACGAGATTCAGATTTGTGGTAGGACCACCAGCTCAGCAATGCTTTTTAACCTGCTCCTTTGTACTGTTTCAGATATTCTTCTGGACAGACTAAAGCAAATCTATTTTTAATTATTCTTTTTTTAAAAAACCACAAAAATACATTTACTTTAAGCTACTTTTTGGCAAGAAAATTTGACAAATGACCAATCTAAAGAACACATATCTGTATTTGCATGTTAATGTGAGCACAACCTTGAGAAGAAAGCTGCCTGCCCTGTTTAGTTCAACAAAGAAGGACACAAATATGAGTGTTTTTGATTCCATTACTTGCTTTTACTGACGCTTTTAGGTTGACTAATTTCTGATGAGGTCTTCTGCAGGCTGAGAGGATTGTTTGGTGTCATTCATTGAGCACAGAGTGCTGTCCTCAGCGGTATCACAGCGAGTTCAGACCCAACTCAGTAAACCCCTCTTTCTGACCTTTGGAGTACAGAAGTGTGTTTTCTGCTCAGTTTGCAGAATCAATAGCCAGCGTGGACAACAGGGGAGTAAAGATAAAGATAGTGGAGATGTTTGTGTGTATAGACCATGTAGACCAAATTTACTCCTAATTTAATGTAGACATGCTCTCCTTTGGCCTCCCTCAACCCATTTTATATGCCATCAGTACAGATCAGAGTTTATCTGATGCCATCATTCTTTTAAGGCCTGGTCAATAAAGAACAGATAACCAGAGTAGACATGATGCTGCTGCAGTCTGATTCAGTGCTTGTAGTTTCTGTTATTTCAGCACTGTTACCAATTAGTTCTTGCAACATTTATCTATTTATCTATCCATCTATGACTTAAGTGGGATAT
>JBAMHV010000017.1:7075178-7129539 GCA_037177535.1 Pseudomugil gertrudae | reverse complement strand
TATATATATTAGATGAAAGCCCATGCTCCCCAACTAAGGCCTCCAGCTCTGCCTTGCTGTGGTGTGAGCTAAAGCTTCCCCCTGACTGCATATTTCTGTTTTTGTTCAGTTTTATTGCAGAGCAGTCAACCTCCTCTATGTCTGGCTCTGTACCCACTGCCCCCTGAAACCTCTTGCCTTTTTTTCTCCATTCTAGTGGGCTGGACACCAAAGGAGAGCAAACATCTTATCAGTCTTTTTTTTATCTAAATGACCTGCAGAATCCACTCTTAAAACTAAAACAATCCAGACTTTACTGGTTCTAACTGGCGCCTGCAGAAAAGACCAGAGTTGGACTTCTACACATTAAAACAATAGCAAAGACAAATGAGAAGCTTGAATAAATTCGAGCTTTTTTCAGTCAGAATTGTGGTACTCTGTGGCAATACAGCCCATTGTGGGGAGGCACATCCCATCCTGGGCCATGCTGTGCTCTTCCTGCACTATCCTTCCTTTAACCACAGGTCTCTGTTTGCCAAGTCACCAGGTTACTTAGGGTTCACCAGTCTTGTAGAGAACACAGTGGAATGCCACTGGTCTGTCGCTTCACAACTTTCCCAGCACTGCGGCCATTAGATTAATGTAATTATCATCTCATTTTAGTTTAGATGTGTCACATCAATATATAATCTAGTGCTGCAAGATTTGCTTTAATGAATGGAAACCATAAGATAATCCTGATAATCAGTGGTTCTTTTCTCAACATCCTCCTCATCTTTAACTCCTTAAGTTCTTGTTAACAGTAACTGTACCCTTGACCTAAATTATATCCTTAACTGTAAAGCTAATTCCCATGAAAGTCCATGAGGTCAAGGATGTAGCAAAACAAGGTCACAAACATTCACACACGTAGACTAAGCCTTGACCACAACTACCACTTCCCCAGCCCATGTCCTAACCTTAAACCATATCCATGTTTAAACATGATGTTTAAGTGGCATTATGAGAAATTTAATAAAATAAAACATGGTTACAACAGGGTGATTAACAGGCATTATTATGCTGAGAAACCTTCCTCTGACTGGTATGTTTGTAAGGTATAGAGGCATAGGTTGCCATCAGCAGCTGCAGAGCCACATTAAAAATGAAAGTTTTTTTTCTCTTTGCTGTTCATATGTGGAAAAAAATGTATGTTATCAGAAATGAGTGTTATAGATACTTGCACATTTAATTTAGCTAAGTTAAAGTTGTTTAGCATTTTATCTTTGCTGTTCTAAGGTTTGTCCGTGTGGTAAGTTTTCTATCACTGGACACACTGCATCATGCAGTTTAATGGTCTCCAGGTAACATCTACTATTGCAAAAGTTAAATATTTTTTTCTAGTCCAGTATGGGGCTCTGCGAATACGTTTCAGTTTCTGACACATCAAAGTTGAGCACAAGACGAATATTAGATTTGTCCTTCACCTTATCTGTTAGTTTAAGGGAGGTTGAAGCCCCTTTTTGTGACAAACACACTGGCAGCATAATGTAGTCTGCCTCCTATTCCTTTTTCCTTCTCTCTTTTCCACCTTGGTACATTTTCCCCTCTTTTAGCCCTCAGTCTGTCCCTTTTATAACAAATGTTCACCCTCTGACCATCGCTTATGACCAACCCCCAAACTCACACTCCACCTGCCTTAAAGCGTTGTTTTGGAAAGACACCGCAGCACCTCTGCGTGATGTCACTGTTTGTGTTTGGTGGAAGCTTGTTGTGGTGTAGTGTGGGGGCTGGTGCACTCTTCAGGCTGGATTGTCTTTGAAAGGGGGCATTGTTCCACAGATCTCTCTCTGTTTGGATACGTAGGCCACATGTTTGCTTTTGAAAGAACGAGGATTGCAAAAGATCTGATGGTTATAAATACTGCATACACTTTGAGCTATACGTTTCTGTGGTATATGGAGTTTCTTCCCTGAAATACCATATTTGAATTTAAGATTGTCCTCTCTCCTTTAACAGAGCGGTCTCCTCATCGGCCTATTCTCCAGGCTGGTCTTCCGGCCAACACCACTGTGCATGTTGGAGAGGACGCTCGCTTCGTCTGTAAAGTCTACAGCGACGCCCAACCCCACATCCAGTGGCTGAAACACATAACACAAAATGGCAGTCGGCTTGGCCCTGACGGACACCCCTACGTCAAAGTGTTAAAAGTATGTCACTTTGATAAAAAAGCACCTCTTTTTGTTGTTTACACTGTGTTGTTTGGTGGTGATAACAGGTTTTCAGGTGAATTTTGAAGGTTGCATATTCCCTCTCTTATGGCTACTTGCTGCTCTCAGCTGTGATTCTTCATCTTCCACTTCGAGGCCCAGATGATGCACACATACCTGTTTGTCTCTGCTTAGTTGTTTGATATTTTTTAAATGTCTGTGTGCATATGTGTGTGAATTGCAGCGGTCAGGCATTAACAGCTCCGACGTGGAGGTGCTCACCCTCACCAACGTGACAGGGGAAGATGCTGGAGAGTATATCTGTAAAGCTTCCAATTATATAGGCGACGCCAGCCAGTCGGGCTGGCTCACGGTCATCCCAGGTAACCATCGAGACCTGACCCACCTACCCTTCCTCCACATACTGGTGTGGTTTTCCTGTTGTTCTGTGGTGGTCCTGCTGGTGGTCTCTTGGTGGTCCTGGGGCTCGTAGACGTTTTCTCTCACCAATGTTACACCCTTGTCTTTCAGCTACTCTTCCCCCTTCCCCCTCCCATGCGTGCTTGGATGGATGTCGCCATGGAACCACTGCTTGGGACTCTTTGGGCCTGCATTAACTTAATGAAGTTAATCTCGCATCCTGTCATTTACCTTATCTTACGTTTGTACATCTCTTTGTGAGATGTATGGTGTATGCTGATGCAGTGCATGTATCCAGTTGAGTGGGTGGATTAGACTGGTTTCTGTAAGCAGGTTCTCTGGGTGATGGGTACTTTTTATTGTTTGATACACTGGTTTTTATTTTCTCAAGTGTTGGTGGCATACTGGGCTTTGTCTTTGCTTATTTATTCCCAACATTTCTTGTAGAAGGGACCTCAGCAGTGGATACTGTCCAGCTCCTCTTGTTCTGTTCTCCTGGTGTTGTGGGGCTCATTTTTTTCTCTTTCTCTCTCCCCATCTTTCATTCCGACTTGCCCTTCTCTGTTTCTTTCTTTTTTTCAAACTCTTTTACACTCGCACCTCTTTCTTTCCCTCCCTCTTCTTCCTCCTCTCCCAGACCGCAGGTGTTAACACCACAGATAAGGAGATAGAAGTTCTCTACTTGCCCAATGTAACATTTGAGGATGCTGGGGAGTATACGTGCTTGGCGGGTAATTCTATTGGGATCTCCTATCAAACTGCTATTTTGACGGTGCTTCCAGGTATACAAATCATTTACTGTCATCTCTTCTTTTTTCTCTCTGATCCTTGTTTAAAATGGTTGGATTATGTTATTTCAATGACCTCTTGCAGAAGGCAAGTCCTCACCTTGGAGTACCATTCACACAGCTCAGATATCAGATTACTGCAATAAGCCAGAACTCTTAATATCCTAGACAATGTAACACAAGAGCAGGAAGCATATATTGTATTATTGAATATTATGTGGACTAACAAGCTGTTGAAAGCTCAGAGATGATAACACAGTAGTTTCCAGACAACTCGTCTAGAAAATGAAGATCTAAGAGCAGCTTAAATATTTCTGTACTTAAAAATGCTGAGGATTTGACTTCTGCTTTTTCTTTTTTTGCCTTTCTTCTATCCTACTCCTTTGGGAAAGTTTTCCAGTGCCACACTTTGGCTCTGAGTCTGCATGCCAAAGAAATATTTGTTTTTCCACACACGCCTCCAGATTTTCTCCACCCCCTTTTCTGGCTCTGATAATTGGCTTCTTTTAAGATCCTTATTTCTTCTTATTGAAATAAAGGTCGAAAGGCATAGCTGAACACTCGCTTTATGTTGGCTTGACTTTCTCAATTATCAGAGTCAAACTTGACCCACTTTGCACAGCTAATGACTCATGCATCCAAATGTGAAATATATCTTCTAGTTTATTCCTTGTTTTGTCTATTGATGTGTCTCTGGTTTTTGATCTCTTACAGAAAAAAAATATTTTTACCACATTAAAATATGTGAAATAAGTGTAACACATGAAACTTCTATGTTGTACTTGGAAAACTTGTGATTATAGAACGCTGTCATGGATCTCATGCATGTGAAACCCCTGCAAATTCGATGTAAAACTCATAGAAATACTCACGTTAAATGTACAAAATCACACGTGAAGCCCATGCAAATTTCTATGGGAAATTCATGTTATCACATGAGGTATTGCATACCTGGCTACATGTGATACCCATATTTTACAGTTGAGAAACATCAGTTTTCCTCGTCATTTTCCAAGTAAAACACAAGCAACTATTTATGTAAAAATCATTAAAATTATTCAGCTCATTGGATTGTTAACATGTGTTACATAATTTATACCTGTTGTAAACTTTTAAACCCAAATGAACCAAATATATATACTATGAAGCCATAGGCTGCTACAAAAGCACTCTGAGTTCTCAGATCTCTTACAGCAGCCCATTTCCATCCCTATCGTAATGCATCCTTTTAAAATTCCTGTGTCCACAGTTCCTTTCTAGTTTTATGGAATCCAGTTAATACCAAGACCCATTTTCAAAAAAAAAAATAACACTCAAAAGTTATTAACAAAGACGGGCAGATAAACAGAGAAACAAGCAGAATGCACTTGGCAGATATACTGATATTTAAAGGTAGATCATTTTTCATCGATCACAGTAACATCTGTAAAGGCTTTTGCTCAAATAAGAATTAGATCATTTCATTACCCATCAAAAACACAACAGTTCTTTTGGTTGAGGTGTTTTGTTCCACTCGCATAAATTTCTTAAAGAGTTTCCCAAAAGCATCAGAAGCAGGTTTTTTTTTAGCATGCTGTGATGTGTGTAACTTCCTGATGACATTATTACTCAGGCCAACATGGTAGGAAAGTAATCATGATGCTCAGAGAAAGTAATGTTTGCTCTCTTCAGATTATAATAGTATTAATTATAAAGTTAGTTATATATGGAACAAAAAACAGTTTTTAACATTTGTCCAAAGTACAGAAAGATTTCAGGTTTAAATCAACCCAACATGGTGTCTCACTCTAAAGATGTAGCTGAACAAAATAATCCAAGTATGTAACTTTCAAAACAATGAAAAGAACATCCAGCATATCTTTGTATGTCTATGTTGAAATATTTATATCCACACAATATGAAACAAAAAGAATAAGAATATCGGAGATTTTCCACATGGTGCGCGATAACATGGAAATAAAAGGGAAACGTGAGGAGTCGCATCATTACATTTAATCCTCATTACAAACGTGACAAAGGAAAATTGTATTTCTGTAAGGGATCATGCAGACCAGTCACATACGCAATACTGAGTATCAGCATGTATTCAAGCTAACTCCAGGCTAAACAGGCAATTTGCTTCAGTTTCAGCCAAAATGAAAGTGTTGGTGTAGGTAGTTGATGTTTTGTAGCTCTAACTCAAAATAAAAATAAAAACAAAGCAACAAAAGCAACACATTGAATTTCTTTTTCAGCCCTGAAACAGACAGAAGGATGTTTTGTGCATTTAGCTTTAGCTCCAGCTGGCTGTTGGGTTTTATGGATGCACAGCGATCACTGTAACATATACACACAGGCTCAAATGTTTTAGACAGGAAGTTTAGGCAATTTTCAGCCATGAAGGACACGTATAATCCTTTTTTGCAGTCTGAAGTGAACTGTGTATTGTTCCTATGTTTGTGGGTTTTAGTTTGTACAATAGCACATAATGTAGACACACACTAGACTTCACTGTACTGGGTGAATCATAATTTAAAATCAGTTTTGATTGTTGCGCTCAGTATAAGAAGGTTAGATTATAATGAAAAAAGCAGGCGTGCATCTACTCTGAGATGCAAAAAAATGATTTCTTTTTAATTTGCCTGCTCACTGCAATTACATTTATGCACGAGTCCCCTCAGTGTTTGCCTGTTTGATACCCATGTGTGAGTACAGATGGAAAATGTGTGAGAAACTCTTCCTGTTCTTTTCCTGACCTGTGTCTCACTGCTTATTATTCTTCCTCAGCCATTGAGAAATCCCCAGAGCCCCTTTTTCCAGACTATGTGGAGATTGCCATATACTGTGCTGGCGCCTTCCTTATCGCCTGCATGGTGGGCATCGTGGTGGTGTGTCGCATGAGGAACACGACAAAGAAGCCGGACTTTGGTGGCCAACCAGCAGTCCACAAACTAACCAAGCAGATTCCTCTGCGCCGCCAGGTAACAGAAAGTAGATAAAGAGTTCTAATGGCATCTAACACCCCTAGAGGAGAAAACACACAATACACACATGCTGCAACAGGGACTTTAAAGTCCAAGCAAAACAAAACACTTTTGTTAAGTTTTTACAGTGATTTTTCCTCAATTCTTTGATACCTATAGGATTGCAGGTATGTTATTTAAACCTATAAACAATTGAGCCAGGCAAATAAAGTGGCCTGAATTCAGGAAACATAAATACATTTTGTTTAAAAATGCTCTTACCTTTCATCTTCAGAAATATAACATGGTTGATTTATCCTAAAGACAATAATTACTTTGAGAATACCGCTGTGGTATTTTAATGGACGGACACCCGGCCCCATTTAGAGAGTATGCATTGTTACGCAAGTTAGCACTGCTGCCTGAGTTTTCCCCCCTCCCATATGTGAGACATGCTTTTCCCTCAAAGGAAACAAAAAGGTACAGAAAGTGTTGGATTGCACTTTCCGGAGAGGCTGATTTCCATCTCAAGGTAAGGTTAGGGTGAAGAAAGCAAAGCTGAACCCTGAGGACAGGAGAGATGCCAAGTGATTATTACTGATTCATCAAAATGACTGTTTCGGTTACCTTTTAATCATACATGAAATATGATCTCAGGCCTCAAGACACAGTGTGTGCTAATGTTAAACTATTAACTGCAGTAATTAAGTATATTCCACTCAGATTTATGAGCCAGACTAACCAGCCGTGTTCATTCCACAAAGTGAAGGGAGTTAATCACATGCACACATGCCTGACTCCTCTAGCGATGCCTTGGAGCTTTAACTGGCCTATGAACCCAGACTGCGGTGATCAGCCAATCTCCTTTCTCCTATAGGTGTCGGCTGATTCAAGCTCTTCTATGAACTCTAGCACCCCTCTGGTGCGTATCACAACACGGCGAAGCTCTGCACACGATGATCCAATTCCTGAATACGACCTTCCCGAGGATCCCCGGTGGGAGTTTGCCAGAGACAGGTGCGATGGCTGTTTGTTGTGATTACTTGCTATCTTGTCCTAATGCACCCACAAGCCTCTTTTTTTTTATTTATGCAGTAGTGCTGCATAATAATTTTATGCATACAAATCCTCTTTCAAATAAAAAATCTTAGTATTGTTTAAATGCATATTACCCACTTATGCACTTTTGATTCAAATCCTGCACAAAATGACTAAACAAAGCAGATCTATGGTACTTCAAGAATGCTGTCAGGATTCAGAGCCTGCATATAGTACCTATTTGTTCCTCGACACCCTCAATCCCATCACAGCTATGTGCGGCTAACACAATGCATTTCAGTAGCTGATAACAGACCCACTACAGAACAAAGAATATCTGATTATGTCTCAGCTGTTAAATAACTTAGATTAGTTTTGCAGTTTGAAGAGGGTAGTTAGTGGTGACTAACTGGTGAGTAATGGTTGTGGTGGCTGAGATAAAAGTTACTGACTCATCTGTGGGTGCTGCTGTAAAAGGACCTGAACTTGGCTCTCTTCCTCATCAGTCCAACTCGTGCTTTACTTTACACCCTCACTAACCCCCCTCAGTCTCTCACACATGCTTCTGTTGGTTAGGAGTAAAGCAGCGCTAATTAATGATTAGCACTCACATCTTGTGAGTGTTCACTTTGCATCATAGCAGAGGTATTAGCCGAGCTGAGGTTCGGTTAGCCACAGTGGCAGTGGCCTGGGTTAAGCTTTAGGGTGGATTTAACAGGATGACAAAAGGTTAAAGCGGTTTAATACCCAACTGAGGCCTTGACTTTTAAAAGAAAAGAGGGAAAACCTAAACTGTAAACACAAACACATTGTTAGAGGCTGTTATTATGAATCTTACCATCACTCATCAGTGAAAAAAACATGTCGGGTGTAACTCTAGACTCCGCGTGTGCATGCAGGATGGCATTCTGGGGAAAAATGTTGATTTTCATTGATGAACTAACCAAAGGGGATGTTTTGTCTTGGCTGAATAAATCTCTTTGTGCCTTCTTTGTTTGGCTCTTTATTTCCCGCTTGTCATCCAGCGCCTGAGGGATTATGATGGGATTGTGGAATGCTGAGGAATGCTAACGTTTGCGGTTTGCGTGGTGGAAAAATAACATCGATTAAGTGTGGCTGGATGGATAGAATGGTTGCCATTGAGTGTGGCGAGTGTGTGCGGACAGATAGGGGATTGTGTTACTACAGCAGGGCGCCGGCCTCAGACCTTTGGTTTTGCGTACCACAGCACAGAGTGTTTACATAGCCCGGACACTTGGCCTAATGGGTGGGAGCAACACATGTCAATCAGATATAAAAACTCTGAGGAAAACAGAGGGTGCTCCAGCAAATGTAAAACCTGTTATTATGAGATTCTTTACGATTAAATCATGCTTAAATTTCCAGTTGGGCCCACATTCGTGGCAAACAGAGCCATATTCCATCTGTCACAGACTAATGTGTCAGGCTAAGCTAAGCTCTGTGTAATGACTTGTGCAAAGTGTATATTCGAACATGCCAAGACAGGGTAAACAGTTTAGAAGTAAGGTCCTCTCCCCGGCTTTATTAAGTGATTATCATTGCCATGTCTGCCTTCTTACCTACTGCCTTGGCTCAGACCGTAGTCACAGAGCCAATAAAGCACTCACAGTGATGCAATCAGACTGAAAAATAGAGAGGGATGTAGTAAGAAAAAAAGATATGGTGAGGCTTAGAAACTGGCTCAGTGCCTCGTTTCATGAAGCCTCTTGCTCTCACACTCTAGCTTGTTAATTTCTGCACAATAGGTGAGTTGATGCAACATTCAGATCAGGTGGGTGGGTTTCAGTTTGCGTTTCAGCCATTAATCACCTTCCTGACTGTTTCCCCCCTTTGTGTTTTTGTTTGGTGGCTGCAGGTTGACCCTGGGCAAACCTCTAGGTGAAGGTTGCTTTGGCCAAGTTGTTATGGCAGAGGCCCTGGGCATCGATAAGGACAAACCCAAGGAGGCCGTTACAGTTGCAGTCAAGATGCTGAAAGGTAAGCGAGTCTCCTGTTGCTGCACAATCACAGTGAGGGTTGTGTTTTGTTAAACATCGGACTAGCGCTTAAAATCCGATCACGTGGATAAGATGAACACTGCTTTATTATATCCTGTGAGCAAGCTGAGAATGTGTTGTAGGGGATATATGCTAAGGTGAGGGTTCAGCAGAGGTGCAAGGTGGAGCCCGGGGCTGTAGTTATTATTCGTTATTGGTGGCTGCTGAGTGACAACTAGAGGAAGGTGGGCTGGGTAGGTAAGGGTTAGGGGCGGTCACATACCTGACCCCAGAGCAGCAGCTGGCTAAAGCTCTGTCAGGACCCACACAAAGAGACAAGTCACCTTAGCAGTGCTGTTGTGATTAATGAAGAAAGGTGGGGGGGTTAGGGTTGCAGGTAAAGCATCGGGCTTACAGGCTTCAGGACAATAGCAGTCTGCTCTTTAGGATGTCCAGATACGGTAATAGTAGAGAGGAATGCAAGCAATGCTATCCTGACTGTCTACTGAACTCCTACAGGTTCAATCAGTTCCATGACAAAAGGAGCCTGTGCACAAGATAATGAATCTCGATTGACCATTTTTATTTCTGCTCTCTTCCTCCCCCTGGCACTGAAAGGTTGCCTCTGTAGTCAGAGTGAGGAGGAGGAGGAGCTTACCTCATTGCTGTAACTTTAGCTCACATTGTCTGTCAGCCTCACTTAATCAGAAGCACCTACAAAACAAGGTGTTGTGTGACTGATTGGCTCTAGTGGTCTGACGCTGAAAAAAGTGAGGCAGGACTGGGGCTCTGTTTGTTTCTGAACAAGTGACAATGCAACTTCTTTTTTTTTGTCAGATGACGCCACAGAAAAAGACCTGTCTGACCTGGTGTCAGAAATGGAAATGATGAAGATGATTGGCAAACATAAGAACATCATTAACCTTTTGGGAGCCTGCACACAGGATGGTGAGTTTATTGGGGATCTAACAAAGTTCAGTCAGAGAGGATTGGGGATTATTTCCAGTAAACAATTAACCTTTTTTTCATTTACGGTCATGTGAAAAAGAAACTGCACCTTTCTTCAGATCCAAGGATTAAAATCATCCTTTCCATACGAGGTGCCAAAATGAGATCAATACAGCACTGCATGAAATTTAACCATCTTAAGATAGAGCTGTCGGCTCCGACAGGATGTGACATGTGCACTTCATATGATCATAACGTTCGAACTGTATAACGTATTTTAATAGTTGAAAAACCACCAGAAAGCAGAAAAATGGAACTCTTCACCCATATAGTTGTCATTACAGTAAAACACAGGACCCCCGCACTAAGACCGTCCAATCACAGGCAAGATTCACAGGGTAGTCACACATTTGCAACACATTTTTTGCAGGAACGTATTTAAGGTATTTGTGCAGATAAAAAAAAATTTGGGGTTTATGAGAGTTAAAAAGCTGCTTCCTCTAAAATTAGGTTGGCAGAACAGCTTAGGTGTGCAAATTGAAGCTGAACATATTACAAGACTTCTGAAAGAATGTTGTTTGGACAGATGAGACCAAATGCACAGCACCAGAGAAAACTAGACGCGACATACCAGCACAGATACCACATTCCCAGCACAGTGGAGGTTATTCCTGGGGCAGCAATGGGATCTGGACTTCTTACAGTCATCGAATTGACCACAAACTTTTATGTATACCGTAGTATTTTAGAGTCACATATAACACCAGCTGCCTGAAAGCTTGGTTCATAACTGAGGAGCTAACTTTACTGGTACTTCCACCAATATTCTGGCCTGTTTGGATCAATGTGAACATGCATTCTGGTGATAAGTCTGGTCCACTTGGGTACCAGGGGTCTCGGCTCACTTGCAAGTGAATCCTGGTGCAGTTCACTGATAATGTGAAAAAGATATGATGCAAGACATGTCGTTGCTCATGTTTGACAACTCACTGCTTCACCTGTTGCTCATACTGGACAGACTCCAGTAGTTTTATCATTCAGGTGTACTGTGTACAATCAAAACACCAACTGAATTATGTTCACTTTGTCTCCAAGAGAATCATTCATGATTAAGCTGAAAAGACTAATTCAAGGCTTTTCACCTGTGCAGGCCCTCTCTATGTCATAGTCGAGTACGCCTCCAAAGGTAACCTAAGGGAGTACCTCAGAGCCCGCCGGCCACCAGGCATGGAGTATTCCTACGACATAGCCCGTGTTTCCGATGAACAGCTCACTTTCAAAGATCTGGTCTCATGCACTTATCAGGTGGCACGAGGCATGGAGTACCTAGCATCACAGAAGGTAAGAAGACACACAGAAACTCGCACATCAACTACCAACATGCTGTCTGCCTTTGCAGTTCTCTGTGTACAGTCCTCAGAGGGTATGATGGCTCTTTCCAGAAAGGTTTTACTTAGAAAGCTTGTTTGTGCACTGTGGGAATATTGTCTCCTGAAAACACAGCTCTGAACCCCCACCCCCTCGACATCTCCCCAATCCCTGCATTGTCTCTGATTCCATGACAAAAGCTCCTCTGTGTGGAAGAATTGTAAAGTTTTCACAATGGGGGGTACGGCCATGTTAGCCAAATGCAGCCTCACGCTCACTCTCACAGTTGGAATGCGACAAAGCTCACTCTCTCACACGAACACTCATGCTAAGAGTGTATACATATGTTTTGGCTTGCACATGTGCACTGATGCACAACCAACCATATATGTGGCAAGCTATGTGAGGAATCCTCGCTTATCCAGGCATGTTCATGCTGGTGTAGTCAGTGTGGCGTCATGTTATCCAGTTAAGTGCTACCTCAATGCAAGAGATTACTGGACGATTACATGCACTATAATTATTTTATCACCTTTCCAAATTAGATGCACACCTGTTTTGGAGTAAATTTACAGAACCCTTTTACTTTTTCCACTTCGTGACTTCCGGTTTTCACCCATGACCTTCTTGTTTTCTCCCTCTGCATCCCAGTGTATACACAGAGACCTGGCAGCCAGGAACGTCCTGGTCACAGAGAGCAACGTCATGAAGATTGCTGACTTTGGGCTTGCCAGGGATGTCCACAACATCGACTACTATAAAAAGACGACCAATGTAAGTCTTCTACAGAAATACCACAGGTCGAGGGATGAGCTATATTAGGGAGTGAAGTATGTTTGCCAGGATCAGTGTGAGATTAGCCCACATTTCTCATTCTTCCCTCTAATTCTCTCCATTCCCTCTTCTTTTGGCTTCACTCATTTTCCTGTGCTGGTGTCTTGGCAGAAGCTGCAGGTTCCCAGGCAGGCTCTGAATGTAATGCTTCTGGAGGCTCTGCCTGGTTTACCCCCTCAACCTCTTGTTCTTTTGGTTTCATCGACACTCATACAATTAGCCCCAAAGTGAGGCAAAGAGGGAGGGGAGAGGGGAGCGGTCTAAACGTAATTGACATCTCTAAAGCGGCCCAGTGGTGTCTTTCTTTCCCACCACAGAGCAGCACTGCCTGCGCATCCTCATTTGATATGCATGATTGCCTTTCCATTGCATGCAGAACCGTGCTGAGAACTAGCTGACAACAACAGCAACGAAATTCAGTTCATAGACGATGATGGTACTGATGATTAGGACAGCTACTGTGATGATATCCTACACTGCTTTAAACCAGTTCCGGACTGGTTAATTGCAGTTTAAGACAGAAAATGCAGTTTTTAGATAATGTTTATATTCCCTCAATCTTACAGGAATACAGCAGCGTAATTTAGTTTTTATTTAATACCAAAAATATATCAAATGTATTAACAAATTTGATTTAAAATCTATTAATATTTCTATTAATATTTTCTTTTAGAAAATGAAGTGTACCATGAGCTTCCACACAGATATTAAGTATAGTCTGTGTAGCTTTTTTGCCTTTATTTAAAGGTGTGTTGAGATAAACTCTCTCTATCTGTGACCTTGTTTATCAGCTCTATTGTTTTAGCAATGTTAATGCTCCCCTGGGAGATTCCCCTTCCAGTAGTTGCTCCTCCAGAGATCTGAGATGATCCAGGAAGTGAATGATTTCCAGCATTCGGATGCGAGCGGACTTACAGAGTTGAGTTTGGATATAACTAACTTTAACACGTGTGTGTCCTCAGGGTCGTCTCCCGGTGAAATGGATGGCTCCAGAGGCTCTGTTTGACCGGGTCTACACACACCAGAGTGATGTGTAAGTACAAACTTTCCTTTACACTGTCACTGCTTTTTAGGTTCATGCAGTCAGATTTAAAGGATTGTTTTTTCAGTGAAGTAAGGTTTTTTTTTTTTTTTTTTTTTGGTGCCATGATTTTTTTGGGGGGGTCGGTGCTGGCCAGTCTGTGGCAAAAGTGAGGATTTCACGCTAGACTTGCAGCCAATGCCGTGTTACTAATCTGACTGGCTTCAAAGGGGCTGGAAGGAGCCCGGACCCCCCCCCTTTCTGATTGCCCACCCCTAGCTCCTCCGGCTCAGCTCGGAAGTCTCCCCACCTTTTTGGGCCTCCCTACATGTCTGAATGCAACAATGCAGCGTCCCCCCCACTGCCGGCCTTCACGTCTTTAACCCCTCTTCACTCTCCTCTGCTCGTTCAGCAACACTTTGAACACGCTGCTTATCGTTTTGGAGCAGCTCCATGATCAAAATTACCCCCCTTTCATCTTTGCGTTCTTATTTTCATTCATCTGGTATGTGAATTGTTGACCCATCTCTGTCTCTCCCCCTCCTTTTTTTTAAGATCAAGAGTACTCATTCTAAAAACAGAACAAAGGCAGGGCGTCCCTCTCTTTTTGGTGTTTGAGTCTTATGCGTTCTGACAATGTTGTTTGAAGTTTCTGCTTCAGACACTGCCGGCAGAAAGTGTATGTGGCAATTAGATAAATGCCTTGCATTCTGACCCTTGGGAAGGGAGGATTTGTATGTCCCACATCAGTAGCAGACTAAAGAACTTGCTAAACTGAGCAAAACCGCTCTTCTTCCAGTGACTCTGGGCAGTTGTTTGTCCATATGAGTAATATGTGTACTGCGTACACATGATGCCCTTCAGGTTCTGCATTACCAATCAATAATATGGAAGAACATTCGGGGGTGAGCTGGAGAGAACAAGCATGAAGTGACTGCTGTAGTTCTCTGTATCAGCTCTCCGCTAATTACAATTCATCACTCGCTTGTAGTAATTGGCTTTCTTGTGTGTGCGAGTATGGGGTGGGGTGGCGTTGGGCTCAAACATCACGAGGTGCAGGCAATCTATACATGACATCAGATTAAATGAATACATGAATTCCAATGAATCTCGCTCTTTGCTGCTTTGACAAATGGGCCCGTAGGGCTCAGCTCTAAGAGCAGTGTTGGTATGATCGTAGTTATTTCTCTGCTTCAGAGAGGTAGCATTATCGTTTAGTTCTATGTCTTATACCATGTTAAAAAGCCTTGTTTTTTCATGTTTTTGCAATCTTTTTGTGATAAAATGAGTCATTTGAAGTTGAAAGACATAAGTCTTTTAGTGCTTTCATTTACCAACTTAAGAGGACTTTTAAAAAACATGAACAAATTATAATAAATTTCATGCCAACAGCATGCTTAAAAGGCAGAGAGAGATACAAACAATTAGAGAAAAGTGCATAGAAGACAAAAGTAGATCATATAATGACAGGTAAGGGTGTCAGGATTGCACCAGTGGGTTGTGGCTCAGAATCTTGTGACAAATTCATTCAAATAGTAAATATCAATATGTAATTGCTAAAGAGGCTGCTTGTACATGTCAAAAACCTATTAGGGCCATACAGGCTGGTTGGTCTGTTATATAATAATGCAATAATTGATGTGTATAATGTGTTTGTGCAGAGATATATAATGCATTCATTTAAAGGTAAGGTGTTATTTCATTACATTTGTGGTTATTCAAACAATGCCTTTGGACTGTGAAACAGTCAACTAAAATCAATAAACAGGTCTATTTTTTCCTGCATTTTAGGAAAAAAAGAGGGTCAGTTTTCCATTCTGAAGCAATCTTCATGTTTCTTTAAGTTAATTCCCCTAAACATCATTAAAACATCAGATGTTCCATGTGAGGAGGAATGGACACCAGATGCTGAACCACTGAGGTTTTCACTAATCTGTTGATTTGTTTAAATGCTGTGCCAGCAAGTATGAAGTGTCCTGATACACCGAAGTGCTTTCCAGGGACGCTAAATGTCACGTTGGTATAAGAAACCCATAAACATGCACATTTTATTTGTTTATTTTGTACGTCACGGCTGGTTGAAGGTGGACACGAACATGCACAGCACAACAGAATGACAAGCGTTGAGAGATGGTTACAAAGTGACACTGAAAGGAGAGATGAGTGTCAACAAGTGCAGAGATACAACAGATGATAGTGGAGAGAACAAACCTGGCTGGATGGTTATGTAAACAGATGGAGGAACCGATAAATGCCCAACCCTCACGTTCTTGCATACTTGTCTTGCTTGCCGCACCGCGAATGTGGTCTGCGGCTGCCGGAATACTTGTGCCCTCATGTAAGTGTGAAATAATAGTGCTTTTGTGTGAGCATGAAACAAATATAATCATTTGAGGCACTCTGTATTGCTAAAATAAACATTCAAACATGCAGCTTGACACAGACACAGAGTCACTGATTTTTAACAACCGGACACTGAGATGAGGAAGCAGTTGAGGATTAATTGTCACTATCTCCGTCTCTGGGCGTCTTTTGTTGTGAGCTTCTCTGTAGTCTGCTGTGGGTGGTCCAGTGTTTGCTTTGGTGTGGTGTGACTGGACAATGCCAGTCTGTGTGACAAGCCAGCAGGGCACAAAAGCCATCATTGAGAGCAGGGCCAGAGTAGCACTGGCAGCGGCTTTGCACAACGAGTCACTGAACTGCAGAAAGTGGGCACTGACACCACTGATGTTATGATGCTGGAATTTTTCTAACCCTTAGTCGAGGGACAACAGATTTTCCGTAAACCTGGTTAATAAAAATTTCACCCTTTCTGATCTAGATCTGTGTTTTTTTTCTCATTTAGCTGGTCATTTGGGGTGCTGATGTGGGAGATCTTCACCCTAGGGGGCTCGCCCTACCCTGGCATTCCAGTGGAGGAGCTCTTCAAGTTGCTAAAAGAGGGCCACCGCATGGATAAGCCTGGCAACTGCACCAGCGAGCTGTAAGTTTGGCCCTTTTGTGCAAAATCAACATCTTCTCAAACTCAACTGATGCTCAAATGCATAGTAGCAGCCCGGTCTCTATCGGGTCCATGACTCTGGAGCTATGTGTCCACTCTGTTGGGCCTTTGCACAGCTGTGCTTGTCTGCTATCAGTGTCCTCATTCACAATAAGACCTATGCACTCAGTGGACAATGGTGCAGCTATGCCATGCTGCCAAGAAAAACTACAGAAACGAAGGCAGTGTGTGACACCATTTTGACAGTATTTAGCGGGCAAATGATCAGAGACCCCTTTTTTTCTGATTTATCTTTTAGTTCCTCTTTACAGAAGCATCGGTCCTAAAGTATTATTTCCCTCTGTCATTCAGATACATGATGATGAAAGACTGCTGGCATGCCATTTCATCTCAGAGACCCACCTTCAAGCAGCTAGTAGAGGATCTGGATCGAATCCTCACCCTGAACACTAACGAGGTGAGTGCAGCTATATTATTCTTCTTCATACCTCTCCACACCTTTCCTCCCATGAGTTCCTTCCTTTTGGGTGGTCCGATATCAAGCTTTATGCACCACCCTGGCTAAAAAGAATGGATGGCATTTCATTGCTGTAAAACAGTAAAATATGATACATTCATGTTTCTCTGTAGAAGCTAAACAGCAGTTTAGCAGGAGTATCAGGGTTCAGATGAATATATTGCTAAGAGTTTATGGAGCATCGTTGACAGAAGGCAAAAAATGGCTGTATGTTTTGATCCAGACTCAGCACAGGCACCGTGTCCCAGTATAATGGGCTGGATTTTTTTCCCATTCCTCTCCCTGTCTTGTGCGATATCCGTAAGCTGACCTGAGAAGAGGCCGTCGATGGAAAGCTGTCCAGACTCGTTTACTCTGGAGCTGGAACTTCACGAATGTATGCCAACAAAGCCCAGCTTTGAGTTAGAATTTTTAAATTGCAATAAAAGTCCTTTTTCAAACCCCCCCTCTCCTTTCCCCTTTTCTACCCCAAACCGCTGGCAGATGTGGAGATCTTTAGTAATCTGAGCCTTTTCGTGTTGAGCTGGGAAAATGGAAGCCAGTGCTCATTTTCTCGAAAACTCAGAGAACTCGTTTACATCTATTCTCAGTAACAGCCATGAAAGTCAGAGAAATGGAGGGGAAAAGGGTGCAGACACAAACAACTTCACAAAATGGGACAGAGTAAAGAAATAACAGGATCTCTTGTGGTTTCCATTTTTCTTCTTAAGGTGGTTTCCCCCCTAAACCATCTTTCAGTGTGTATGTCAGGAATTTCGGTGTTGGAAATCAGATCTGTTTGGAAATCTGAAAGAAAAGGCTACACAGGCTGGCATTTCTGCTCCCGTTTCAAAAATTTCTCCTGTTTTTCTCACTCTGTCGGACCAGCTGGCTCTCCAACATTCAGTCTCTTACCTGTAATTCCTGCAAATATTTTTATACAGTATCCAGTTTAAGGTTGTTTTTCTGTTAAATTTCATAAATCCTCCCAGGGTGATATGGTGGGGCTTAGATAAATATCCTAATAAAGGTAATACCCCCCCACTAACCCCGCTCTGGAAAATCCCTGTTCTTGTTGACTGGGTTTCAACTCTTTTTATTCTTCAGCTGGCTTCTAACCTCGTTTACCTGTCACTTGTTTGGAAACGTCTCTGTATCCTCTAACGCAACCCCCTCTCTGCTCTGTCTGTGACTTCAGGAGTATCTGGACCTATGTGCCCCCACGGAGCAGTATTCCCCCAGCTTCCCTGACACTCGCAGCTCCTGCTCCTCTGGTGACGACTCTGTGTTTTCCCATGACCCCTTACCAGACGAGCCCTGCCTCCCCAAGTACCAGCCCATCAATGGGAATGTCAAAAGATGAGCCGTCAACCACTTTCTCTTCCCAACGTCAGCATCCTCAAACACCTTCTCCGAGACCCCCTGCCCCCACTCCTCTCTGCCGGTCCCAGTGGACTAATGGGGCTGGTGGCAGCGCTGCTGTCACACACTCACTGCCATGCACTCACATAAAACACACACACAGAACTACTCACACAAGGTCTTAAAGAAGAGGACAGGGACCTTAGAGGGGTTATTTTGTACTGACTGAATGAGAGGACATTCCCAGGACATGCTTGCCTTCCTCCTCTTCCTCTCTTGTATAAACACACGACATTCACATTTTGGTTCTCATCTTTGTACCCAGAGGTTTAACAACATTGCGTGTTTGGTGATCCAGTTGCAGTGGCTGGTATTCCAAGACTGTTGTTTGCTTCTGGAGGAATGTATGGACTGATGCAAACTTTGAAAATAAAGGAAAGAAAAGAAACAAGGGACTAGAAAAGGAAGACAAATAGGAAATGGACTGACAGAGCTTCAACTAACACAACAGAAATAGGAGGAGAGTGGTTATAAAAACGTCTCTCCTGTTTATTTTGTAATATTGATGCATTTCTTTTTCAGCTCTCTAGATCAACCTCCCCGATAATTCTGGAGAAAAAAATCCACAGTATAATGTATAGTGCTGGGTATATTTGTAAATATATTCAAATATGTATAAAAATATATTATATATTTACAGTGAACTATTTTTTGTATGGACTTGGAAATAAGCTCCCTCCCCATTTCCCCACCCTGCTGTCAGTTTGAGGCGGGTTTGCTAACAGATCACGTGTCCGATATTTCTCCTCACACACACAAACACAAACACTTCTTTCTCTGTTTCAGTAACACAGATGAGTTTTGGCTTTCAGGGACTGAGGTAGCATGTTAATTTATTGACTTACGTATTTTGAAACAAGTGGAAAAGCATTAAAAACAACATTGTGGAAACAGTGACATTAATGATGCTCTTAATATACAGAAATAATCCATTAAATGTACAATAATTTAAAATGATCTTTCAGCCGTAACAAAATAAATTTTTTAGAGGGTTTGACAGATTCAGGTTTTTCTAAGTTTTATATATGAATGTGAATATTAAGTTAAATTGAAAACAAAATGTACATTTTATAGTCATTTAATCCCTTTCTTATGTAGATGTTGATGCAATTTCTATCCAGTGTTTCTTAGCTACGCTCTAGAAAAAGAGATTCTTTCATGCTATTTATATATAACTAAAGGGCATAAGAATTTGGAGATACCTACTAGCAGTCCACATCCTCATTTAGACTAAATATAGACTTAAAATTCATGTGACAGGTTAAAATCTGAAAAGAAAACAAATTATTAAATCATTCAAGTGTTTTTTTTTGTCTTTTTTTTCTACTGGACCAACATTAAGATGTTGCTTTGCAGGTGTTGATGCCACATGTGCAAAAATAAAACTAAAAGAAAAACATCCCTGCAGAAATCTGACTTCATTGGTTTTTTTTAAGGAATTTGCTTCAGCTGTGGCAGAATCATTACTGAACTGCATATTTCTCCTTTGCTTTGTTTCTGTGGTTGTAGAAGTTTCAGTTTGCATGAGTGATGTGTCATTATGTGATCAAATACCCTCCCCCACCCACTGACACACACACACACACATCTGCGGGGAGTTTTAGACTAACTGGACATATCTGCAGGAGCTCTGAGTGGACAGATGAGGATTTTCCATATTTTAGATAGCTGTGGTGTAATCATATAAAAACTCTCCTTCAGACGTCCAGATGCAAAAGCAGCTAAGCTCAGCACAATAACGGAGAAAGCCTGATCAAATTAGGATTTATACCAATAGTCAAAGCAATTTCGTTAACGAGAAGGGAACTTGTAATTGTCATGATAGCAAAGCTTTGTGGCTCGGTCTGTCTGACTTTGATCAGCCAAACAGGCTCTGATTAGCTGATTGATTTCCCCTTTTTTTCTTATCACAACAGATTTAATGCAACAGAGTGAGCAGCAGATTGACCTGATTAAATGTAAGTTAATTTATTAGCGCCAGCGATCGACTGTGGCAGCCATGAATGTGCACATACCTCTGTAGTAGTAATTTTCCTGTCAACCTGAGACAAACTGGAACAGGGACATGTTGTACTGACGTAATGCTCAAATATATTAAAATTCACAGATGAAATGTTTAAACCATTAAAAAGCTGAAAACACCCTGAGCAGGATAAGATGAGTAGGTGTATGGTAGAGTTGCTGTGGCAGGTCATATTTAGAAAGAAGGTATACATCCAGCATTTATACACATGCTTTTTCAGGAGCATGTTCCACAAGGCATTTCATGTTTGTACTGCAAGTGGTTACAGTTTGTAGTTTGTGAAAAGATGTAAACTTTGTTTTCCAGTACTTTGTTTTGGGCTTAGAATCTGAAAGTTCTGACTACCAAGATGTAACACACCATCAGCACACAATGTAGTTCATAATGTTTGCTGCATTTATGTTGAATCATAAATCCCAGTTTCTCATTTCTAAATAGTCTTTTATCAGCAATGAGGTTTTCTACTTTTGTCTTTACCATTAAAATATAGATGCTTCATCTCTACAGGTATTTAATTAAGTTAAAAACACAATGTGTCGGTGTCATACTAATGAAGACATTACACAAGTTGAAATCTATTTTGTGGGGTGCATCATTGTCTCTAGTTTCAAAGCAGTCTGTCAAGTATGTAGTATCACACACATATAGACTAAAAATAAGATGCTCCATTTAGGAATGTTTGAGGATTTAATCTGCAGGTGCTGTTTTATTTTCTTCATATAAAAAATGAGTCAAAGTAGAGACAGAGTTCATGC
The DNA here is from genome assembly GCA_037177535.1 of Pseudomugil gertrudae. Classification (NCBI taxonomy): domain Eukaryota; kingdom Metazoa; phylum Chordata; class Actinopteri; order Atheriniformes; family Pseudomugilidae; genus Pseudomugil; species Pseudomugil gertrudae. The sequence goes on along the minus strand of JBAMHV010000017.1, from coordinate 7,108,318 downwards.
ACTGGGCAGACAGGAGTTGTAATAATTGTAACAAATATTGATTTAAAAGAGGTCTATTATGTACAAAAGATGTTCTTAAACACAAACCTGGACAACCCTCTATTACCAAGCTTCAACTTGTTTTGAATAAACATACATGCACAGCAGTTTAAGTCTTTCTGAAGTAGACCTGTCTCCTCATGTCCCCGGAAACCTGAAAAAGGCTCAGAGGCAAAAGTCATCCGGGAACATTTCTGTGTTTCCATAGAATGGGGTGTTTGGAGGGGGGGAGGGGGGGGTATGGAGAACTGGAGGGGAATCGGAAAGAAAGAGTAGCAGGATAAACCACAGCAATACACCCTTATTAAAGGGGCAGATTGGAGAGAAAGGGAGCCGGATATCCACACTGGCTTTGGCAGACTTTTATCAGAATGACTGTCTATTGTGCTGAAGGCTGATGGCACACACAGGGAGGGGTGAACTCCGTGGAGACCAAATAGAGGATTAGATTGTACCTCCTGAGATATCGCTCAGACATGACACTTCTCTGATTACGTTTGGTGCACTCCCGATAACAGGTCTTATATATAAGGTTCCTTATTATCATTCAACATAAATTTAATGCCGAAAGCTGTAAGTTAAAGTTTTATATAATCGAATAATCTATCTTATTTAGGTTAGATTGTATTGCTAAATTGCAGTAATTTATTTATAATCTCTAAATTATTGAGCCTTATATGCTGAATTTATCGCTAATCTAAAAGGTTGCTTGCTGAGGAGGGATACTACCCTGCCATTCGCTGATAAACACGGCCCGCCACACTCACTCAGAGCCTTAAATGAGTTTTTCATTTGGAGGGCTTTGAGTTGCCTAATGCCCTGAAGATTAACCCACTGACCCTCAAATATTAGCTTTGAAGGACTTTAGGGAGACACAGAAGAAGCTGGAGGCCAAAAGGAGACCATTTTACAGTGGTGCTTAAAGCTTTTTTCAACCTCCTGAAATTCTTCTGTTTTTTGACAGAAGTGATTTTTTATTACTTCTCTTACTTATATGACATAAAATTAGGAGAGTTAGTAAACTTTTAAGCATCCCTGTCTGTTCAGCTGTGGAAGTGCTGGAGAAAAAGCAACATTTCCTTCCACAGTGTTGTACAGCATGCTTCATCTGTAAACGGTCCAAACATGAGACAAGATGCTGAGGAATTCTGTTGCCTTGTCGTTTTGGCTGTCACTGTGTCTGATCCTGATTTCTCTTCTCGTACTTCCTGGTCTTCCTCTGCATCCTTCATCCTTCCCCTGCTCACCCTTGCCCAGCCATCTGGCGGGGCCTGGTGTGTTTGCACAAGGCTCGGTCCTCTGGAATGTCAACATGAGGCTTTGTGTGAAGCCAGAGGAGCCCACATCCAGAAGAGATAAGACCCCACCAGCTCCCAAAGAGGAGGAGGGGTAGGAGACTAGGAGGCTGTGTAGCAAGAGGGTGACTTAAAGTTTAACAAAGCTGCAATGTGACCGCCATATCCACAGCTTAATCCCAAGCAAAACACTTTCCCCCCTCACCAAAGTCCAGCTTTGCTTGATAAGCGAGATCATTACGATGGGTCTAAAATCCTTTATCTTTGTAAAGAACATATTTTCACATCTTTAATATTTTACTTCAAACATTTATAGCATTTAACATTTTACTACACTTTTCTATTGACCAGCAGTGTCTGAGCATGTAAGCTCAACTCCTCAACCTACAATTTGCTCTGAGTTGCAGATAATGACTGGTTCATCGCTAGGTCAGTGCTCATAAGAGGGGGGTGGGGATACTTGTGTTTGATTAAGGACTTGCAAGGCACCATGTCTTGTTCTGCATGGAAGGATAAACAAGTTGAGTGTGTGCTTGTGTGCATGCTGAATGTAGCTTGTGCAAAGTGTGTTACCCCATGAGATCCTTTAAACATTCGATAATTGTGTCTGAGCAATTATAAATCACATATTCCACTTCCAGTTAGTTTAAATGCTGACTTCACTGTGTCTAAAAGTCTGAGACTCCTGAAGCAGTGGAAAAAGACAAGCTGAAAATGACTTGTTTGGAAGAAGATAATGGGACACAACTGCCAGAACTCAAGAACTTTAAGCAGAATTTATAGCACCTTTGTTTGTTGATGAAACAGAACACAGAGAAATAATTTGCCTCATTTCTTAGAATTTGGTGAGATGAAAAGAGGTCAGTAACTGCAAAGTCAGAAAATTATAGTGAAACACTCAAAACATACGTCAGGAAATACAATTATAGCATAATAGACAATGACAATTAGAAAACAGGAATATCATTTAAGAACAAACAACAATTAAACCACAACAACCATTTGGAAAACATAGAAAACAAAAACTTTTTTTAACATGCAAGAAGGAAAATAAAAATATTGTGACATCAGCATTTAGAAAAACCAGAATAACATGAAGCAGAGCACTTTCCAGAAAAGATCATGGCAATGACCGAAAAAATTAAACAGTAAAGTAAAACTGAAGCAAGAGTAAAGAAACTTTTAAGAATGGGATTTTATAAAACATTAAATACAAAAAAGAACTACATTTAGAAAATGCCACAAAACAACAAGAACCACAAAAAAAAAAAATAAATTATATATTTTATTTCAATTTTGGGTGTTCAGGTGTGTTGTTGTGTTTTATCAAGTGTTTGGTGCCCGATCCTCTGCAGAAAATGAGTTTGTTACACTTAGCTAACATGCCTGTGGGTGTGTTTTAAAAATGAGACGAGTACATGTTCTCTACCCAGAGATGCCAGTCACAACACTCATCCCGTCCGACACATTCCCTCTTGTCTAAGGCCGATGAAATCAGTAGTGACATCAAAAGCCATAAATCATTATGGAGTCCTGCCAAGTGGTCCAACCTTTTTTTAAAGTGTTAATATTTTTTTTGCACAATGAGAAACTGAATAAATGCAACATTTTAAAATATACCAACTCTCAGTCCTCATGTTTCCTGTCATCTTCTCTTTTGCTTTGCTGGCTGCTGAGTTTTATAGATATCTAATTAAGATATAGTCCCTATAGAAATGCATTATGTTTTTCAGTAAATATTGTAACATAGAAGCACTTATTCGATGTAAAAAGAGCTTTATTTGAACAAAATCTCAGTTGAGAAAAAAGGTGCTGTATATTACTGCCAGGAGGACAGAAAGGTAGCTTTTAGTGCATGTCTGCTAGTAAAGACTCTGTTGCCTCTACTGGTTTGGTGACAGGCTGGATGGAGATATACGACGTTGTACGTGCAGAACTGTTACTGTCATAAGTAAACACAGGCCCAGGCCAATAAAAAAAGCTAGTAAAAAACAAAGAACTGCCCATAAACAATGTTTAATTGAAACTGTGCAGGAGGGCAGTTCTTCAGAGCTATGGCTCCCAGGAGTCCACACACACGCGCACACACACATACACAGGTTGGGGGTGAGGGAGGCGGAGGACATGGAGGAAGAAGAGGTAGAAGATGAAGAGCAGGAAAAAGGATAGACTGATCAGGGAGGTAAGGATTTATTTAGTCTAAAAGTTGAAGTAGAACTGATAATATTGTCTGATAAGTAGTTTGGATCCAAGCTGCTACTTCAAGAAGTTCAGTCATTCTGAATGAGGCAGGGATTTTCCTGGTTACGTATTTAATAAAAATTGAGCACTGAATAAAATCTCCCACCAAAGTTCAGGGATAAAGGTTGTGCTTACTCAGCAGCAAATTCTGGCATCAACCTGGTCAGGTGGGCTGCATTCACACTCTAAATGACAAATGATCATGAGAATGCCACGATGGCAGACAGGCCTTATAAGACTGTTGTCCCATTTTTACCAGCATCACTCTTTCCAGCTTTCACAAGAAGTCCATTAGAGTGCCAGCACAGCTCACTTCCTTTTGCCCCTCCACCATTTACCCAGTTTGCTAGTTTCAGACATTCTTCCAGACCTTAGTAGCTTCTTTTACTACCTGTGCTTGTGCCACATTATATCCTGGGAATAAAACGTAATATCCTCCTTGCTCCTTGCTCCTATCACCCCCCTCCCCTCATTATTGCTGAAGGTTTGGGGGTGAGTAACAGGGAAAATACACTTTTTGTCCCTCATTCTTTACAGTGAGGGGGCCGTAAATAAAATTGTGCAGTGAGTGATGTGCCTTTCTTGCAGCCTGTCTGCTCAGGAACAATCAGAACTCACTCTGTCCTGCCCGGGCAAGACGAGATAATTATAGCTCCTGACTTAATCACCCATCTCGAAGCTCTTTGGTTCTACTGATCCTCTTTTTTTTGAGTATTACTGCCTCCTGACAATTGTGATGTGTTGCAACTTTGTGGATTTCTGCTTTTTTCTTTGTTCATAAACAATGATGGGTGTTGGGATAGTATTTTTTATATAAAAAATGTGCAGAGAAGTGAACACAGTTCAAGACACACTGTTTGCTATGACTTGGACACATGTAGGTTCACATCCATCCCCTTTAGAGTAGCTATAATGGATTTTATTTTATTCTTGTTAAGAAAAATGTGTTTTAAGCAATATGTAATGTGGTAAAAGAGGTAATTTTATAACAAAGAATTACTCATTGATATGTATGAGCATATGTACGAGTCCGGCCCTTTTAGTTGGTGGAAGCTGCTAATGCTAATAAGCTTTGAAACTTGCCCTGATGGTTTCTCTCTGCCAATTGCTAAAGGAGGAGCGTTGCATTTCTCCTAGCATGTGCATGACTAACCCACAGTCTGTGGACTTACAAACAGAACAGCATGGTTGTGTGGAAAGCAGGGATTTGAGTAAAACAAAAGTTATTTTTCCTAATACGCAGCCATTTACTGAAACTAAAACAGTAAATATATGAGAAAATGGGAGTTTCTTCTGGAAAGTCCTGCACAAGTCTGAGATGTATCGTTGCATGGGAGAGTTTCTCACTGCAAAAACTGTTAGGGGCTCATTCAGGTAACTCCTTTAAGCTCAACATTTTGGTCAATTTCTCACATTTTCCAAGACAGGTTATAGGTTCTGGAATATTATTGACTGATCTTATTTACTATTCCATATGAAAATAGGAACCCCGGCATATTTATGCTAGGAAAAAACCCTGTCCTGTGCTTTATGATGTGGCTAGCCTCTGAATGAGCACTTATAACGGTGGGGTGGGGGCACCTGAAAAGGTGCTTTGTCCTGGTTTTGAAAAGCCAGAGGTTTCTGCCTCTCAGAAGCTGTGGTTGTAGGCCAGCAGCCAGGATTTCAGCGCCTTGCTGGCAGAAACTTAACTACCAGCTTAACTACCATCTGGAGTGACGGGCCCTCCTTGAACTGCAGTATGAGCTGGATGGAGCCAGGCTAGACTGAGCTGGTTGGGTTAGGATGAGACACACCTAAAAGGCTGCAAAAACAAACTGAGGCACTTTGCTGAAATTATTTCAATCCAGACATTCAACTAATGTTACCATTCCTATGGTAGAACATGAAGGTTGCCTCACTGCAAGTGGCAGAAAACAGGATAAAACTAAACCCTGACCCTTACAATGTAGACTACTACAAAAATTCATGAATTTGATCCGGTTGATGAGGTCTCTATTTGATAATTATGGTGACAATAATGATGTTTGAATTACAGTCAGAAAACAGGCTCAGGTTGCGTTTGGCTCACAAATGCCTTTGCAAACAGACTGATGAAAGAAGAAAAAGAAAAAATAGAGGGAGATGAGTCACTATCATCAAAAGTGATTTATTATGTTTATAGAAGTCTTTGCCCTGGCTGTCATCAGCAGGAGCAAATGGGAATGATCAGTACACAGTGTGTTGCTGCAAACACATTAGAGCAGTACTCTGGAGACAGCAGGACTCCTGACTCAGCCGTTCATTGGATTTGTTTACTTTTGAATCCAGACCTATATAATGTATGAAAACTTGGTCTGGTGAAGGGTTTGTTTACTTCCCATATAGAACAGGTTTATCTTTTGTCGCTGATCACATGGCTTGCACATTTGCAACATTTATGGGTGGCAAAAGGATAAACAAACAGGCGTATTATGACTGGTTAGGCAACTTGATTTTTTTGTATTTAAAAAAAAAGAGTGTACTTTGGTGCAGTGCCTTTGGGTGTTCCAGTTCCAGTCGGCTTCCCAATGATGGGATTTCATTTTCCGAGTGCCTGCTGTTCCTGAAAGACAGGATAAATGGGTGTCTGCCTTCAAACAAGGTAACTGGAAGCGCTCCCAGCTTAGCAAGTTTCTTAAGCAGAAAATGAACAAAAAAATGTTTCTGTGGGTGTAAATGCAACAGCAATGAAGTTAATTGGATATTTGACTAATTCAACTTTCACTGCATTTTAAATGTGGGATATGGGGATAAGAGCTCAGACGTATTGGCATCTACATGTAGTACATTATGCGTCTGTGAGCCTACTGTGATGAGCAGAAAGTGTTTTTGTTTTGGTGAAAATCTAGAACAAAAAATGGTTTCTTGTTGTTGTATTATGGGATTTCCAGCATCTCATATAATGGAAAAGGGGAGAAGAGTCCTGGAGTAACTTTTTACTGCTTTTCTGCTTGAAGGAAGAGAAAAAGTTACCAAATATCAGCCCGAACAAAGTCACAGTGAAAGGCTTAGATTGCTGCAGTTTGACCAACACAATAACATTTGACAATAGAGTGCATCACTTGCCAAGATAGTCAAATGCACCCTTGTTACGCAGTTTATACCCACAAAGAAAGATTTATATGATTGAAATAAACTACAAATGTCTAGATTTGTATATCATCAGAATATCAGAAGACAGAAGAAGTGTTGCTGTGTAATCAGGGCCTTAGCTTGTAGGGAATGTATGATAGAAGTTATTTACTTCAACCATATTTCTTATAATGAGATAAATTCACAGGTTTTAACAAAAAAGTAAGATTATTCATGGGATTTTTAGCATTATGAAGAAGAATGGGAACCATATTGTTTTGTGTCTTTAACATTAATAGGGCAGGTTTCTGTTCTCCCCATCCTCCAACTCCTACAAGTGAATGAAATTGTGCAGCTGACTCTGGAACTGGCCCAAATCAAGCAAATTATGGTCTGGGATCTTTTTACATGAACCTTTGTTCCACACAAACTTCACAAAATAGCATCGCTAGCTCATCCATTTCCTAGAATGGGTTCCAGTTTTATCCCATTCCTCTGAGTAAGACCATTATGTTTTCTGATTATTCTTAGAGATGAAGAGGAAAAAAAAGCAAGAGAGCCCATACAATTGATCACTTTATGAAGATGACTGCTCTTGCTCTTACAGATTTTGGAGTCACATAATACAATAATGTGAAAAAATGGAACTCATCCTTTAAAGGTTCACAGATCAAAGCTTAACATGGCAGCTTGGATAATAACGTTATTATTGCAGTTCTTCTTGTGTCTTTATTAAGTAGCTTTTATGCTTTGCCCCGCTTTCCAGAATCACTCTGAATCTTGAATCTCGGAATGATCTCACTGCTGTAATGCAGGCCAGACATATTACATACTAGTCTTTTTCCACATATACCAGAGAGGCTCTCAAACTCTAGTGTTTGTGGTATTGTTGTTTTTCCATTCTTCAATCTTAATGACTATAAAATAATTTAACAGAGAAAATTAAGCATAACAGATGTGGCTTGAGTAGTAATAAACTACTCTTAATATTTCAATCATAAGCACATATAAGGGGAAATGTAAGGTTCCACAGCAGGGCCTTTCTATTTGTGATTAAAAGAAAATAACATGGATGGAGTCAGACTGTGTCCCCCACCTCAAGTTCAGCTCTATGTGAGCCACTCAAATGGCCCTTTTGTTTACAGTAGTGTTAAGAGCATGCCCCTCAAGGATCAGACAGAGTCATAATCCCCTCTTCATTCCCACTGTGGCCCAGATTGTGTGTAAGTGGACATGGGTGATGGCAGACAGGGAACGGCTCACCAGCCCACCCATTCATGGCTGCCATGCAGCCTCACAAAGGCATGAAGGCTAAGAGCATGCAGAACAAATGTAGAAATAATCCAAAAGGAAAAGCACCAACATTAAAGCCGCAAAGTGAGCAAAGGAGAAATGCTATCGTCATCTTTGCCCGACTGCTACTCAGCACCTCCTCTGTTTTCCCTGCGTTTTTATTTCATGTCACCTTGTAAAAAATACTTTATGGCCTTCCCAGACCTCATGGCAATAAGTTTCGTGAGGTGGATTGTAGGAGCTTTAGAAGCCCTTCAGGGTCAGCACTTAGTGTAGGTGATAAGCGAGTATCTCCTGATACCATTAATGCAAACTAGAAACTCTGTAATATACATCTTTATACATCTTTCCACTTTTGTTCAGGTAAATGCTTGCAGAGATCCAAGCTAAAAGATCCCCCATCCCCCAACTTTCTTATCCAGCCTCCCAAAACTACCTCAAGGTTTTGTCACAGTTGTGTACTTACCGTGACAGAACAGATGGACGGCAATTGTATTGCAACTTATATTATTTATTGATTCACCAGTGACTCTGAATCTGTAGCCACTTGCTCCCCAGGCCTCAAAACACTGGACACCAAGTGCTACTACAGTCATTTATAAGATGCGCAATATAATAAAACTGCCAAAATATATCAGCCTGAAGGCCTAAATGGGAAATCCACATGACAGAAAGGAGAAAATAGAAAGGAGGAGTTTGGGGTGTATGTTAATCCAATCAAGCAGACTTTCTATTAGAGCTGGAGTCTCATATCAGCAACATTTTCTTTATATCCCAAACTGATCTTTACCACTGTCTTCCTCTCTTTCCAGTTCTATATGTCTCACATAATGCTCACATAAGACTCATGTCAGGCCGCTTAGAGGTCTCAACAGCCATGCTTTAAATCATGCAAAGCTCAGTTGGGGGATCTGTACTTTCTGGCAACACTACGTTTTTGGTTTATATATGGCCGTGGGGAGATGGCCCTAAAAGGAATGCACCAATAAAAACACCCTGAAATACAGCATATCAGACATTACTTTAACTATTTAGCTGGTATATTTTTTGTTTAAACTAAATCTAACTAAATTTAAATCTTCATGTTTTTTTTGTGTATTTGTGCACTTTTGTGTACTGGTTTATTTGCACAACCAGATTTTCCTCTCTCTCCCCTCTCTCTCTCTACATCTCCTGTCTTAGGCGTCAGTCTGACCAGTTCTAGTTTTTTTTCCATGGGACAAATAAACATTCTTTTCCTGACATAAATGTCCTCACAAAGGCAAATAGTGTTAAATTCAGCCTTTGACAGAGTTTTTAATTTGAGCTTTTATCCCTTAAATCTTTGTCACAGATCTGGTGAATAAAAAGTCACAACAAAACCATATAAATACTGGACAACACAACCGTGCCCTCTCTGGCTCCTCACCAATACCCTGATGTGAAAAAGCTCTGCAAACATTCATGTGTAACAAAAGAGGCAACCACAAATTCCTGAGTGTCCGGTTGTCTGCCCAGGGTTTTTTTTCTGTCCAAAACCAATACCACAATACATGCGAGACCACAAACAAAGCTGTTAAGGAGTTCTCGTAACACATGATACTTAGACTACATGTATGCACTACTCATCTGCAATTTAAATCCAATAACTCCCTCTGTCATGTCAATTTGTGTTTAGAGTGCAGAACCACAGAGACAGAAACCAAAGACAGCTGTCATACGAACACATTCAGGACTAAATTTAATCATCATAACGATACTCATCAATCACCGCTGAGGTAAACAGGAATTTGTGTGGGGATGAATCGTGTCTTGATGAATTGAGTCTACTTAATTGGGCTGGCGTCCTGGAGATGAGCAATGAGTTAAAAACATTCCCCAAATTTGATTTCCCATTAGGCTGGTGAAGTGAAGTCAGCGTCACAAAGCAGTCACAAATGCCCCAGCATCCACCATGACTGATATGATGTTGATCTGAATGAGGACTGATAGAGTAACACGGTTCACTTGTTGTTTTTAGAAGCTGTAACAAGCTGAGTTTTGTAACTAATTTTGTGGTTGAAATGGCTTCATTTCAGCATGTGTTCAAAAAATATTCTCTGATCATATGAAAATGTAGTTTTAAGCTTGGATATATGATCCTTTTTCTTGCTCTCTTCTTGACTTGTGTGTGTGTGTGTGTCCATGGTTTCCTGTGTGGCACACTCTCCAGGTTGGGCTCTGGGGGAAAATTTACGAGGGAGGATGTTTGGTCTTCCTCTAGCTTCAGGGCAGGAAAAGTTGTTAAATATGTGTAAGCAATAAAAGAGTCCAGCACGTTGCACTTAAACGGCACAAATAATAACACAAATGTGCATACACACACACACACACACAATCCATGTCTGTATGAGTTGTGTGGACAAAGACTTATTGACTGGGATTTGTGATGAAGGACGGATGGGATATGTTACAGTACAGAGAGACGGAGAGGCACTGGGAGATGGAGTCTGTAATTCTTGGCGCTGTTTTCGCACCCTGTTACATTCCTTCCATGAAAGAATGCAGAGTATAAAAGCCATTAAGTGTAGAGGTTGTCCAACAACAGTCTTTCCCATTTACTATGCTATAATTTGCTGCCTTGTTAATTATCTGGCTGCTTTAAAATACACCATTTTGACCAAAATTGGGATTGGAGTGTTTGCCTGTGGTTGCAGTTTTCTATGAAAGAATTACAGAGCTATTAGGTAGTGCCCCTCCCCCCGTTCTCTTTTTTCCCATTGGTTTGGTGTACATTCCTGTTGTAGGTGTGAGGGCTTGTGTACATGTCAATATTTCGTTCTCTTTTTTTGCCAAATGGAGACAAAAATGGGAGAGATTACTAAATCTGTGCACAAACCGGGTGGGACAGAGCGGGACATGTTGTGGCACACACGTATCTCCCAGCTGCCTGAAAGTAGATGAGGTAATGTTTGCATACTGGCTATATTTTCTTCTTCCTCCAGTAATGAAGAGATGATAATCTATTTACACATTCTCACATTCTTGAAGCTCTGGGGCTCACCTCCACAAACACACTGAGCACTTTCTCCAGGTTAGATGGTAACTTCAGACTCTCATTACAAGGCCTTCCATATTTTGCTGCTTTCTCAAGCTTATTGATCTATAAGCCACCGATCATGATGAGAAATGTCAACCTGTATGAAAATATTTTGTGGGTGAGTGAATGACAACGTGAACCCTGGAAAGCTGCTGCAACCCTTTAATGGGACTTTTGGAACTGCCATTAAGCTCATATTTACCCTCACTTTTTGCTTCCCACATGGCTGATGTCTCCACTTTGTGGCATACAGTAAAATTATGGTCCAATTAAGTCAGGGCTATGAGCAGGACTGGGAAGATTGTTGGTGGTTAAGTTTCAGGGCCTAACTGCTGCTGCTGTTTTTGGCACGATGCTATCTGCTCAGACTCAGGGGAATGTAGGGGACTGAGATCAGGCCTTCACCAACAGCCACTTTTGAAGCTAAGCTAGACAGTTTGGTGCCAGAACAAGTAATGAACCAAGCAGAGGCTAATGAGTTCTGTAACATAAAAATGAATGCAAGGGTGTATTTACTGCTTTTTACTGAATAGATAGTCCCTAAAATTCACTATTTCTAAGCTGCAGGGTCCAAATAGAAAACAAAATGAGTCATAGAATCTACTATAGTCATTGCTTCAGTGTAATTCCTAAAATATTTGATGCTATCTGTTGCTTGGATTGACTTCAATCACATCAAGCTTTCATGAGCAGTTAAAACCTGGACTATAGATGTGTATGTAACTGTGTATGTAAAGTGTGCTCCAACACTTCTTGACGCTACTCACGTGTCTCTGAGTGTTAAGGTGAACCAAGCTGCTAAAGGAAGTGGACGTCATTCACAACCATTTGTTGTATCAATGAAACCAAAAACAAACGAGTTCATTCATTATCCCCTTCTGTCCCCTGGAAGCTTTCCTCAACCCCAAACACATCAGTTCATTCCTGACAGAGTCAAGACAAATTACAAACCATCCTAGCTTTCTGGGCTCAGCTGAGCCACGTTGGTGGGAGCGCCGCATGCAGTGTGTTTGCAGATGAGGGGTTGAAGAGAGCCAAACTGTTGTCAGAAACAGGCTACACACTAACAATGGGGCCCTCAGAGTCAGTATCGACCATATGGTGGTACTTATTCAAACACTTCATTAGAAATGCATTGTGCAATTGCATATATGCCCAGTTAAGAAAGAAATATGTTTATACTTATTTTTCTGATGGAGTTTGGATTTGTGCAACAGATAAATATTTACAGTACACATTTGATTCATCAGATTTATGAAGCACAGTGAATGAGGTTGAATGGTTGGATTTTCCATGCTGGTTTCATAATGTAAGCTTCCCTGTAAATTTTAAGATGATGACATGTTTGTGTTGTCTGGATTAGGCAATCTTCCCAAGCACTTTGTGTAATTCTCACTCAAGAAATCAACAGAAATGTAGTATCCTATTTAATTTTTTTAAGTTGATGATCCACCACTATGTCCATATGCGCGCTGAAACAGGAGCACACTGACATGTTGAGGTCTAGTGAAGCAGAAGCAGCAATATCTTAGCTTAGTGTTGGGTTACCAAGTGGATGAATCTCTGTTCGACCAACAGGGAGTTGATTCATGGAAAGGGTAAAAGGTGATCAATGGTCCATTGGATTAGATAAACACCTGACTGGGTGGCTGGATGGATCTCCTCTCATGAGTGGAGGGAAAACAATACTATCACAGAGACACCCAAAGGCCTATGAAAATTATAGGACAATTAGAGTTTTTCAGGACGGGCAGTGAAGCAGGTTAGCTGAGGGCAACCGGGACAGCAGGTGCAATAAAGGCTGTGTGATAAACATGAAAATGGTTGATGGATTTAGTGAATGTGATTGGGTGAGCATGTGTTTCTGTGTATGTGCAGCGATGATGTTGGAGCAGTAGTAGTTCTCTAAATAAAAGTAAAGACGCTGTTTGAAATTCTGTTGATGAATAATGTGTTAATGAAGAAAAGGTTGGTTACACATAGAAATCCAGATGGAGAAAGCGAGGGACGCGGTTTAAAGAAGAAAAGTGAGGAAGAAGGATAAAATCTTTACTTCTTGCTGTGGTGGCCATGATGTCATGAGCCTGAGCAGAAACACCTGCTTAGTGCTGGCTGCTTCTGTGGTATAATGATGTTTAGCTGCAGAGAGAGGGAGAGACAAGTTCTACAACAAAATCTTTACTAAGCTAGGATCTGTTAAATAAAAATAATTTATTAAAAACCGTTAAAAATGCTTTGATTTTCATTATGGATTGGGTTGAGGTTGAATAGAACACCCAGTGGAAGAAGCTTATCAGCGTTCTGAAACTTCAGTCTTATCTTTGGCTTATGCACACAATCACTGGCACATAAAATCATTAGAAATTAAAGAAAAGGCAAAACTCACTCATGTCTAAAAACATTTCATTCTATAAGACCACAAAAAAATCATTAAATGCAACTAAGAGTTACAGTAGCGTCTATAAAGAGTTTACTTTATATAAGGATCCACTGTCTCACTGAAATACGTGCATGTGCAAACATTTATATACATTATCTGGCCACTTCATGATGTGCATACTGTATATTTAACTGTTTGTCAACACAAAAAGTTAATCTGCCTGCAAATGAATGCATGTAGGCATGTGGAAATGTTTGGTCCAGGGGTAGCTGGTCTAAGTGTTTCAGAAACTGTTGCTCTACTAGAACCTTCACACACAACCATCTGTTGGGTTTACAGACAATGGTTTGATCCAAACATTATTTGCATGTGGAGCAAACTGAACAAACCTTTTTGAGCTCTGAGCATGGATGAATTTGTAGTATAAAATCCTCTATGCAGCTAAAAAAAACACTTGTTAAACACACAACACCACAACACAATTACAAGCAGTCTTCAACTGTGTTAGCTGCTAACTCTGTTAATGCCCAGTTTGTGTTTTCATATTTTACTCTGACCTTTCTGTGACCTCATGCTGTGAGGTCAGAAATAACATTTAAAGTCGGCCTCTAAAACACCAACACATGCACTGTGACCTCTACTGCAGACAGCTACAGCACGTGCAATGAGCCTTTTTACTTAGCAGGTCATGGTTAAAATAAACAACATCCAGGTCCCGTTGGGTTTAGATGGAACAACAATTCTGTAACTAGTTTTATTGTAAAATGTTTTTGCAATACTTTAGCACACCGCCGTAGGCGAAATAGAAAACAGCAATGTGTGTCATGGTGTGGCCTTACTTTGCATTCCTTTGTATTATGTCCTTTCAGGCCAAAGGCAAACATTTCTTTGCTCAGTGACACACAAAGAAAGAACATATTTCAGTGTCCCAGGTTTTGTTTTCAACTAATCCTGAAATTGTGTGTCCTAGTGTGAGCATACAAACCAAAACTTGGCCCACCGTATAGGTGGGGTTGGTGGACATTCCTGAATAACTGAAGAAAGGAGGTCAAGCTGCTAGTGAACATAAGCACCATCTTTTTTTTAAAAATGGATAAAAGGCGATGAACAGATTTAGTTTTGCAAATTTACATCAGCCTGATCGATGGAAAGCTTCACGGTCGTGCGTGCAAAATGTGCATGTGTTCCTCTTGGCTGCTTCACTAACTGCTCTTCCACTCACAGAGCATGTTTTGGTTAAGTCTCCCAGAAAGTGGCCTTGTTGTGCCTTTTGACCAGAACCCCGATGTTTCTGGTTTAGCCACAACGAAGGTCTTTCATTTCAAAAACGTCAGCTTGGTGAAGCAGGAGGAAAGAGTACCCACATGAAAGCTGATGCTTTCCAATGAAACTTTTACTAATCCCACAAAATAGTTACATGCGTTTTCTCATACTAGATGATTTATACTGGTCTGTGTTGTGAAGATGCGCCAAGCCAGAGGAACTAATGTATAACACAAGGATTTGGATCGTCTTTGTTGCTTCTTGATGTTTTTCACATTGTTTGAGATTATGTGTTTAGCTTAATTGTAAGGTCATATAATCTTTATTTAGTAATAAATCAGTTAAAATTTAAGTTCTCCATAAATCACGATAAAGAAATAGAAGCTTGTTGAGGATAGATTTTTTCCATTAGCCACTTAGACAAGACAACGAGTGCCATTTAAGATGTGCTGCAGACCTGGATGGCAGTTGTGGGAAATATAGGATGCTGTGTTGATACTCAGCTGTATCAAAGGCTTCAACAATATGTAACAAAATCCATCTTTAACATGCCAAGATGACAAATTCTCTGCAGATCAGGAGCCAAGAATCACTGTTAGCCAGGCCATGTTTTCATCCAAACACTACTGGCACCAGCTTTGCAGATAAACTGCACTGCATTTAACACACACACACACACATGCTGAGTGCGCTTGAAAAGCACGTCACTGTATGTATGACAAGGTACCTGGCTGCTGATAATAACAGATAAGGGGAGGTGTATGAGAAGGGACAGAAACACAATTTTTCGAGCATTCACAGTGGATCATCCTCACCCAGGGGTCCAAGCAGGAGGGGTTCAGTTTCTTTATTGACTGCTGGCTCTGTGAGGAGAGATTAAAACAGTTATGATCCAATAACAGTTACTACTCCTGTCGGCCTAATATGCAAAAGTAGCAGGTGAATGTTAAGACCAATGATATCTGTGAGTCACAGATTGGACTCGGTGGAAACAAATCATATCAGCTTGGTTAATCAGGTTGGGCTAACTTTAAAAAGACAATTCATACCTTTTTCATTTTGTGATCATAGCAACGTAATGATGAAAGTTTAATCAAAATCTTGCTTGTTTGAACCTAAAGGGTTTGCTGCTGTATCTTAATTTATTATGCAGGGAGAGAAATGACATAAATGTCAGCTATACTTATATATACAGTAAAAATTTCCTACCGAGAAAAACTATGTGATGCATCTCTGTTCTGCTACTTTTTTGTAACAGAAGCAGCTTTGCCAAATGTCAATAATAGAACAAAATGAACAGAAGATGTGAAACAACTTGGCTGTAATAAGTAGATATGAAGTGTCTATGTTTCATATTCATAATTTAAGAAAGGTTCACTGACAGGGCTGGACCCATTTCCCACTCTTATAAACTACACATGTAACATATTTTAATAGCATATGTGTAGTGTTTGATAGAGTTAATAACTTTGTTCAAGAGGACAAAGATGTAATTTTATTGCTTTTTCTCCTCACATTGCCTGAGTCTTTGAACTGTTTCACAAGTAGGCACATTATAATTTACGTTCATGAACAACAGTAATAAAACTTCAGCAAAACACAACTTTCATAAAAAGAAAAGTAGCTCAAGTGCAAAAATCTAAAAGAGGTAACATTACAATATTATGGCATAAAATGTTCTTTTCAAATATATTCTAAGGATACTTATTTGATCTATTATTATATACTTTATCTTGGGAAAAACTCTTGCTCAACTTCTTGGAGCAACTCTTGTTTGCCTCCGAGACACACCACACTGTGGTGTTCCAACTTGTTGAAGGACAAAGAGAAAAGATTAACTCTGAATAGCTGCTGCACACATCCTTTGCAGGGTAGGATAATAACCTTGCCAGACTGGGATTCTACTAAAGAATGAACTGAGTGAAGCTTCTCCAAGTGGTTTATTTATTATCTCTAATGCTGCCCTGTAGCCAGTACGTCTTCCTGAGACTGGCACACTGTCTCTGTCTCCCTGCCATGGCTGTGTGGGACCATAGACTGTGGGACCCAATAACAAACCTAAGACATAGATGGAGTGAAGAAACCCATGAGGCTTACCAACACCAAGGCATGAAAACACCTAGTGATGAAGTCATCCTGCAAGACTGAACATGCAGCATTACCAGGACTCAGAGAAGAGTTATGCTTTCTTTTTCCCACTGATTAAAATGCCAGAGGGGAAGAATGGAAGAATTAATAATGGAAATGTCAATATAGGAAATTGTAGATGAAGTGTTCACAAAAACAGGTACAGTAAGTGTGTAGGATTTGGTGACATCTAGTGTTTAACTTTCATATTGCAGCCAAGTGAAAATCCCCTCATCCAGGGCTATTCAACTCTGTCCCACAAAGGCCACAGCCCTGCAGGTTTTCCGTTTCAACCCAACACACCTGACTCACATTAATGAGTTATTGAGCAGAACTTCATTGGCAGTTGGTGTGTTGAAACAGGGATACAATGAAAACCTGCAGGGCTGTGGCCCTCATAGGACATAGTTATTAGTCCATTAGTCCCTACGCGACCTACCCTACTGGCCCGGCAGTACTCAACTGCTTTTCCATTACAAGTTGTGATCCTCTAATGTGGGAAGGGTCCCCCCACACAATGCAACTTTTTAGATGCTTTGCTTGGGGTCTGCAAAACACCACAGAAGAAGACAAATACCATAGAAGAAGATCGACACAAAGATAGAAAACCTTGCAGTAACTTTTTACCTGGGGCTTGGATTATGGTTATTTGTAAGAAATAGACCAAGCACCCTGGATCACATCAGGCCAATCAATAGACGCTAGCCTGTTGACGTCACGCTACCCGCACGGCCCGACATGCTTAGAACCACAACGAATTAGGTACGGAAAATATAACTGCATGGTTCGACAAATCCTAACGGAAATGCTCTGTTTCTGTGTACAGCTGTGTAAGGTCGGGTAGAGTAGGTACTAGTGAAAAAGCAGCTTTAAATAGCTCTGACCTCAGCCCTATAAAGTAACACTGTATACATAACAAAACTAATTTGTTATCAGCTATCAGCATTCCTGGAGTTGTGGTTGACCAGCAGCATCCTAAAGCTGAAAAATTGCATGCCTCAGAGTTGTTTCTTGTCCTTTTAGATAACAGTGATACCACCAGATACAAGTGCATTGACACACATTTTTTTTATAAGAGCTGTGATTCGACCAATTTATAAAGTACAAACTATTTTTGACATACGAACATCCGAGCCGCTGCCACATACAAAAAAAGGATCAGCACCAACGTGTGCTATATTTCCCCCACCTCAGCTTCCCGCATCTCACTCGGTTAGTGTGTGTGTAGCTCGCTTTAAGTGTAAGGTAGCATAAGAGTGTACAGTAGTGATGAAAAGTAAAAGTATAATTACGAGACTCAATTCCCTCGAACTCCTCTGCCTGTTTACTCCTCTCTCAACCTCTATGTGCATCTGATCTTAAAAATAAAACAATACACTTTTTTTTGCAAGCTGGAACAAATTAATGGGATTTTATTTAATTTAAATGGGGAAAGTTGCTTTGAGATACGAGTAAATTGAGATAGCAAAGTCATGGTGCGAATGAAACTCGTATCTCAAAATATTACTGTACTGTACTGCAGGATTTTGCTTTACAGGACAGCATTACATGCCAGCAGCAGCTGTTATAAACACGCAACATGGCTGGAGGAGAATACAGAGAAATGGGGACAGATCAGGATATGGAACTGTTATCAACATGGTACTAACTTTTGCTAACAGAGTTTAGAGAGGAGACAGCATACAAGATGGATGCCATTGTTAGGACAAAATCTTTTTGACAATGTGCCAAAGGCCAGTAGTGTTGCTTTAAAGCATTTCTTTATCTAATCAACCAGGTGGATGTCTAAAGACAGCCCACTTGATATGTAGTTGCTAGAATGTGGAGCTGAGTTGTAAAGCAATACACACAGTGGTCACATGACTCCTCAAGTTGGAAAAAAAACAGCTGTGAATTGTGGATTGTCAGCCCCCCGGACAACAGTGGCTTCAGAAATGTGCATTAGTGTCAGTGTGCCATCAAGACAAGTCAGACGCTCAGGGACTTAACGTCAGACAGCTATGTTGCTTTAAGGCTTAATCCGCTCAAACATGGGTATTTTACATAACAAAGTTTTTAAAAAGGTACACATCTAGCATCCCACTGCTGAAAGCCAGTCACAGACATAATAATCAAATATGAATGATAATAAAATTGTGTATAAAATAATTAAAAGAAAATTTTCACTGTAATGCTTTTCTAACAGACCAATAACATATTTGATGGACAGAATAATGCCAGATCACACAAAAAACTGCGTCAGAACAATTAACATACTGTACACACCCATCCCAGGCTTACAGCATATCTGGCACAAGACAAAAGCAATATTCTAAAAAAGAGATTACCAATATGGGTGTTTCTTGTGAGTGTGTTAGTGTGTGTGGACAGAGCTGTGGACTAATCACCTGTTTGGGTCACATGGGATATAACAGGTGCCCTCTTTATGGCCAGGTGATGACAGTTACTCAAAATTACAGCATCTTGGAGGGTAAAAGCACAAAAAGCACAAGGATACACACATTTTAAAAAGCCCACGTGCATCAACTCAAGCAAACTGTGACACATAATTCCCTTGAAAGAAATACATTTCACACCAATCTAACACTCTGGGATTGTGAGAGACTGCACTGATGAGTTTGAAGTGACACAGCGATGACACAAGTGAGGAGGAAAAAGAGGCAGATGCTTTGATTTTCTGTTCTTCAAACCACACACACAATGAGCAAAACCAACGGGCATCCCTCTGCGCAATAATTATTTAAGTAATCACTGATGTCAATGTTTTAAACTACTTTTCCTAGTAAGCAAATTAGGCTGAGCATTAGAATATTAATCAATTTCATGATGAATGGTCTCAGTTAAGCCCTTTACTGAACTTTAGGGTAGAAACTTATATAAGGAAACCTGGATAAATGGCTCGCCAGGCATGTATAATGTTTCTGTGGTCTGTTCCAGCCAAGTCAGCTGCTGATGAAAAATCTCCCCTGTGCTCAACCACAAAGAGAGCTAAAGTTACACTGTAACTAATGCACTGTCCCCCTTATTTCCTGCACCTTTTGGAGCCTCCCTCACTTCCTCCCTTCTCATCTGTTTTCCTCCTGTATTTAATCTTCCTTTCGCCTGAATCGCCTTTACTGCTAGTCCATCTCTGTCATGTGGTGCCCTTATCTTCGTCTACCTTCCGGCAGGATTCAAGGAGACACCAAATCTTTGTGTCCTTGGCCACACCACCGGCACTGCCAAGGAGTGACTGTAAGGCGCTCTGGAGTCACCCAAGTAGCTTGTTTAGAGTTCAAAGGTGAGTGGGATCCTAGCTCAGTGGGTAATAATGATGAGGTGAATCTGCATGCTGAAACAGTCTCCAGACAGAATCAGGTATCACTTCAGATCCCTGCTTGTTTAGATCCATCACTCCAGGGACATTTGGAGACATCCAAACCTTTGGAAATGATAAATCTTGTTGATGGTCTACAATATCTTATTCCTTTCTTTGCAGTTTCTCCTGCTTTTCCTTTTGCACAAGTGCAAACTTATGCAAGAAACCCATTTCTAAACATTTCCAACTTTATCCCATCAAACTGTAACCCAGCTGAAATATATTTGGGTTGATGACACGATGAATGACAAGAGAAAGGACTAAAACACAACAATAAAGCAACCTCCCCTATCCAAAAAAAAAAGTGACAACATCTACAGTATTTGGTTATTAAAGAAAAAGATGTCTAAATATTATTCTAATATAAACTGTGTTTGACAAAAGCTTAATGATGACACCTTACACATCTGTGAAAGTCAAGAAAAACCTTGTCCTCCCTGAATGCTTCTGTCATCAGATGAGACACAGTGTTGGCAGAAACAGACACTCCATCAATTCTGTTCAATAAAATATTAATTAAAAACAAACACGGTCTGACATAGCAGATTAATGAGACCACAGACCAAGAGAGGTGGGGGGCGAGTTTCTGCTGAAAACACATGAAAGTGTGTGATCGCTTACGATGCAATTTATTGCAGAATAAGCTCAAAGACATTCCTGGAGAGAAATGTATTTTAAAAATACAGCAAGGTCTTACCCAACCCATGTGTGTCTGACTCTACTCACAGTTAAAAATAAATCTCAGCTAAAATAACATTACTAAACAGAAACACACCCCTTCTGAAGCTCATATTGTTTCTCACACACACACGAGCATTCACATAAGGCAGACACTCGCTTGATGGGTCGAGTTAAACAGCAGATCCCGTGTCAGAAGAAATTTGATTCATTGTATTGTCTTTGCGTTTTTATGCCAGCTCAGACTGTAAGTAAATCAGCCCTGCTGGGTGCTGTGAGTGGGATTTTGAAACATCCCCTCATCTTCTTTAAAGCAGCCCACATGGTGGAGTTTCTGGCCTGTAATAATTCCATCGTTTCTGCAGGAATGTTACCAGTTGTATCTGCTTTCACATCCCGAGGTTGTCATCTTTGTGTGTATGTTTTATGAACGCACGTCTGTGTCTGTCTTGCACATTGATTAAAAACTTATTGTCCAAAAAAACTTGCATTTGTGCATTTATTTTAACTCCAGTGACGAGTGTATTTTTCTTCCAAGAACAAACCAAATCATTTGAGCATTTTCTGGATGAGGTAGATTATAAGTCCACATGACCATAATCATCATCAGCAGCAGCATGTGGAATGATAAAATGCACATTCACATCCAGTTTAATCCTCTCGTGGATTTAAGAGGGTTTCTTTTTGGTTAGCATTCAGAACAACAACCACTACCAATACATGCAACCTGCCGGCTACTGGTGACTGTAAACAGCATCAGTAATTCACTTTATGCCATTTTATTAAACTTGTCTCATTCACATTTCTTCTTTTGAGCTTTTCAAAGGATTTTATTTTAGTTTTACTTCCTTAGTGAAATGACCTCCAACTAATGTAAGTGCAGGGAAAATCATGGGACTACACCAGGGGTGCCCAAGTCTGGTGCTCAAGGTATATCGTCCTCCAGCTTTTAGATATAACTGCTCACCAATGCACCTAAATCAAATGAATGGCAATCTTTCAAGCTTCATACAGTCAGATGCTTCAGTAAATAAAATTAACATTATCAGCATCTCTAATGTGGAACACAAATGCCCAAATAAAGACACAGAGACAGAAAGAGAAATATGTAAAAACTTTTGCAAAATGTCAGCTTTACACTAAGCTTTGCAGAGTTTGGATTTAATTAATTATCCTTTGTTACAACTAAAAATACAAAAGAGCTTTAACAAAACTGTAACAGGTGACTTATGAATAATGCTAGTTGTGCATGTGCTCAGCACTTTTTTCCTTTATACCTGAAACTTTATCAGCAAAAACTTTTCAACCAAAGTGAGAAAGCAGCAGCAATTTTTTATAAATCAATACATGTACTCATACAACAACTTATCTGCATCTATGGTTGTTTTTGACAGCTCAACCTCATGAATAAGCTGCATTAATGATTTTTCCAGTCATACGTTGATCACTTTACACTGCGCGTCACATTCATCCAGTCACACACACCGATGTACAGCGCTTCTGTTGCATCGATGTTAAGTGCTTTTCTCTGTCACACACTTTCATTCCTTCATCAGGAAGCAACCTGGGGTCCAGTGTCGTTTCTTAAGGAGATTTTGGCATGTAGTTAGGAAAAGCTTGGAATTGATCCACAGACCCTCCGGTGAACAGACTGAGCTACAGACGTCCAATCTAGTGCTAAGACAAAGTGGCTTTATATCTGAGGAGTGTGTGTGCGTTTGGTGGGTGGGGCAGTGTTAAGGATCATGAAAGATGATGACTCTTCCTTTCCTCCATCCATGATTTTTTATCTTAACATACACCAAAGCTGGTGGTTATTTGGAGAAATGTAGGCTTACATTTCTCTGACTAATGAACTGACAAAGGAGCAACTTTGACAAGTGTCCACTACATCAGGTTAATGAAAAGATACCAATGCAGTCATCATTTTCATCAAACTGTTGCATCAAACTTTTTCTCTCAAAACAAACAAAAATGAAAAAAATAAATCAGAAAACAAATAAGTTATAACTTCCAGGTGGACATGAGGGCTGGGCATAGTTTAACCACAGTTTGTTCTACAATAAGCAAACCGTTTATGCTATGTTTTTTAAATTAAATATAATCTCATATAGGAAGCCAGTTTTACTATAACTATATTTCTTGTCTTTAATTAGATCTGATTTGTGCCAAGAGCAACTCAGTTTAGTCTTCTTGTATTCTTGGTTTTCCTTCTTAAAAATAACAAATGTAAACAGTTGCTGGCATCCCATGGAAAAAATGTGTTGCTCATCTGTTGTTCAGTCTCGTCTCATGAGATCAGTTTGAGCTTCTTATATTTGTATCATTCTGTGATTATTGTTTTCTGAATTACTTCTCCTAGTGGTTCCTAGGAGCAAGACATAAGCTAAAAAGAGAAAAGTGAGCAATGATGTTTCTCACAGAGACATTACTGAGAAAATGGTTTGAAGTAAGAATATCAAATTGAGACATAAATGAGAGTGCCACAATACTTCTCATTTATGTCTTAGCTGAGATCAGAAAACGAGACATGAGAGAATTTGGAGAGCTTACATTGTGCTCACTGTGAGACTTATTTTTCAGGAGAGATATTTGAGAAGAATGAGAAAACTGCTTTGGTCTCATTTAATGCTCATTTATATCTATGAGATGTAAATGTGACATAAAGGAGATCTCATCTTCAATTTTGCTTTGCTATGGGATTTGTTTCTGGACATAATCCAAGAGGTAAAGAATTCTAAACATATACTTTTTTAGGCTAGTCTCAGCATAGAGTTCATACAGTACATACCATCTTTTGTCTATTAGTTCAAAATGTCATAATTACATTAAATATTTAAGAATTGTTAGACAGTAAAGTAAAACTGAGCTGTTGTTTTTTTTTTTTTTTTGTTAATGTTACCTGGTGGGAACAGCAAGCGTAAGTATTCAGATATGTAACCTGGAACAGTATGCACCTTTCTAATCCAAACTGGATCTAGTCATACATCTTTCTAAGACTCTCTATAAACATGAAAAGAAGTTGTTTTCTTTAGGGGGATTAACTTCAACCTTTTCTCAATGAGAATACTATCATCTATTAAAATTACACAGAGCCACGCTTTAAGTATAAATTCCCACTTCTGTAACACTAACCAAACAATTGTAATTTTCATAGCTTTATTTAAAGACATGGCTGATAACCTACTGTCAGATTGAAAGGATAACATTGGAGCCACCCAAATCTGTCGGCTGATCATGAGAAAGTTAGTTTGTGTACCAAAAAGTAAAAAAAAACAACAAAAAAGACCAGGAAAAGCTGGTTTACTTCTCATCCTCACTGCCTAGTTTATATGCTGTGAATAACTATGATGTAAAGCATCTAGACAAAACAAGAGAAAAGCTAAAGGCTAGCAGATGGGCCAAGTTTCCATTCATCATGCAAAGCTAAGCTTTAGATCAGGCTTCATACTTTATGAGCACATAAGAAAATGATATATATCTTTCAACTCTTGGCTACAAAATGAATATATATTTTTTCCTCCCAAGATGGGACACTGGTCCTTTGAAGCCCCCTTAAACATAAGCTCTAACTATAGGCATCTCATTTTTCTATGTTTCAGGATGCTCATATTTCCAGTCTTTCTTCCTGATGAAAGATTTGTTCTGTTATTTAAAAACTGGTTTAAAAATACCTACCTTACAAAAGCTAAATATCACAAAAAAATAACACTAAAATCATTTTCAGCCTTTGTACCACAATTTTTATTGTGAAGTGTGTGTCACATCCATTTTTGTCAAGACTTGGAGGATCATAGATTACTACAAAAAGGAAAGAAAAAACATCTCACTAAAAACTGCAAAATAAAGAGAAAAAGAGAAAAATAAAATGAAACTTTTGACTAAAATACATATGATCCTCAACATTAAAAAGTGAGACCCTCCACATTTTTCCTTTTGTTCCTTTCATTTCCGATGTGTGAGCTGTGAATTCTGGCTGGTAGAGACTCTGACATCTCAGCTCATGCATATCTGCGGATAATAATCAGTGTCATTACAAGAAGGAAGACACTCTCAGAACTAAAAAGGTACAGGCTGAACCAGGAAGACAAGCCTAATAAAGTCCCCTAAAAATGGCCAGGCCTTGACGTAAAATCAGTAATGAAGAAGTAAATTGTTCGAATAAGCAAGCTGACTTTCAGAGTCAGGAATAATTATGCCAAACATTTTCAGTGATCATGTGATGAAGAGCAGCACTTGTATCATTGCTACCAGGTGAAAAGGCTAAATACCCAGCAAATTTGTCTAGAAACTGTAATATGAGTTTGTTAGTGTATGGTTGTACAGTTATTCACAAAATGGGCAGAAACCTGATAATGAATATATTTGAGAGTTGTGTGTAGTATCAGGTTGCCAGTTGTCTTGGGAAAGTTTCTATCTTCATTGGGAATGTGAGTATTTAGTGCAGCACGTGGACTGTTTGCCAGGAGGGAAAGCCAACCGCTGGATTGGAGAACGAAAAGTATCTGAAAAACAGCAGCTTGGATGACAGTGTACATTTCTACCTTGACACAATTAAATGAACTGCTTCCATGCAATAAAAACAGATTGTGCAATAATATACACTGCCAGGCCTTACAAAAAAGGTTACCTGGCTCTAACTAGGTATATAAGTACTATACTATATAAGTAATACTATATAAGTAATGTACATATATATATATATATATATATATATATATATATATAAGTATAAGTAAGTATAAGTGAAACGTGCTAATCATTGAAACAACAATAGAGCTCAGGGCTTTGTTTAATATTGAAAGTAAGAACATTTTTATTTGCAAGATGTGAAGGGAACTTGAGGGATTGGAACTAAACACATGTGTAGCCTCAAGACAACAACTCATCAGTAAGGCTAACCAGAGAAAAAGGCTTTGGATTGCTCATGAGGATGATGATTTTGTGATGTAATGGAGGAATGTCATGTGGTCTGATGAGTCCAGATTGACCCTGCTCCAGAGAAATGGAAGCATGGGGCTAAGAAGCAGATGAAGTGATGCTCAGGGCCTACTGCATGAGCCTGTGGGGGGATTGATCTGCAGTTGGTCAGGTCCAGGTTTAACAAGATTTTGACTTTTAAGAACGATGCCAGCTGATTATCAGAATATAATGAATAAGCAAGTTGTTCCATTGGTATATTTTTTCCCAAGATGACAACATCTGGACTGAGCAGGCTCAATTTGTGAGAGTGTGAGACAACATTTTATCCAGTCCTGACCTGAACCAGGTTAGAAATCTTTGGGATCTGCTGCAAAAGGCTTTGCATGATCGTCAGACTCCTATCATCAATACAAGATCTTGGTAAAAATTATACAAATAAATCTTGGCACAATTAACTCACAATAAAACTGAAGGTTTTTTGTGCATCTGTTCTATTTAAAAAACACGTTTATATCCCTCAAAAATTCTTTATACTATTCATTTCATGAGTTAGGTGAAGGTTAAAAGCTGTGCCACTAGCACTAGGGGTAAGGTGATCCACCTGAGAAATGCCAAGGGAATTGTGGGTCATTGTGCAGAGGAAAAAGCCAGAGCCCTCCAGCGTGTGTCGTCTGAATAAGAGCCACTTGTGCCATTTTACACAACATACAATAACACCACCAGAAGATCAACCAATGATATGAACAGTCTTCCCCCAATGCTGTGACCTCGTCCTGATACTGTTAAAGATACAAGCTAAGTAACTGATGCTTTGTTTTATGAACGTGATAGCACATTTTCTTTGTTAAATAAACTGTGATAGCATGCTTAAATAAAGAGGTAGCATCTGCTTGTGTTTTTTTTTTTACTGTTTTCAATTAGTTTCATTTTAAGCTTTCTAGACATATAAGATTTGTGTCAGACCCAACAATGTCTTACATTATTGATTAAACAAATGTTTTCCTCTAGGTGAAAAAGTAAAATAAAAGTAAAGGTTAAAAGGAAGTTTTTCTGTGAACCCCTATAGAACTGCTGGTGCTCCTCATGATTTGGGAAATGAAAGTGAAAAGATGGGAAGGCAACCATAAAGGCAAGCTATAGCGTTTCATATGAAGAGCCAGAGCTTCATGTTTAGTTGTTTTTTGTTAAGATTAGTGCAGATATTAACAGGAATGTTCATTGTGGTGATTTACGGATGACTTATATTTGACAGGTAAGATCTATGAGGGGCTTGGGAAAGCATAAAGGGTGTGTCTGTATATGTGTATGTAGAGGGTAGGGGCGTCAAAAGGCAAGACCAGACAGATATTATGATAGGTGGAAAATGGATTTTGGCAAACGAAATCTTTCTGTGGGTCTCAAACACCTCCAGGATGCCACTGTCATACACTTTGCGATGCCCTTCCTGTCTTCAATCCGCCTCTACAACAGGGTGGGGTTGCAGAAGGGGCACGCCTTCTACATACACAGTGACTTTTGTTTCCTAGTCCTACCTACTAAGAAGTGCCTGTCACTCACATCAAAACATTGCAGAAAGTTGGAAGGAGGGGGGTGCTGTTAATAGCTGCTGTCAATCTCCCCTTTGACCTCTCCTGCACATTCCAACCCTTCTTTGCTTATTAGTCTTACATTAGTTTTTCCATTTGTCTCTGCTCACCCTTGACGGGCTGTGTGTTGTCATATACGGACGTTACAGACGGCCTCACAAAGCTGTTGGAGACGTAAGTACAAAGGTAGCTCTGTTTTTCCAGACGCAAGGCAGCCGTGCAAATTGAAGCTTGGGTATGGACTCTGACAGCAGAAAAGGGCTGAGAGCAGGATATGTGTGTGCGTGAGCGCATGCATGTGTGAAACAGTCACCCATGCCACTAGCCCCAAGCAATCCAACCCCTTTCCCTCCCCCGTACTACTCAGCGCAAATCCAGGCCAGCCAACACCTGAAGCTTATTAAACATAAATCTTCACTGCACCAAAGATGTAACACAAAACCTATATTGACTTTTAGAGGGAGCTTCATAAATCTTTTTTTTTTTGGCTCTCTCCGTCCTCTCTGATCAACATGTCTTTTATATCCAGAGAATGTTGTCTTAGTATGAAAACATTTGCTGCTCTTCTGTTGAAAAGATGTTTAAACTTTACGGGCGAGTTAAACAAATGCAGAACATTGTGAGAAAACTGCAGAGAAATGTGTGATTGAAGGAGAATTTGTGTTCATTTAAAGTGAATGGAATGGATCTCATGAGTACTCGCATGAGGGGTAAATATGAAACAGGAATGCATGAACTGCTCTCATTGTTATAATGAAAGGGGTGAAAGTTTTGAAATGACATACACTAACAATGTTTTGCTAAAGAAGCTGTTTTGGTTGTTTCAGAGTTGCTATCGGTGAGTATTTAGATAGAAAACAGAGCAAGTATTTATATGGGAAAAATAAAGTTCCACCTCCCTCTGGGTTTGGAGGTCCCTGCCTACGCTTGGGGGAAACTGATGGGTGAGGGGGGCTTGGTTGCTCTGTGTGTACCATTGGGTTTGGGCTGCCGTGGTGCCCGGCGGGTACCCTGGGGACTATGATGTGGACTGCTGGTGCTGGGTGGGTATCCAACTTGAGGTGGGGTTGGGACTCTGCCCTTCTGCCTTTGGGCAATCCTTGTGAGGCAGGGGCGCGTTCTTCTGGCTGTGCCCATCCCCATGGCACCCTTTACCCCCCCACCCTATATCATACACATTACAGGAGGCAGAGGGTTTCATTAAAGGGACCCTCGGGGTGGTCCTTCAATGGGCCCCTGTGACTGCCTGCTCCCCAGATTTTAATCAACATATACATCAATCTATATTTAGGATTTTGTGGGGATGGGCGCATGGTCTGTGGTTGGGCAGATAGGAGCCAGGGGGTTGTCCTTCCCCCATCCCCTTCCCGATATAATTTACAACTTAGACACAAACTCACGCACACCTCATGAGTGAGATGTTGTATGTGTCTGTATGTATATATAAGTAATAGCAGTAGTAGTAGTATCATTGTTATTATTATAGTTGGGGTGAGTGTTTACTTGTATTTCTCTAATAGATATGGTCTCAAACTGTACCTGAAAAAGAGATTTTCAGTCCCAGATTACCATCAAACCTGAGAAACAGCAATTCTCTCCATTTATTTTATATAGTTTTAATAAGAAAGACAGAATTTTTACCTTTCTTTAACCAGTAGTTTATTATGTTAATTAATTTTTATTTTTTAAGCAACAAACTAAAGAAAGTTAAAGAATCTGTGTTCCCACCCGTGTACCCACAAATGACAATGTTCTCATTGCAGCCACTGCAGCAGCTTACATTACTGTAACGTTTTTAAACTTTCGTTGTGTGAAGGTTTTATGTTATGTCTCTTTGGACAGAGGAAATACAAAGAGCTTTAGAGATTATCATGAAGAAGTCTAAGCACATGAATGAGGACTCCAAGCTTAAGACTGCTATAAGCTACTGAATCATCCACCTGCCAATGAGTGCATACATGTACCACACATGCTTCTTCTGAACCTGTTAATGTCATCTGAATGCAGTAAAAATAATTTAATGACACATTTCTGACACATGCTGACTGGGATCAAATAGTACAATGCACAAAGTTTCAGGAGGTAATTAATAAGATTTCCCAGGTACTCATTTTTGATGGGAAAACGCCTTCATAGGTCAGTACAAGTAGGATATTAACAGAAAACCAGCTGCATGAAACAGTGCTGCTTTGGGTTGCTTGAGAAAGGAGATGCAGCAATATGCATATTGTTATTGTGCAATATCCATGATCATTTACACCAAAAAGCTTTTTTACTTGGAGTGGAAAAAAACTCTTAGTTTTAGGAAACACAGGAAGGGGTGCTTAGCAGGCAGGGTTGAAGGTGTATTTAGGTTACTTTAGAGTTGAATATATCAGAAAATGAAAGGGGAAATTGATACCATAACTTGTAAGAGCACCAAAGCATTATAATGCATCTGAACATCTGGGTGCTATTCCCATCTAACCAAGACACACAAGACACATAGCAGCAGGATGTTCCAGACTTTGGGGGTTAGAAGAGGGAAAGGAGGGTGTGGGGGGATTTGAAGTTGAATTTGTATGGCTGCATCACAGGCTGCCGTTGCCAGACTCCTGGGCTGAGAGCCGTAGAGTTCACGACACGCTTCCCTCCCTGGAAAGAATGAGTGATCCCTGCCTCTAATAAAACACAGCCAGCAGCTTGATGTGTGTTTATATATGTGTGTGTGCATGTGTACATTAAAATGCAAGTGGTCAGGATTGGCAAAGGCAGCAGAGAATGGGGAATGGTGTAAAAAGAGAGCAGCGTGGAGAAGAGTAGAGGTGTTATAAACCAGGGACGTGCACAATGGGCCCTCTGTGCAGGGGTGGCCGCTGGGTCGCTTTCACACACACAAATATTCACACACCTTCCTCCAACCTGCTGCCACAACCTCCCTCGGGGGAGCCTTCCACGCTGTAACTGCCCAGCGTGACAAGGGGTGAGCTCATATAAATAACACGACAAATAAGGAAAAAGTGAGAGAAGAAAGAAGGACGGAGAGAGCAGAGGAACGGCACGAGAAGCAAAAAAGAGCAAAATGTCGCAGTAACCTGTTGAATGGGGATTTCTTCTCTCCATCCACAATGTCTCATTGTTCTGCAGACACAGGCTGAATGGAGAAAAACCACTTCAACTGCGGAATGTATGAGTCTCAATCATTACCCCCATTTTCTCCCATTTTAAACATCCCCTATAATAACAGTTGCTCTCACATATGTAAATATAACAGTGATTTCCTTTGGCAGCCACAGCGCTTATGACATCTACCCCCAACAGGCAGAAGAGACACTAAGACTGTGTGTGTCTGTGTGGGGGTAAGACGGCTGAGAAAACGTGTGTTTATAGACTGGCGTGCATTTGTGTATTTGTGCGTCTGTGAGGCATTCATGGTTTATACACAAACTGCACTCTTTACCCCCTCCAGAGAGCAGACCATCCAACAAGCTGGTCGGCTCTGCTCGCTTAACAAATCTGCTACCCAACAGTGTGGCCTGATGCTAATAAAACCCTGAAGCACTAAACAAATATTTTCAGGAGAAAGATGGAGTTAAAGGAAAGAAAAGCGATCTGGAGGAGGTAATCTATGATGCCAGTTGCTTTTGTGTTTTCAGTTCTTGTGGAAGCAGCTGTGTTGTTGTTTTTAGTGGCATTGTTGTTTAGTGTGGAGCTTCCTCAAAACCCACACTAAAGTGAAGCTCAGATCTCCAAACATTATGGCTAGAGTCATACACCAAAGAGGACAAGCATTCACCAAATAGTATTGGCCAACTAAGCACATCAACAGGATAAAACCACATGCCAGAGAGAAGCAGGCATCAGGATGATTTCTTTCAAGACAGCCAGAGCTTAGCCTTTTATGCTGCCATATAATTTCCCCTATGGAGCTCCTTTAACCCATAAAGATTAACTGTGTGATTCTCATGAGAATCCAGACAGAATACTTTCTGATGGGAAACTCACACAAAAGATGAGATCAATTGAAAATTGTTGAGAGAATGCAACAATCCACAAAGTTTCCCTTAGTTTTTTTTCTTCTCTTTTCTAATACCGAAAGCCTCCATTCAGGAGAAAGGAACATAAATATTTACAGTAATTAGATGCATGAGTGTAAGGGCAAGTGTTCAGACCGCAAACCTCAATGAAAAGAACGAGTTTGATCATTACATCATTTAGTGCAGCTTAGGAAACATTAAGTTTATAACATAAATCCAACTCTCCTGTCATGACTGTCACATGACACATCATATCCTGTTATCAATAACTTCCATCTTTGCTGGAAAAACGATTTATCCGTTCAGGAGTTAGAATACAAGCAAATGAAATTCCTGGCACCCCACAGGTGAAGACATGCTTGTGGTTTTTGGTTCAATCAGTTATTTTTCTGGATTAATTCACGTCAGACTTGCTGGTTAGGTCTCTCTTCAGGGCTGAGAAGCTGCTTCATTGAACTCTTAAATGAGGTTTGACCTCTAACCTTCAACTAAGATGTAGCCTTGTCTTTTGCCCTGTTGTTCAAAGTGAGATCTGGTGGAGCATGCAGAGCTCAGATGCTTGGCTTAATAAAAGGGCTAACATATTATGAAACAAAGTGGTGAAAGAAGGAATAACTCACTTGAGAACACTGACATGATTTGTGATCCCAAAAGTGTCATTGAAGACTAGGTTGACTGTGACCTGATGCTACCCTGCAGGTTTAGATTGGATGCATCAGGCTTGACATGAACAGAGGAGACAGAGTGTGTGTAGCTTTGCTTTTGGGGAATGCTTCTTACAGCTGATGCATGTCTTCTTGCCTCCTTTAATTTCCTGCTACCAGTGCTGACAGAAAGTGATGCTGATGCAAAAGAATGACATAATATCAGTAATGCTTCTGCAGGGACTTACAGGGCAAGAAGTAAAGAGAAAGACATATATTGGGAGATGTATCTGTATCAAGTAGAGCTTATCAAAGCCGATCTAAGATCTTCAGCTAAAAAGTTTTATCAGGTGACTCAAGGAAGCATCAAGCTAATGGTACATTCTGATAGTGTGATAGAGGAAGACAGAGCAAAAAATAAGAAACAAAGTCAAGGAAATAAAATAGAAAACCCTTATATTTAACACTGTGTGGTACCTGCCTTAACATTTTACAGAGTTGCCAATGTGGCATACATTTTTAAAAGAAGGAGATGATATCCAGTAACATGAGGATTAAACCTCATCTTGACGTCTCTGTCCTGCAGAGCAACTGCATCATGTTCATCTGCTCTGAGACCAAAGTGTAAGTCACCTTTAAGTAGTCAAAATGAAAACACAGATGCTCTCAAAGATCATTTTAATAGGTAAGGAAAGGCAAGGCAAGTTTATTTGTATAGCACCTTTCATGTACAGGACAATTCAACAATACATTGAAAAAATAAAAGCATAAAAACAGCAGAAATCACAATAAAATAAAAAATAAATAAAAGTCAGATATCATTTATAGGCGCATGAAAAAAAGAAATGTTTTTAACTTGGATTTAAATGTTTCTGTTGGTGAAAGTTTAATTTCCACCGGTAGTTTGTTCCGCATGTTTGCAGCATAACAGCTATAATATAATAATCAAAGTCAATCATTTTTTAAATAAAAGGATGAAAATCATTCTTAATCTGGCTTTTTATTAATCCCATATTAGATTACCTGATAAACAAAATGACATATAGCTGCTAGCTGCTGGCATATAGCTCTATCAAGATACCAGGATATGCTCATAATGGGCTGCTTGATAAATATATATATATATATATATATATATATATATAT
>JBAMHV010000017.1:7056763-7075078 GCA_037177535.1 Pseudomugil gertrudae | reverse complement strand
TATAATATAAATAGCAGCAAAAAATAACATAATAAAATAATACAGATTACAACACATTGGCATGTACTTTTTAAAAATAAATGACCACTTGATGCATTAACTATTGCTGAAAAATCTATGAAAAAATATAATAAACCAAACTTTTAAGGTCTCTTGTTTCTGTAATATTATTTTACATAGGAAATAGTTGCGAGACTTTTTCCAGTTATTAATCTTGTACTGGGAGAAATC
The DNA here is from genome assembly GCA_037177535.1 of Pseudomugil gertrudae. Lineage (NCBI taxonomy): Eukaryota > Metazoa > Chordata > Actinopteri > Atheriniformes > Pseudomugilidae > Pseudomugil > Pseudomugil gertrudae. The sequence goes on along the minus strand of JBAMHV010000017.1, from coordinate 7,074,847 downwards.
AAACTTTTAATCAATACGGTTTTAGCTGCAAATACTTTCTGTAAGTGACATTGATTTATATGAAGTTACAGAGCATTGATGCTGTTTAAAAATGAAATATAGGCACTCATCTGGATTCACCAAGATTTCTTAGAAACCTCTGAAATAAAGCATACTATATCACCAAAGCATCTCTTATTTCTCAGTCTCGTGCACAGAAATCTGTCAAATGCACTACCTGAGCGCAGAAAACCATCTGGAAGCTTATAAATCGACCTATCTATCCACAGACACCTATGTCATAAGCAGTAAGCCATTCCAGTGCTCCTTATCAGACTGTGTGAGCAGCCTCTCTCTCACACCTGGACCAGCTCCAGGGCTCGTGTGTTAAAGAGCTGTCAGTCAAAAGAATAAGCTTCTACGTGCTGGCCCGGGGCACCACTTAACCTCTTTCTGCAACAACTGCACCTGACCAAGCCTGTGCTGGGATGTCACCTCACCTCAGGGGAAACACAGCATCAGGCCCTCTCATTAAAGCTGGTGAAAGCTGCTGGGTTACAAAGATTTAAAAGTAGGCAAGCTCAGCGTTTGTTTGTTATCATTCAGTGTTTGTGAGAAAAAGATTTGGATATCAGAGTGGGAAAGTGCTTAGCTATTGCCACACCTCGTTGATATCTCCGTGTGTTCCCCATTTTCCTCATAAAGTCTGGCAGGCTGAAGCGAAGTGAGATACCGTAAGAAAATAAAACATGGGCCTGGAGCCGAGTCCATCTCACACAGCCCGCTGAGCGGTGCCAGAACAAACACAGTGGCTGTTATTGTACAGAACAATTACAGTTAAAACTATCCTCCTCAGCCAGCATTTGTCTGTTTTAAACCCACACTGAAGAGAAGAACAAACACAGTGAGGAGCGGTGTATAACAGCAAGTAAAAACACGCAAAAAGGCATACACATGTGAATCCATGCATTTAACGTCAGCCAACCATGAACTCCCAGGCATACTTACACTCACCCTGACTGTTCGTCTAGCGACCCCACTGTCCGGCTTCCAAATGGCACAATTATCTGCAATTTATGTTCAGGCGCAACGGATAACTTCCCTCAGAAATGAAATTCTCCATTAAGAAAAGTAACATAGGGGAGAAGATAAGGTCAGTAATACTTTCTGTGGTATGAGGCAGGCCTTTTTGCCCTTTACCCAGAAATAAACATCAAAGATATGTCAAGTGTTGTGGAGAGATTTCTCAAATTCCTTAAAAAAGACACATGCCCCTTTATAAGATGGAAGAAGAGAGGTTTTATAAGAGATCAGCAAAACTTGGTTAGAAATCTTTAACTTCCCACCTCTTCCTGAGAGAAACTCCCTCATCAAGAGGCTCCAGTGTTCTCCTAATGACAGATTAGACATTAAAACACAGTTAAAATAAAGTGGTATACTCATTACCGTAAACCCCGCAGACGACTATTAGTCATTTAAAAAAGGCGATAATAAGACATTGTGTTTACAAATGCAGATTATAGAGTTCGGGACAGTGGCCCGACCCTCCCAACGTTGCCTTTCCTCCAACCGAAAAAATAAAAACTAACAACTATATCATGTCGACCTAACAAACTGGGCTGAGAGGACTTCTAAAAGAATACATATGGATGTTTACTGGATTTCTTCCCTATTTGTTTTGTTAAAGAGTCTCTTCTAACAAAACCTTTCCAACTAAAAAGTTATTTTTAACAAAGCAAAGCTAAGCTCCTCAAATCTGCCGGATGTTTAACTACATTTTCCGATTGTCCTGATATACTTTTCATCTTGCACATGTGCGTGTTGGAACTTGTAACTTTCAGCATCATATACCTGGATGAATGTGCACACACTCCTCAATGGAAAATTCCATCTCAGATCTTGATTTTTTGGATCGGTCTTTTGTTGTTCAGGGCAGTGTGACCACATTGTAATTTTCCCCATACTTTATCCAGGCTACATCTGCTGCTGGCTGGTATTTCCAACGTTACCATGACCGACATTGGCAAACCAATTATGCGTCTGCGTGGGTTGTATTTTTTTGTGGTGTGGAAGAGAGCAGCAGTGAGGGCACAGCAGCATCCCAAAATGCATTTTTGCTTCATTTACCCTCATCAGCCACCGTGCTAGGTCCACCTAAATTCTTTTAAAATTTTACTTCATATTGATATAACAGCATCATGCAGATCTCGTCCCTTTATCCCCTCCAAACCAGTCCACCCATTAACAAGGCATTTTCATGCAAAAGACGGTCACCCACTTGTTTTCAGACCATTCTTTGTAAACAATAAAGACAATTGTACATAAAAAGAACATAAAAATAGAATAAAATACAGGACAAAGTTGAATTGTAAAAACCATCTTTAAAGCATTTTCCATCACTTTGTTGTGAATGTATGTTAGTTATGAAACAAACTGTAACTGTAGCTTACCAAGCTGTGATGTGGTCTGTGCTGCTGAAACTACACCTGGATGAAAAAGTATTCCATAAATTTTGCCAGTTATATTCTTACAGGATTAGATTTTTAGAAGATATATTATGTGGATCATACCATTATGATAGTATAGTTTAAAAACTGTGGTTGGTAATTCCTGCTTCTATCAATATCTGTAGCCAGTTCAATACAAGCTAAATAAAATGAATGTCATTAAGTTGGAACATGCATTACGGCATACAACGTTAACCTACTACAATCTTAACTGGAAAGCATTAATATCATGTTAAATGCAAAAATCAGTTAGAATGAACATAAATTTCACATTGTTTGGATATTAAACTGACTAGGTTAAAGGTATTTAGTCAGTTTAAAGCATTTTAGCTGCTGAACCAATTTGTATCTCACATATTAGACCTATAAGAAGTATCAAAATTCTCCATTAAGTTAAGAAGGAACTACAGTTTAGTGCATATGCAGGAAACTGATCTGTAAGAATAATATTATCCTCCCCAAAAATGTAAAATAACATTCTTTGTTGCAGTTATATAAAGCTAATAAATCATTTCTAACATCAGAACATGAACACATATGTTGATGCTTATTGGTCCTGCAAACACAGCTGATAGTATGTAGTCCTGCAGGGACACAAAGACATGTCCTCAAAGGTGACCTGTGAAGGATACCTGTAGATTAAAATGATACATGGCAGCTGTATGTAGCTCTAATTACTGATCTGTCATCAGATTTTATGAAGTAGCCCAGTTTTACCAAGGTGACGCTGTTCTGTCTGGATCGCGATGCTGAGCTGAGGGTCGTGAAGAGAGCAGAGGGAAACTTGGACGAGCAAAGTGACCTGAACGTTTAACAATTCTGGAGCAGAAAAGAAACTCATGTTGTGCGTTTGCCGTGTGCATGGAGACTGTGACTGGGGTCACTGGGCATGCATCCCTAAAAGGCCAACTACAGCAAAGTCATCATTTGGAAGAAAAATAACATGGTCCATGAAATCTGAAGTAGTCTCCAAGACGTGTTGCCGTGGTGATACTATGCTTGTCTGATTAGAAGGAAATAATCAGTGGTGCAAATTAAACTTGTGCATGCCAAACCACGAGTTGACAACTAGATAACCGATTTATTTTCCCAAATGAGTCACTAACTTGTGACGCTGAAACAGGAACGTGTTGGACTGCCTGTGAGACATCATTTGGAGTGGCTCACAGCCAGATACTGGGTTCAGAACAGGAACCAGAGTCTCCAGTGTGTCACTTCCGACAGAGTACACAGCAGCATGAAGAGATCTTTCACTGAAGCCCAGGAAGACTGCTGACAGTGTTTAGTCAACTGCTTAAGTCTCTGTTTCCCGCTATAAGTCACGCTCCCTCCTGCATCCTGCACCTCAAGGATCCCAAGAGCAAGGCATTGAGATGAGTCAAAGTCAGTAAACAAGTTAAATAAATGCAAAATGCTTAAAGAAGAAGAAATTCTTATTCTCAAATGAAAAGCATTTTTCTTTCTGAGTATTTGAGGACTTTACAGATGTAATGTGTTTTATTCCCACAGCAGATAACATTAACTGCAGTGAGATTGTAAGAGACTTGCCATTCCTCCCTAATTGAACAATAATATCACAGGCAAGTATTCAACAGACATGATTGATGGTGATTGTCTCAGTCAAACCAACAGCACAGATAGCCATCTGGAGCAGAAACTATCATTAAATGCTCTTTCATAACTGTACTTATAAATAGCTTTGACTCAAATCTCTGAAAGAGTGGAAAAAAGGGAGAGAAAAACAACCAGAAAGTTAACGTGCCCTCTTTTCCAAGATTAGGCTGTACTGGAAGGACCCGGATTGGATTTAGTGATAAGCCAGCCATATGAACTGCATTCTCTCGCTGCTCTGACCTGGCTGCATGTGAGCTGCAATAACAAAAGTGCTCAGCGGTGGGCCCCAGGGTCCGTTTACTCAGTGGCGTAATGTTTGTGCTCTCATACCCTCACAGCAGACAAGCGCAGCCCTTACTGGGGGCCCGGGCCTATCTGGCCGTAGACCTCTGGAAGGCCACGCTGTGCTGCGTGTTCCACCTCTGCACACAGCTCTCACACAAAGGAGTGAAAAAAGAGGTGAGGGATGTGAAGCCTGGGGTCTTGGTTGCTTTCCATAAAGGGGGCCTCCATCTTTGCTTCTCTGGAGGGAAAGAGGAGAGGAGGGTGGAGGGTCGAAGTGCATTCCTCTCTCTTCGTGCCCTGGAGGGGTGTTGGCTTTGGCTGCAGAATAGGGAATGAAGGCAGACCTAAGCCCCTGCAGACACGCAGGCCCTGGCTGGAAAAATCCCCGCTGGCAAACAGGACAGAAGCGTTTATGTGATCATCACTTTCGCCGAGCCCAAAGATGTGACAGACCAGAGACCCTTTTCTGATCTGGCTGTCTCATTACGCATAGATGCACTGGATAAAATAGATCCCAGTTATTAGAAAACGTGTTTTTGTTGGACAGATATGAAAACAAGAAGGGGAAAGTGTTGATAGAAAACATGTCCCGCTGCGAACTCAGCTGAACCCGTTTCAGTTGTTTGGTGAATCGCAGTGCCAGTCCAAGCAGGAGAGAAAAGAACTTTTCCATATTTTCCGTCTTCTTTGCTGCTCTTTGGGTTTCTGTCCTTACCCAACACATAAACAGGCACCACGCTGGCATGGCTGCAGTAATTTCCAGTTCTGTCCTTACTCAAAAAGCCTAAAAAAAAGTGCTTAATGTCACTCCCGGGTCAGTTAAATCAAATTGGAAATATTGCATCTGTAAATACGTTCCAGACACGGCCGAATAAAGTCCCAGCCGATGTAAGGAAACAAGGAAAACGTCATCTTTCTGAAGGGATGATAATACTGCTTTGAAAAGGAAACAACCTCCACATCCAAAATGAAATCAGAATTTCCTTTGCTGGATTAGCCTCAGTGATGGGTTGTGTGTGATTGATGCAGAACTCTTCTCAAACCCTACCAAAGACCCTGTTGGAGCTCAGAGGAAACTATCCCACTTTGACCAAAGGGGGCCCTCATTTCACTGAGCAGCCAACTCACCAAACCACAGCACTATGTTTACATCATATTCTCTCTGGTTTTCCTTAAAAACCAGTAGAGAAATGAGATGCAGGCCGGTAGACTGTTTTGAATTGCACCAATAATGAGACAGAGATCTCTTTGGTCCCCACAAGTAGAGGAATGTTAAGCATATCCCATAAGGAGATTAGTCTCCTTAGCATACAGCTTTCCCTCGATGTGCCAAAGGACCCATGCAGATCAAAGACACCTTGGACTTCCTTGTCATTAGCCATGGCTTATCCCCAAAAGCTTGCACCCCCTAATACTGCAGCCACCCCCCTTCATTATCGCAGCAAACCACTCACTTCAGCTAGCTGTGGAAACACAGCTCAGGACACCAGTGCAGGATATGGCACCCCCTCTCTCTAAAAGACCTCTTTTCTTTCTGAAAAACGTACACTCAGTCAGAAATAAACAGTCCAGGCACACAAATGTAAAGTCTCACAGTTACCACATGTTTCATGAGCAATTCCTGTTTGTATAAACTAACTATTCATACACAGATCATCACAATGCAAAACTAAACACAAAGACTCAGAAAAGATGCTGTGTGCTAAGGCAAACACAAAAATGAAACCTAAAAGGAAAAGTACCACAGAAATGTTTGCTTTCAGATTACTGCTTATTCTTTTTCCTACTCCTCTTCCTCTGTTTACAATACTGAATGTGAATTTGTTAACATTCCTTCATTGGTTTTGTGCAGTCTGGAAACCATTAATGATGGGTTGTGCTTGCCAAGAGGCTTATGGGCATATTTATACACGTATGGCTTCTAATCAAAACAACGACTAGCCATCAGAGTTTTACACTGACACTATATTGTTTCTCAAATAGGTATGCTGCTCTCAGAGGCTATGTGATTCAAAGGGCTTTGTCATTAGGATTCAGACCATTCACAAGAAAAACAATGCTGTTCGCCAGGTAGCACTTTGTGATCCATAAACCAATGGAGCAAACAGCAATAGATGGTGGTGCCCCCACTGAACTTGGCCCCTTATCGCTGAATGTACAGCTCGATTAGGCATGAAGGAAGAAGGTAAAACATGTCTTTGATCCAACATTAAGCAGTTCTCTCCCTGCATACTGTAGATTATCCAGCTCCAACACGGGAACAACACTGTCACACTGAGATGGATTTTTTTCCCCTCAAGGTATAAAAGCATTTAGTCCAAAGCAATTCAAGCGTTTAATGTGTTTGTTCAGGGTGTGTGTGGCCTGTCATGGAGCAGCTTGCTCCAGGTTGCTAGGAAGGCCACCTGAACACAGGAAAGCTTATTGACACCTGTTCTCTGTTTGGTCAACAGCTCAATTGCAGCCGGATCACACAACACAATCCTATTGCCCTCGATGTGGAGACCGCTTATTGCTTATTGGCTCTGATTGCAGCCATTCAGGCCAATTAGGAGCTTTCCCTCCTGTTCAGCGAGATCCTGCCCTCCAGGAGCGAGGCCCCGCTGCACGGCTGCTGCAGTTCCTGGATCGGGGCGAGTCAGCTGTGGCAGTGAGGGAATTAACATTTAAGCAAACATCACGGGATGTCCGTTCCCACATATGGATGTGTTTGTATGGAGAGAAAAGCAGGTGGGGCAGTGGCTGCTGCAACACTGAAAACCTTGTCATAGCAATTAAGTAAAACTGTTTTCAGAAAAATGAAAGTTCCTGCTGAGTGGTTTGCACTTTTTCAGTGATAGCTGGTTTCAGTTCACTTTGCTCCGGGGCAAAAAGGGGGTTTTAGTTTGGACTGAACTTACAACCTTGTAGTGGTAGGTCTGTCCAGCAGGCCACCCTGCCTGTAGCAGCACTATACTGTCTGAGAAGCACAGAGCACCAGCCACACTTTTATTAAATTAAGCTTTTGAGTTGCCCTGGTGAGGATCAGTCCTACTCAATGAGGTTGTGCCGGTGAGTTTGAGAAAAAGCAGGATGCTGGACTCCACTTGAGCTTCCTGGTGCCAGATTTTGCCCCGCCAAAGCCCTCCGGTGTGGATGAAGAAAGCAGAATCTGGCACTGACCCTCTATTCACACCACTGCCCATTTCTCAAGATCCAGAATACCGGGGAGGAGAGAGAGCACTTTTAACATAACACAGCACACACACACACACAAATACACTTACTATTTCTCTTGGATGAACTCACTAGTGTACATCAGCAGGCTGGCCACGTTTAACCATCGCCGTGGTGATGATTCACAGCCTAGCCATTAACACAGCGGGAGCATTGGAAATCTTGACACAAACCTGGCAACTTGTGGACAGTGTCCACACATGCATCCCACCCAAAAACCCGGAAATAGACACACAACACAGAATCAATCTATTCATTTGTGTCACTGCCTGTGTGTGACATCAGCAGCATGCATGTGTCCCGTGTGTGATAGTGTGAGCGAGTGAAAATATGACAGTCACACTAAAATCTGAACATAACTAAGTGACACGTGTAGGATTGTAACACTTGCTCTTATTTGCTGCCACACCCAATATTTTGGTCTCATCAAAGAGCGGGATGAACAGAACATGTCCTGGTACGTGTGCATTTTCAGAGTGATACAACTCCAGGAAATAATCATAGAAAACATTAACTCGAAGTCAGGTTTTAAAATGAAAAAGATAAAAGAGGATTTCATTCTCATGATGCAAGAATAGATGGCTGAACACAAGACGGAGAAGGGGAGTTACTTAAATAAAACATGATCCTATACGTTCAGACTGCCAATAACAGTGTGCTTTCCCTGAACTGAAGGTTGTGAATTATAGAGAGAAACTACTGTTTGAATGTTTCAACACTATGACACCATGAAGGAATATAATATTTTGTGCCACGCTGAGTTCATTATCAAACAACTTCTGTCGATCACAATATGTTATAACCGAGCTGCCATCTGCCTTCCAGTCAGGTAAACGTTCACTAATCTCATCTCTTTTTGTAAACAAGCTGTTACAGTCAGTATCACAGCATCTATGTGGGTTATTACATTTGTGTTTGCATAACTAAAATGTGAGCTGTGCCTAACTTTTATTTCCAGCGTAGTGCCCTCTGCTGCAAAAAGTGTGTTCAGCTGGGTGTTTAGTGTAGTTTAGAGCTGTTCCCGATAACATTTAATGTGTGGAATAGATGACACTTAGAAATTACATTAGAAAGCTGAGATTTACTGGTTTTTATAGCAGTATAAAATACTCTTGAAGTAAAGTGAGTGTGGGAAATAAATATAGAATTTTTTTATTTTATAAAAGAGAAAAAATTCAGAGTGAAACTATGCTGAATTAAACACACCATCAGAGACTTTGAGCTGACAGATAGACAGGCCTGCATATGTCAATCATTCAGCAATGATACAGAACTGCTCACAAAAACAATCAAATGAGCATGGAGAAAAGTTTGAAGCAAGGTTTACATGTAAAAAACAGAATGCTATTATCTGCAAACTTAGAGATCTACTGTTTCCACTCTTGGAAATTCTTCTTGGATCGCCTCAGCCAAAGACGTGCCGCTGTGATTGAAAATCAAACAAGTGGTACATGTCACATATGAAAGTCTTTATGAGATTCTATGGTGTGCCCCATTCTTTGCTTCATGCACCCTTCCCTCCGCTCTCCCTGTCTTGTCATCCTTGGGGCTGTTTAAGCTCTGTGGTTTTGGCAAGCTGGTGCAGAGATCTCTGTAGTTCCTGTACCGGAGGAAAGACGATTACTATCCCACACTGCTCCGACTCACAGAACTATTATCATTATTATGATTTTTTAAAGCACAGCTTTGACATTTATTGATGTGGCTGCTTGGGGTTTAGGATGCTAGCTTGATTCCTATGATATGCGTCTATTTTGTTGTCTGTCTTCAATTTAGTCTGGTTTCTTGTTGCATGGATAATGAGAGTCAGCCAAAACTATCCAACACAAAATAATACTATGCCCCTGGATGATCGACCACTGTGAGAAATGCATGAACCAACTTCTCTAAACTGAAAATAAAATCAAAAGCATTACTGAAAAATGAGTGGTGCATCTGAAATGTCAACTATCCTTATTATCTTCCCATTCCCTCTCCACATCTGGAAATGAGCAGGCTGACCATATCCTGAATGTGACAGGAAGAAAAGGAAAGAAGTAGAGAGTAAAGACCATGACACAAAGGCATGAAGAAGATGAAGAGTCAGTTTGTCTCTGAAGCAGTGGAAAAATAAGGAAAAAGTGAAATCAATAGCATAATTTATATTGAGCCAAGACAATGGCCACATCCATCCACCACCTCCATCCAGCTCTCCTTTTGACCCTCCCAAAGCAACTGTTGGAGTGACCATGACTTAACCAATATGTGCTGTAGAGGCATAAGGACCAGACTGTCCAGGAGCCACAAGGGTTAAAAGGTCATACTGAATATAAAAATGACAGAGAACTACATGAAAAAAGCAGGTAATTTGAAAAAGAAAACAGGATGAGAAGGAAGAGAGCACTAGACTTAGTGCATGTCAACACTTCCTCTGTGATTCTTGGTCTTTAAGGTGATAAGATGAGCCAGTTCATGTGCAATTATTTGGAACTCCTGGACTTTTCTGTTCCAAACACCCAGATTAAATCTCCACTAGCTTTCACTACAACCACAACAAGGTAAACTACATTTTAACACCTCACATCCTGGCTAGGTGCTGCACCTCATGGTGTGCATATTAGGATAATGCACCGTTCTGATCAACTGGATGATGATCAACAATTAAGAAGAAAACTGAGAGTTTGTGGTAAAAGTTATACCAGCCATTGGATGATGCGCTAGAGTCTGATAGATCAAAGTATCTGATTCGCTTAGGATGATATCAAGCAATATCATATAGACTTGAGTACTATTCTCAGTTATTTATCTATTTAAGTATATTTTGTTTTTATCCCAGTGTGGTTCTTTTACTTATGTTTTTACCTTTTTATTTATCTTAATTCTTTTATCATATATTAGATCTCCTGTGTTTCCTCTGGGGAGCCTCTGCACTGGGAGCTGTGGTTGGATGGGTCTGCTGGGCTCTGGGGTTTGGTTTTGACCACATCTCTTCTTTGGGCCCTGAGCTGGTGTTCTGTGGCTGCGGCTGGCTTCCTGCTCCTGGTGTGAAGGACTCCTCTGATGATGCTTTCTCTGCTGGTCCATCATTATCTAGCCCAATCTATGAGCATACCAATTGTGTTTGTGAATACCAAGTGTGTTGGGGGTATAAATGTGTGGGTGTGTGGTGGTCATGGGCGATGGGGGGGCGCAGACGTGCAACATTGTTTTTAATGTTTTATTGTTTTAGTACAGGCCCTGTGATGGACTGGCGACCTGTCCAAGGTGTACCCCACCTCTCGCCTGATGTAAGCTGGGATTGGCTCCCATCTATTAAGGTGGGATTAGATAAGTTTTTTTAACGAATGTGTGTTGTGTTCCTCCTGCATTTATATTTTGTCATATTTAAATAAACTTTCTCAGTCATTCAGAGTAATGCTTTGGTATTGTAAGGACTTTGTATTGCAGGAGGTGGAACTTTTCTTCAGTCTTCTATGTGGCCATACGTTGGTAAAACAGCATCAAAGTCAGTAAATCTGGCCAATGACCACTACATTTCACATACAAAAGGCCTCTGCATGCTTGTTCACTAAATCATAGAACAACCATGAGGTCTCCAAAGACACTTCAATGAGATCGTGCTTCTGTACTGACCACTAGATACTATACAACTTTTGTTATTCTGAAAAACTTTGCTCACTTTGTGTCCCATAAAGGGGTCAAAGAAACAGAACAAACTCATCATGAAAGCTGGTTCTATGTTGGGTAAAGCTCTGGAGCTGCTTTTGTCCAGAAATGATTGATGCACAAGCTGCTGAAGAAAATCAACACATTGTCACACCTTTCATGCGGAACAGAGAGGAAACAAACTGTTTAGGTTTATTCCAGTCTGCTGTAGAAAGGGACATGCGCTATATTAGAATATGCTTTCTAAGCTTTTGTGCTTGATGTAATTCAGAAATGTAATGAGGTTAAGGAGAGGTGCAAACCATAAAAAAGATGTCTGTGCTGCAATGACAGTCTAACCCCACGTACAGCATGCTGTGATGAGACTGCAGTACTGAAACTAGATGTTTTGTAGGAACTGCTGGAGATACTTTGTCATGTTAGATAGAGATTATATCAACCATATGCAAGTATGAAAAATACTATATCATGAAGATTTATCACTTTTATAAAAGTTTAACTATTTGTTTGTCACAAGCTGCTCACACTCTGCCTTCATGATCTTACAAATCAGTTTTTATAACAGAGCAAATATGAGTTTGCAGTGCTTTGAAAGATTAAGATTGTGGGATGGATTTATCTTATAAATGATTGATGGAGTACCATATGTTAAAGGAAACACTCAAACTCCTTTTGAGAATCCAAACAGCTCTTATCAAGACTGCTGGTAGAGCGTTTCCATACTTTCCGGGTGATGTCATTCAGCTCGAACAGCTCTCTAAACAACATAAACTATTCACATGAGCCTAAAAGAGACCAAAAGTGTTTACTACAGGTCGATCATTCTGTGTACTTGATCTGCTGCTATATAAAAGTAACGATGGAATCAGAACATTATCAAGACGTTTTCATGTGTGATGGAGATTCAGATAAATTGGGGTGGAGCTCCTGGGTTTGTCTGCAGGACAGGGATCTATTATCTAAACCAAAAAAAAACCAAAAGATAGTTAAAAAGGACCAAATGTAACTGATTAACATATTGAAGATCTTTGCATAAAGGTCAAAAACAGAAAAATCAGGTCATGTCTTTAACCTTAAATAATGAAACAATAGACAGAGTCATGGATAACAGTGAATTTTCATGTTTATTGAACCACAACCAGAAATGATGTCACTTCAGTGAAATGTTGGCAAATGGAAAAGAGAAAAAAAAAGCAAACTCCTGAAGGTGTGCTGTTCTAAGGGATTTACCCAGTTTCACTGACCCTCAGAGACTTCCTGGAGTTCTGTGGTCTGTAAATGGTCCATATTTTACTGCAGGCAGGGTGCTCTTCTAATGGGCTTAACTTCCCTCCCTATAAATAAAACGAATGCACTGCATTCCTTGTGTCTGTCCATACATTATCCGAGGAAGACTGTGGCTAATGGTGTGTTGATCTTAAACATAAGGTGAGGGCTAAAACCCTCAATTTAAATTGAATTATATTCATTGTAAGCCAATTAAAATGATTTGACTAATGATTTTCATCCTGCCAGGTTAAAACCTGATTTGTTGATGACAGTTTAGCAGCATATTTACTTACAATACAGAGATACAAATAAATGAGGGGTGTTAAATAAATAAAGCTGTGTTTAGCGAAATGTATTTATTAGTTCTTAGACACATATGTACACTATTTATCCAACATTAACACACCTCTTCCTGTGGGTTGCCCCCCCTCTCCCCCTCTTAATCACACAACATTAACAATGCACTCTTCCATACTTACATACAAGCTGTAAACCCCACCGAAGCCACATTTCCTTCATTAAGATATATTTCACTGGCACAGCTTTCTGGGTGCAGCCTGTTTGAACAAGACCCCAACAGGCCCAACCTATCTCGTTTATCACCATTAAGGAAGTGCGAAGAGCCCCGGACAGGTGTTGAAACCTGCTCGCGGAAAAATCCCTGTATTTTGACACAAAACATGATCTCTTCCACTATTTTGGACAGTGGTTGAAGTCTTTATGATGCATAAAGGAGGTGGGAGGATAACCATTTCCTCCCTTAGCTAACTTTGTTTTGCTCCAGACCTTTAAACTGCACATGCACCCCAAACTAATGGAAAATAGTATAATGGTAGCATAAAGTAGCCAACATACCTCTACTTAAATTACGTTGTTGAATCAAATTTCACAACTCTAATATACCAACCATTATGAATGATGTGAAAACTATCTAATGGTCTCTTGATTTGGTGGTGTTACCCAATACTGCCCTCAAATCATTAAAAAGAAGAGAAAAAAAAGCAACCTGGTTTTCATTTGACCACTTACTTTAACTACTTAATGGCCCCCGAATGCCTTAATCACTGCAGCTCCAGATAAGTTTCTTAGTTGCTCCCTGAGAAAACAAAACTGACATTTGTTGCCAGATATTAGACTCAGATCTAACTGCAGAATAATGGTCTATGGCTTTTCACCTCTCAGACTGACGGGACTCAGGGGTGCGGCGCATTTCACATGGGGACCGTCTACAAGGGAATGCTCGTGTCTTGACTTGTATCTTGGATTATTTGACATTACTCAGACTTGGAAAAGTTTTTGTGTTTGCTCTTTTTTCTTTTAGTTAAGAGGATCTTCAGAAACGTCTGACTAGCAGACACATTGTGTGTGTATTATGTAGAGTGTGGTGTGTATGGAAAAGTGCTTAAGGTTACCTCCGGGGCTGAATGGGAAGAATCTGCTCCCACCACGCACCGAGTGCCCCTCTTTATGGCCAAACCTCAGGTGTGGCTCAGGTGTGCTTTCCCTCCCAGAGGCCACTGCTTAACCTGCATGAAGAAATTCCAGACCTGCTGTGGGTTGCCCAGCCTTACTGGTTTATAGCTCATCTCCCGGGCCTCTCTCCTCCTCCTGTCCATGCAACCATGTAATGAAGCCCTAATGAGGTTGTCACAACAACTGTCACTTACTTCCACACGATAGACACAATAACACATGGCCAAAGGTGAGAGGAGTCATGCAAACTGATTTAAACAGCACGTTAAAACGTGACAAACACTGATAAACGATCAGAAGAATCCAATAAAACAGAAGAACAAACTGAAACAGTTTAATCAGGGGACATTTTAGCTAATCAGATAGTTGATGCATTTAAACTAATATTGTAAAATGAACACTAAGCATATAAAAAAATGAAGCATTTAGGAAATACTGATACTGTTTTAATGTAGCTTCCCCCAGTAAACACTGCTTCTAAATAGTACTATTTACCATTAAGCAGTATAAATACCACAAAAATCCCACAACACTTTGACAATAATGGATATAAAGAATGATACAACTATTTTCCACTGGTGTTTACTTCATTTCACAAAGTCAGAATTTGTTAAAGGACTTCATAAGTAGAGATTTGTGACATTTTTAATGAGATAAAATGCACCATTGTTTCCTTTTCCCTCCATAATTTTCACTGAAAAAGTAACATCCATTCTTCTGCAAGCACAATGTGCTGTACATGAGAAGACACTGACTTCTGTGTTTCTTCCACAGTGTGGAGCCACTGAGCCACGTCCCCCACTGCAGCAAGCAGAGAGGTGAAATGTTTTTAATACAGCAAAGGGGCGGGAAGAACTGAGAAAGAAAGAGTAGAACAGTGTATGGTCGTCTGGCAGAGCCAGATATCGCTTGATTAAAAGCATGTGCTGAACCCCGTTTCTCAAGCTATGACAGACAGACCGCAGCAGACGTACAGACATGAGGGAGAACTTAAAGACCCCCACATATGAACAAATACATTGCTAGACATAAACACGTGTGGCAACACACTTTGGTTCAAAACATTTGGAAGTGATATAGTGCTGGTGGGGGTACGCACAAGTTCAGTCCAAAAATGTGGGTGCTGTACCTTTAAATGATACAACTATTCACACTGAATTTAGGATAACAAGGGATGAAATGCAGTTAAATGAGTGACTGTGAAGCGTTCCACACAGAAGGGTTCAGACCTCCACTTTTCTGTCCTGGCTAATTATGCACAGCTTTTCTGTGAGGATAACGTCCTCCTGTTTAGAAAGGTCTGTGAATGATAACAAACACACTCTTGAGAACGAAGAAAAGAGTTTGAAAGCGGAGAAGTGGGTGTGAGTCCCATGTAAAAGCATCACTGACCCACGTAGTGAGGAAGTAAAGCAAGCCAGGAGAAACCAAACAGAAGCGCAGGGCCAAAGAGGGGCTCAGAACCTCAGAAAAGCATTTCAAACCCTGAAAGAAAATATACACCGCACAGGCCTTCAAATACAACAATACTTTTTCTGGAAACACAAGAGCTGGGAAGCAAACTCAGCTCTGCAACAACTTGCAGAGTTTTGTTCTCCATCTGTTAGATGCCAAAGCTTTGAAGCTTTGAACCAGATGAATCCACATAAAAAACAAATAGAACGGGAGAGAAAAAAGAATCACAATGTTTTTTCCCCCGTTATTTAAACATTTCCTGTATTTTCAGCTTCATTGTGTTTCACTATTCTTTGGTGTGGCTAAGCTTTGGGATATTAAATATTTATCCAAACCTTGGAACACATCTTTCAGTCTTTTCTCACTGGTGTGGGATTGAAAAACACACATGCTGACTAGTTTACCTCTAACTAAACATTTTAGGGGAGTCAGGGGGGTGGTCTACGTGTGTAAAAAATACATCAATCTTTGTATGTCAGCGCTTTCTTGACACAAGAAGGATTAAAGTGGCACAAACTGAAACAAAAATGTCCAAAGAGGAAAGATTGGTTGATGTAAACCCAAAAGGAGTCAGCCTGTAATGTCTGGTTCACTTTCTTATCTGTACTTGATCTGGCGCTCAGAAGCCACTGCCAGGAGCCAAGGGGACCATTACAGCTCCCCTGTCACCTCTTATTTATGCTAGCTTTGATTAACAGTCTGCACATTTGCAATAAGACACACGTTAAATGAGAAGTGCAAAAAAAAAAAATCATAACAGGAAATGAGCAAGCAGCCTGCACGACCCTGCAGACTAACCCAAACCTGTGCAGTGTGTTGATCCTCAACCTTCACATCTCTATCTGTCACATTTTCTGCAGCATAGAAAAAGACTCAGATGTCCGGTTACCTTTGTAAAACTGTAAATATGAAGGCTGAGAGGTTTTTATTCATCCTGCAAAGATTCTGGTTCAGCTCTTACGAGAAATGAAACTGCATTCATCAGTCTCATTATTTTCTAATAGACTTCTTTTTTTCAGTATTCTTCAATAAAACCCATGTTTTCCATGTGTTACTTTTGATCTGGATATTTGTTAAGTATGCTTTGTGTGAAGTATTTTTGTATCTCAGAGTTCATTTCATTTTATTCCGCTGCTCCATCATTGGCATTTCTCAGTGTGGAATCAGATAATAGACATAATTGTGATTCCGGTACCTCTTGTTGCCTCTGTCTCTTGTCCGTGTTTCTCTTCCTTGACTTTAAAATTTACTATAAGAAGAAAAATGAGAGAAAGTATTTTCTGTTCCGTTTTGGACAAAAATAACATGTTTCATTTTTGACATATAATTAAGGTGACAGTTGACACTAGTAAAACTAGTAAAAATGTGACACAGTAATAAAAACACTTTTAGCATATATACATACTGAATTACAGTTTAGACTTTTTAAGGGATCAGAAGAAAGTCAACCTTCCATGAAGGCCATTTCTGGTGAAGCTTTAGAGAAAAATAGATACATACACAGAAGTTTCAGAAGCAAGAAATATCAATATATAAATAGTAATCTTTGGCATTTTTGATAGATGCATTTAAATGTGGTGTTGTTGGGACAGCTTGTTACATAAAAAGTAATAAAGATACAACTTAAAAATAGCTTCTGTAATGATGTGTTTGTGTTCAACATGTCTTAAATTTGATGCCTTTTTTAATGTCTGAGTGATTCCTTGGAAAGTATCTGGTGTCTCAAAACACATTCCTCCCATTAGGTACAAGAACTGTACTGGCAACTGGTGAAAAAAAGCAGCCAATATGCAAAGTAAAACTTTGGAAGATCTCCAGAAAGCCTGGAGAACTATTAATCAAGACCGCTTTTAGAGATTACAAAGGACTGGTGGTTTGGAGGCAAAATATGAAGGAAAGAGATTGAGAAATGTACACGTGTGTCTGTTTATGATGCATCTTCTACCTGTCTTTTCCTTAAAAAAAATAACCAACTCGATACACATCTGTTGGCAGGGATTTACTGGCAGTTCCAACCGATGAATGAAATCTGGACAGCCCATTAAATAAAAAACAAAAACATCTTATATCCCACATTCCCACAATCATGCTCTCCTGTCCTGGCATGAATCCTGCTGAGAAGGGTGTGCATCAGCACGTTGCGCCTCTTTGCCTCGCTCTGGGGTTCATGTAAATATTTTACCAGTACAGTATGTTGCTATGACTTTAAGCAAGTAGCTACCTGAAGCATACAGTAAAATTAATGACTGGGTAGAGATGATGCTAGGGTGTATCTCAGTGTTTCAACATGTCAGTCGAAAGAGTGAAAGCCTCCACCACACCGCAGGAGATAATTCTCGGTTCCCACAGGAGGTGGTTTAAGAGCATGCAGCAGCGTCAGTCTCTGTGTTACTGGTGCTGTAGTGGTTGTAGTGCAGCTGCATGCCATATTCTGCCTCTGTCCACATGGCTGTTTCACATTACAGCATTCCCTCATTGCTCATTGTGAAATTTGTTTTCAAGCGACTACCTGGTTTCTGTAAAGACTCACTTGTTCATACTTCCTCTCTTATATCTACCATTTCACCTTTTAGGATGCAGGTGGTTCACATAGTTTTTCATCATATTTTTAGATCTGGAGAATGACTTAGTTTCTTCATAT
>JBAMHV010000017.1:7018639-7056199 GCA_037177535.1 Pseudomugil gertrudae | reverse complement strand
ATACAGGTGGTCCACATAGTTTTCCAGTATATTTGTAGATCTGGAGAAGGGTCGGGTGTTTGCATATATATATATATATATATATATATATAAGAAGCAGACACTGGAAAAAAAGAATTAAAGTAATCTGATCCTTTCTAGAGCCCAAAATTTACAATGCAATATCAAATGACCAGCACATAACATATTACACTATGTCATTATTTGTTTAATAAAAGCTAAGTACATGTGTGGCTTGTTGAACCAGCCACAACAGCAATAAGCTAACCAGTAATTGTTTTCTGTAAGATGTTATCATTCTCTCACATCTACTGGTTCAATTTATTGAGGTTTGTGGGTATTGATTCATTAACATCTCTTTATTCTCCACCAACGCATTTCAACCATTTGAACTTTCATACTTTTTATTTTCACTTGTTCAGTTTTAGATTGGCAGATGTTCAGGATCCTTGACCAGTTGCAGGACACAGTCTGACCAATCTTTATCCGAGAAAAATATGGCCTCACATTTAACTCTAAAATACAGAGGGAGTTGTGATCACTGCATAAATGCAAGGTGTTCAGGTCCTGTGGCTGCAAAATAAGCCCAAATCTCCATGTGTCGGACAATTTGCAATTGTTATTATTTATATGCTTTTTAGCAGAAATATTGCAGCACATTTTAGCCAAACATTTTACTTTGGTTTCATTTGTCCAAAAGAAATAGTTCCAGAAGAATTGTGGTTTGCTTAGATGTAACTTTGCAAACCTATGCTGTACTTATATTCTTCTTAAACTTCCTTTCAAATAAGCCATTCTTGTTTTGTCATTTTCTAATTCAACTGTTTTTATGTTAAACATTTTACATAATAATGGTTGCCTCCAGAGTTTGATATGTATTTTTTTTTATAGATTTCCCAACATGGCTCAGTCTGACCTGGATATTAGCTGTCTGGAAAATCCCAGGAAGACTAGCCTTTTATGTTTTCTATTTGTGAATGGAAATTTTGATGTTGGAATTAACTAAATGCATTTAAGTACGTGACTGCTTCTTAGAAAAGCATTTTAAAAAGTTTTCACACTTGTTTTGCATTTTAACTTAACCAGTGGATGTATTTTTTCCACAGTAAGACCAATTAAAGACAAGATGATATATATACCATATTAAATATTATATTATACTCTTGTATTTGTGTGTATTGTATATCTGTGGTAACTGTGAAAGTAAAGTCGATCAAGTTTGTCAAACAATGCACTCATCTTATCTACATTGCTAAATGAAGTCACGATGTAGGTATGTAGTAATGCATTCATGAAAACCCACATGTACACAAATCTGTGGGGCTCCATGGATGTCCTGATAACAAGTTGGCGCCACAGTAAAACTAATATCACAAGACAGGGTGAATGATTGTAAGGAAAGAAAGCATCTGTCAAACATATGGTCAAACAGATAACTCAGCTACACCTCCATCACTCTCTTCGACTCTTTATCAGCCCCTCCCTTCTCTCTGCTGCTTTTACTGCCTCTGCTCTTCGTCTCCCTCCTCCTCCATCTCCTAGCTTGGGGTGACCACTCAGTTGGGGGTGCAGCTGAATCCAGAGGCCTGGATACAGCTGCTCTGTTACCCTGTGTCAGAGTGATGGAGAGGGGTTATCAGCCCACACACCTCCTCTTTCTTCCCCTCCTCCCGAGGCAAGGCCTGGGAAAATGAATACAGCAGAGCTGTTAGTCTGATGAAACGAGTTGTTTCTCTGTCAAAGTGCTACAATGAGACAGGGTCGAATGTGCATATCGAACATAAGACTGTGTGAGAAGCTACTTTACGGTGATGCATTTTTCTTATTCAATACAGTATGTCATTAGTACTTGTACACATTACTAGTGGTTTTAAAGTACTCTCATGTCTGATGACAGTAACATCCTGTCAGACTAGCTGTGATGAATGTTGGGACAATTGCATTTTAGAATCAGGCACCTTCTAAAACTAATACTGGTACAGGAATCCTCCTGCAGCTTAAAGAGGGTATCCTTTTCTAGAACAATAATCATAGTTTCAACTCACAACTTTTCAGCATTTTAGTCTTTTACTTAACTTTCTTAGAGTAACAACCTGCCCACATATAGTTAACACTTATTTGTGCACATTATTTAAGTTGTTCTATTAAAATCCTATCTCTAAAATGCCAGAATATCATGCAAAATGTACTTTTTTAAAGCTCATAAACACATGTTTTTGTGCACTTCTAAGTGTTTAGGAATGCAGAAAATTTAAATTTTTTCCCTCCTGATGCTGCGCATATATCTTTATATTCTTTTTTGGTCATATCTTTCAGTTGGTTTAACTTTCTCTATTGTCTATTATGTTTTATTTTGTATCTATTACGTTACAGTATTTGCTGTGGGTCTGCCAAATAAGGTCGTGGATTTTCGGGTAACCAATTTCGTGAATCTGATACACTGACATTTATAGTAAACTTACTGATAAAATGTTTCTCTGCTGGGAGATTAGCGTATCGCTGCTATCAAGCTACAAACATGGCGGAACAGGGTAGAGTTGAACTTTCTGCGACCTGGAGGGGGGCGGGGCATGACAGGCCTTGTTCACATTTAAAGAGACGGCACCAAAACGAGTCGCTCTGAAGACGCAGCTCAGAACAGGGTTTTAAGGTGTGTGTGAAGCGAGAATAACCAAGAATTCAGACAAAAGCATTGTGGTTCTATTTTATACAGACAACAAATTAATTATTTACATGTTAAAAGGAAGGATTTAAAAGCATGATATATCTCCTTTAATGTAAGCCCCTTTAAAAAATCCCTTAGGGTCAGGCCCTATTATTAGCAATATCTCCCACTTTTTCAAAAATAATCCAGTGTTACAGCTTTATATTATCATTGCTATATTGTGTGTTATATCTCTGTAGATGCTTATGGTTGGGCTCAATTTAAATTAATTATTTTACTGTTGGGCAGTTCAAGCAATTCTCGTTATAGCATCACTAGTTTTTCATTTGCAGCCTGTTTCCAGCCTTGTCATGATGCATTTTCCAGCTGGCCCAAGATGATATTTGAAGAGTTTTGGCTTAAGAAATCAAAGTAAGACTCTTTTAGTTCATCTCAAATAGTAGCATTAAATCATCATTTTGAAGGAACATGGTTTCCACTAAGCAGGAAACGTTTGAAATATGTAACTAGTACTGGAGTATTGTTCAGAGGTCTCCATGCCTGCCTCTGCCTTGGGCCCCAAATTTCTTAAATCTACCACTATAGAGAGGTCATGCTTCATTCTGGCAAAACACAAGGTAAGTCTAAGAACAACTACTCTTCTCTGTCAGCGCACACACACACACACACACACACACACACACAGACACACACATATAAATATTATATAAAGGTAACCCAGCTGTGAAAAGAAGCCAAATTACACTTAACTAATCTGGTTGATCTAGCAATTTATTGACGATGAAAACTTCAAAAGAGTTGAAACTTGAGCTGCATGCGTCTGTTAAACCATAGCCAATGCAATTTCCACTGGCAGACAAGGGGGTGGGTTGTATGTGGGAAGGGCCTGACCAGTGAATGGAGTTTTATTGATTGCATTTGCCCCAGCATAAAACTAATTCACCCTCGATGACAACCTATGGCAAAGGGGGCGAAAGACGAGATGCATTCTTTTTTCTTCTACCCTCCCTCAACCACCTACTTTATTAGCTGGCCTCTCGGTGACAGGGCTATTCATTCTTTACTCTACCTTTTCTCTCGGACACATACGACATACATCTACACGCACGCACCAATCAGCTCAAACCTTTCATATTACCAGCTGGGAATTTATATCGCTCTTTAGACCGAGGGAGAAACGGCCTCAGTCTGGGTTGGGGCTCCATCACTCCTGTGAACAGGCTGTACGTCATGGCTACAGAGCATAGGGGCCCCTCATACACAGCAGGCTGAGAACGCTCTCAAAGCTCTGACACAGACAGGAAATTACAGTGGTGCAGTCTGTAGCTTAAAAAAAAGAAGAAAAACCTCTTTATTTAGCTTTGCAACATGAATAGAGGAGAGTGAGAATTCTTAGCATGATGACAGCTGGGCTTTTGTCTTGGTTAAATTAATGATTAATCTTCTCTGAAGTCATAACTTATCATGAGTTCAAAGCAACTTCTACTTGTCATCACATCAGGATAATAATTCTCTCTGAAACACTGATGGATCAAAATAAAACGAATTGCATCATGGCTCCTACTTTCACTAACACCTTGTCCAACCTACGACACAAAAAAGCCAGGAATGTGTAAAACTACTAGGGCAGCAATGAGCTCCACATTGTGCTAAGGTTATGAACCAGGCTTTTACGGGTAGACCTGCCTTCAGCAGCTCTGCAGACCTATCAGGTTTCCCTGATTGTGGGTCAGCAGAGGCCTCCTGGTTCCACTTAGAGGCCTGTTTCATTATTTCAGATTTATCACTGTTTGCCAGTTGCCATGTTTTCCCTCCATATGTTTCCAAGTTTAATTCATTGCATTTAATAATCCCCAACCAAGACAATTTTAAGGAAGCAAGCTGGAGTTGTTCCCAGGCAGTAGGGATTAGGGGCTCTCAGGGGCTGCTGGGTAAAGCGGTTAAGTGGTGCCCAAAAGAGAGAATGACCAATCCCAGAGGAGGGAACATTAATGGATATGTATCGAGTCACTGCATGACCTAAAGGTTGAGCAACCACCCACACCTTGGTTGCAGCATGGGGCCGGGAGGGTAGAAGTCCCAGAAAGCAATGACCAGAGGGACATGGAAATCTGTAAATCCATCCTGCTTTCTTTCTCTCTGTTTATCTGCATCTTTTCTTCACAGCTCTCTCCTTTAAAACCTGATATTTCATATCTTCTTTATTTTTCCTTTTTGTCATCTGGTCAGACAACATTGGATCAATCAATTCAAAACAGGGACTTTAAAGTAGCAACATGTGATTTTCCGACTGAGTTCATGTTTCTGACTCTTTTTGATGACACTGTAAAATTATGGAGGCGTTGTTCCAAGAATGATGAGATCCACTTCCTGCACTGCGTCAAACCCTAGCAACTGGACATCAATGCACTGTGGCTGATTCAGCAAACAAATGCACGAGGACATTATCAGAAGGATGGAAAAAAAAGAGAAAGGGACAGAGCAAAAGAAATGCAAATGCTTATGATCCAAATGTTCATAATCATGCTGTTTAATTGATTGACATGTATGTGAAAGTATATTATTCATTTCTGCAAATTGCACCTACTTTATAATTTCCTCTAATCTCTCAGGAGCCACTTCAAGGCTGTTGTCTTCTGCTGGAAGCTTTCCAGGGAGTGTTAGGACAGGCTGGGCTGGCCCTGAGACAGGGAAGAAAGCTGGGACTCATCCCACATTACCATAATAGAATTACCGTGGTGAATAAAGCAGGCTTTATTACGCTCATGGTGGCATTTGGAGAAGCTTTATCTCACTCTCCTTTGCTGGTCGGCCCTCACTGCTTAAAGAAAAAGAAAATCTACCCTTTGCTCTGCTTCCATAGGTCTGGCAAGATTGCATCACGAAGCTCAATGTACACACACAGCAGCAAAAAAACTGGCACATAACAACTTATTGCACATGTTTGTTAGTAATGTGTGCCTGTATGTGCATTCACGGTCGATCGGTGCCTCTGCATTCAGCAGGCAGCTTGACCTGCCCTTCAGAAAGAATTACATCTACATAACTCATACAAAACACTGTCAGCAACCACCCCCTACCTCCCCATCTCCTCAACACATCAACCTGCCAGTCCTTCCCCCCTGCCATTTTCTTTTCTTCATCTATTAGACATTTGTCTAGTCTGATGTAATACATTTCCAGAATGCCAGCACTTCTCCCAGCTGTGTTGCATCAAATCTCACTCGAAGATCAAGCTGCTGTGCAGAACAGTGACCTCCAAATATTCATCACAAAATTTAACTTGACACGCGAGAAGAGTTTCCCCCTGCACTCAGAGTTCTCTGGGCCACCGATTTCCAGATTAGGCGAGTAGTAGTGCCGGTGGAAGATTGTTTCAGTGATAGGAAACCAACGCGGCGCCATCATGGACAAACACAATGAGCTGTTATGAAATGGATCAGCAGCTTCTGGTTGGCTCACTGTCTCTTGGTGAACTTGGTTGACAAGAGAATGTTTTTCATGTCTTGTCAATGTGTGAAAAACCTAGCGTGTTGCTCAAATAACCTACATCTACACCAGTTTTTTTTAATTATCCTCATGCAACATTTCTGGAAACTTGTGTGGAGAATCTTAAGTCCACAAAAGCTTTACATTTCCATTTGGATGCATATTTCACCGACCTCTGCTGCCCCTTAGTGGAATAGCAGCAAACACGTCTGCTTCACTGTCAAAAACGGAAGCATACACTTAACTTTACTACAATCTGGTTGAAGGGGTGATTTAAAGTTTCACTGGGAAACATTAGCTGTGGAACAATGCATCGTCTTATTTAGAGCATTTGAAACGTTTCTTATCTGCACCTTTTTTTTCAGCATATGGTAGATTTACACCAGAAGCTCAAGACACGATGAAAATGTGTAAAATACAACTAGGAAGCAGTGTTCATCTCAAGTGAATACAACTGAACAATAAATCTAAGCTCATGGCTTTGCAGGATGCTGTAGATGTTTCTACTCTGTTATTGATTACCTCTCCAGCTTAGCAGCATGGTGGATGTTTTTCTTTGCAACCCACTGGAGAAAAACTAAGTCTGAACCAGGTTCTCTCTAGGCAGCACAGCACGTGCTTATACCCCAGACAGAACGCCTGCACAAGCTGCAGCAAAACAGCCCACCACTGGAAGGTAGCCCCCACCCCCTTCAGTGCTGCTTTCAGCCACACAGGTCCAGTGTGTCTGGTCAGGCTTCACGGAGAGGAAGCACACATACTCTGCTTGACCTAAAACAAAAACACGGAACTCCGAGAGAACTATACGCAGCAGTGCAGTCCCACTGCACTCACAGGAAGGAGGCAAAGGCAGTTAGACTGGGATCACTCTGTAGGTTCATACTCTGAGAGCAGATTCATGGACACACAGGCGTATACTGTATACTGGCTCACATTAACACACATGCATGCACATATACACAAGCAAAAGTACAGGAAATAGGTTAGCTGCAGTGCAGGTATCCTTTACATCCTTTCCTGGCTCCTACTGTCCGCTGATGAAAGGGAACACACACACACACACACACAACCCGCCCCCATCTCTACAAACCCTGAGCCCGACTGGCCTAGTGTACAGCAACTCATAAAAGGCCATTTCCTTCATAATCATCCCTGCCTTCCCCTACTCTAATCTCCCAAAAGACCGTGGCAATTAAGCCCGGGCTGGGCCTCACTGTAGCAAGAGCATCTGTGGAATCTCTATTGCCTATGACCAGCGATTTAAACAGAAAATAAAATACATAGACCCCATTTTAGGGGTCAAAAAGAAAGCTCTTATTTCTAAGTGCCTCCGTCTCCTTTGTGACTGCACTGGTGCTTCCGCTCCAATATATCATGTTAAGTTAAATGCATCTTTAACCCTCTTCTCTCATCACCTTATTGTTCAGTTGCAGATAATCCTTAACAGGATCTTTATGCAGAGCACATTTATTATTAACACATTAGTACATACATTCATCGAGACACAGAGTCTGGATGGGGTTTAAGCTTTGTCAACATCAGATCTTTCAGCTACATCTCTACAGATTGTTGACATAGCAGTATGGATTTCCTATTATTAGCATAAATGTAAGCCTGCAGTTTGTAGACTTCCCTGGCATGACAGGTGTGTCAGTGTAAAGAAGACTGATCACAATGACTGTACAAGTCAAAATCATTTGTAATTTTTCTTTCACATATCCTCCTGATCCTCAGTCAGGATTAGTAGGGCGGCTCCAAGCTCCTGGCACAATACACTCATTGATTCCTTTTTGTTCTTGAACTATAAATGACAGGCCTGACTGTAACACGCGTGTGCAAGCCACAAAAGACTTGTTATTGAGATAGCAGGAGTGTTTTAAAAGATTATCCTGTTCGCAAGTCATTACCAGGACTTGATAAGAGTTAGTCATGCGGCGTTTAATGTGCCAGAGATCCGGTTGTACCCGTATGCTGCCGTCTAACCCCGTCGTCCTGAGTTCTCATGCTTCTGTAAATGGGAACACTGTGGTGTTGTGGTTAAGCATGGCTATGGTCTGCTGAACACTGCGATATTCATCTAAATGGAATCAGATAAAGCTGGGGTCCTGAACACTTTCAACATAAACATCACCTGGCGCCCCCAGCGTGGGCCCTGGAAACGTCAAGGTGAGAAGTGGCTCGATGAATGGGAGTTAAATAAATGGGGGAGGGAAGTCATTTCTAACCAGTCAGAGGAGTAACTGGCTAGAGATGTCAGATATCAGGCCTCCGGCTCCCCGTGATGCAAGCAGATATGGGTGAGGAGGAGTGATGTGCAGGGGGACATATGTGCATCATAGCTCAGATTTCTGTGCTACAGACTGGAGTCAAGTGGAAACATTACAGCAGCATGTCCCTACGAGAAAAGCTCGTCAGTTTAATGCTACGCTATTTGCAAAGCTACTGATAGTAGAAAAATTAATGCATCATCTAATTGGCCACAAAATGATTTCACCAGCTGGGACAGGAGCTGCAACACCTGGGGAGGACGTTATGAAAACAAAGGAAGGTGAGATAATTACTGAGAAAATGAGTGATGAACTGAGTAGTAACCCAGAGTTAAAGGGGGGACAAACTATAAAACATCTCAACAAAATGGAGTAGAGACAGTGGGGTTTTCTCTAAGTTGTGGTGTGGCCCTTGCCTCCCTGGATAAAGCGATCGGTCAGCAGCAGAGCAGATCATGCTGGTGGGAACTGAGTGACCTGCTTCACTTGTTAATACCACACAGACTTTGCAGCATTGGCTTTGCCTCCACTTGCAGCACAGGTTCAATGGCTACTTGTAAAGCACCAAGAATACTGTATAGGATTGATTTGGAGGCGGCCATTAATTCTCACCCTGTGTGTAAAACAGTGAGGACCGGTGATCTAACATAAGTGCTCCTCACAGCTCTAGCTCTTAGCGCACTTAATCTTGCGTTTTGGACACCGCTTTGAATCTTATTTCAGGAGGAGGCAGGCTCTGAGAGGTGAGCGCCAAACAGCAGATGAAAACAAGTCTTTCAGGAAATTAGTGGAGGTGGTGAAGTGAGAGTGTGGGCTATCCGGGTTTTCTTTGGGTGTTTAAAAGAAAGCAGAAGAAAACAGATGGAAAGGAAGGATTAAAGCATATGCAAGGTGGAAAAAGAGGAATAAAGTGAGGGTTGTTGTAGCTATCAGAGCAAGCTGGGTGGTAGTTCATGTATAAGCATTGGCACAGAGTAGAAAACCTGTAGCGAGGCCCTGCATACTGATGACCTGGCCATAACGGCTCTCCGGCAGTTATTCACCAGGCCATTAAAGAAACACAAGTAAGTCATTTGTGAGGGCTGTGTGTTCCAGACTGTTTTTCTTCTCTTTGTGTTGATCTTTGCGCAGTGGAGAGACAAGAAGCAGAATACATGTGAATGAATAAATCTGTGGCAGTGAAAAGAGTGAAAACAGTTAGACCTGGGCAGCGAGCTGAAGCCAGCTGTTGGCCCTCCTCCTGAGCAGAAAAGAAGTAATTAATTGCGGAAGTGGCTCACGCAGGGACTCATTCACTTTTGGGACAGTTTGATAAATGAACGAACATTTAAATTCAGTACCTGGGTTGAAATCAAAAGAGGAGCAATAAAAAGAACAATTAATAAAACAGATCTTTTACAAAGTGTCTGCAAATTACACAGCAGAACTTTAACTAACCCCTTGGTTTCTATTAAGAGACAAGAGCGCCCTCTTTTGGCAAAATGAGCTTCAGACTGGAAACAAACCCTCAAAACATGAAGTTAATAATATCTGAATTTACTATCAACCATATATACAGATAATTTTCTTTTGTAATACAGCTTACAGCACAGGGAATCGCTGTGCAAACAATAAACAATGGGCAACAGATCAACAAGCACAATTCAGATGTTTAGGAAAAGCTAAAGACATGTCAACATGCCTGTTATTTTTTTTTATTTTTTACACTTTTTCAGTATAGTTGAAACAATGCACATGAATCAAACTGATGCCAATCATCAGGTCAGAACACACTGTTTCTATCATTTGGACACAACTGGAGGAGAAAGCAGCGTAAAGTAGATCCTCTGCCGGGGTGGAGGCGTATGTGGGGCTATGTGAAAAGGGTACATACAGAAACATGAATTCCCCTGAAATGGGTTGCCATGGTTACAGGGTCTTTTTTTTAATATGACACAGAAGAGAAACAGTGCTGACGTGTTTATGAAACCCAGCAACATGAAAAAGTTTCCAAGGATGGAGTAACCGCATTGTTTCAGGACACAACACACTACAAGGCAATTAAACACACAATCACTGAAGTCCTTCGATGGTCTGGATATGTGTCCCTGGAAAAAACGAGGCAAAAGCAGAGCTAAAGGACACCCGCCTGTCAGTCAGTCATTCAGCATGAGGGGTTTTTATGATTGTGGTGAGCAGCACAGATTACTACATGTATAAGAAACTAACACAGTTACATAGCTCTTCTTGTATTAACCACACAACTTCAATATACAAACATTAAAGTCCACAAATATAGTATCCTTGCAAGTCTTCATAAAAAATAGCATGTTAAATTTTCCATTTGGATAACTGGAATGAATTGCTGAACGCCTACTATCTACTTAACAATCTATTTACCATGTGTAAGCTAATTAGAAGGTATCCCTCTGGTTTCTTCTTTATTCTCCCTGAAGAGAGATAATAGACTGAATTGTCTAATAAGTGCAGAGTAGCCTAGTAATATAATTCGACAGCCATTCAGCAGTTACAGCTTGGAGAGGTTTGAACAGCAGGCTACACTACTTGTGGATTAAATGTCTAATGTGATATGCATCTCACAGATGGATTAACATGCTTTCACTTAAATTATAAAGTGTTTTTGGTGAACTCCAAAGTGCAAAAGTCTGATGTTGGAATTTAGCCTCAGGGAAGCAATTTAAAGTAAAAGGGGAAGCTGATTATTTGGGGAAAAATACACCAGGTTCTTCTTCATCTTAACATTAAGGCAAATTAAATGTATAGCGCTACAACAGTACTCTGAAGTTATCAAACCGGCACAATAAAACAAGGCGGAACATGTAACTATTAAAAAACAAAGAAATTAAAGTGAATAACCAACAGGAATGATATAAAAGTGGTGGTAATTTGTCATGTTTCTCTTGCTGTTACATGCATATACCAGAGTACAACCACACAATGGTTCTACACAACACACACACATAAAAAATGTCAATGATAATCACTCTCCTGGATGCTGATAAGAGTTTGTTATGATGGTTGTGTTAAAAATCAGACTGAATCACAGACTCCATAATAAACCTTCTTCCTGTTTGGAGATCACTCGGTGCTTTCCTGCCCCAGTTCCACTTCCTCCTCGCCGACAGTCGGGTCCGGCACACCCCCCTCTCCCTGGAAAAGCTCCTCCATCAGCTGCTCCCCGGCGCTGCCGGCCCGTGAAGCCCAGAGAGCCGCTCCCTCTCGCAGGCCAAGGGAGCGCAGCAGTCGTGCATATTCCAAAAATGAAGCCTCGATAAGTTTATGTGCACATGCGGGTCAAGGAGAACTCGCCATTTCAACGCAGTTTAAAAGCAAGTTTCTATAATGCTTCAGGATTTACACTCATTAGATAATAAGAAAAATACTGCTGAATCATCGCTTTTGTTCCAGTAAATGTTATAAAAAGGAGGATGTGTTATATAGCTGCAGCACTGACTTATTGTCCTCAGACAAGTAAAACTTTTCCACACTAACTGCTTCCTGATGATGCTGATAAAGAATAACTAGCTGTCTGTGTCTTTGCCTTATTGTTTATTCATGAATTTGTCAAACCCCTGTAATCAAATAATTACACAACAGAGATAATTATAAAAAACAATGTCACCTCTAAGGGAGGGGTATTTTTCAGACTGAATGCTACTTGATGCTGGAGTGTTTGTCTCTGTGAATGTGGCCTGGTTAATAGAAACTTATTAAGTCAAGCTCAAACCTTTTTTTCAGTTTGTTGTCACATAATTAGTGACACAATTATGCCTGGATAATAAAAAAAAGCTGCTAGTGGTAATTTGCAATGAATTTGCACATATTTCTTTTTGTATTTATGCGTGTTGATATTGATTATGTTTTTAATAAATGACCAATTTATATCTGATTATTTGATTTAACATGATTTTCTTTCTCATTCTATTTTTTCTACATGGTTTTATTTATTAATATATTTATTTATTTGCAGATGCATGTATGTCTAGATAGAAAAGAAATACAGAAATAAATAAAAAATAAAAACAATGACTGAGGTGAGACACAAAAGAAGTAAGAAGAACAGATAATACTATATTTAATGCAACTTCTCTACTTGGCCTCTGTGCTTGAGCTCTCAATGGACATGAGAATGTGAAGCTGTGGTTTGAAAAGAGTTTAATGGAGAAAGCTCCCTGTAATCAGACGCATATCTGCAACAGAAAGAGACTGACTCAACTGCATAGTCAGCTCTGATTATAAATGGCCTTTGGATTACAATAATGGCTTTTTAAAAAGGATATTTGAAGTGTCGTTGGCCTCCATCACCCCATACTTCAGACAAGCTTCAATGAAGAGGGCGGCACGATCAAAGTACCTCATGCTGGCCAGGAAATGGAGACAACAAAAGAAATACACGGACAGGAGGAAGTTAGAACCACTGCCAGGAACCGGCATCACTCTGCCTTCATGTCTCTGATTCTGAAGCATACATCAGCCCTGTCGCCCTGATGACTGTAATTCGCTGAGAGAGCCTTTTGCTGCCAGAGGCATCTTAGAACAAGAGCTGTCAAGAAAGAGGATCAGCAGCAGATCGATGCTGAGGTAAGAAGCACAGGGTCAGTCCATACCAAAGTCTGAGATGTGCCCTTCATTGTATTCAAGGGAAAAAAGAAGAAAGAGAAACTGAGACGCTGAGGTGTTTAAGTTTCAGGGTGAATGCATCTCCCGAAAAAAGACTTCATGCATGGAAAAGAATAAGAAATGGAACGCTGGACTTTTAATTCATGAATCTTTAGTAGTAAGCAAGTAAAATATGTCTCAGCTTTTAACTCTAAAACATGAATATCTAGAGAAAAATAAAAACATTTATTAAAGCTTCCTTTAAATGAAACTATCCAAAAGGAAATTTGGTAAGTAATAAAATGATAAAGTGTAAATTCTGAAGACTTTAAAAACAGTAAATCAGATGAGGACACATATTCAGATGGTTCTTACCTGTGCAGCATTTCTCCCACTTTGTAAAAGCAGCCGAGGGAAAGCAGCACGAGGATGGCTTTGGATTTCTGGTTGACCTGTGGGGAGCACAGATGTTCTGCCCAGCGCTTTAGCACGTCTGAGCTCTCTGCCGGAGTTAGCCGCACCTAAAAGCCCACAAAACGCTGACTTAGTCAGGAACTTCTGGTGTAAAAATAACATGACGTAAAAACAACCCTGCAGCTTGCAGGTGTGACCTTCTTTCGGATTTCCACATGAGTCTGGATTCTTGAAACTAACCAGAATGCTTAAATAAAATATAAAAAAGCTGAAATTACAAATAACTGACTCCTTTCTTCTGTAAATTTAACACTCAACACTTAGAGCCTCACAGTAAGTCCAAGCACTATGGAGAGTCTGTTGCTTCCAGTTGATGGATACCACCACGCTGAGTTACCTTAGCCAGCCATGCGGCTCGGTTCCACTCCCCATAGGTCTGCAGGTATCGGCAGGCATCTGCTGCCTTGTCAATCAAACATAACAACTGAACTCCCTCTGAAAAAGAGCAGCGGAAGACAAGTTATATGCATGTGTGAGATGGAGAAATTATGCACAAATTCCCAGAAAGCAGTGACAAGACTTACTCGTTTAGTTTTATTTCAAAAACACAAGAGCAAGTCTAATTGAATTTAAAATGATGGAAAGCAGAGTGTCATACTAATGTTTTCCTTCAGCGATTAAATCAACACCTAAATATGTCGAGTGGAATATTATTTCTAATTTTCTCATGGAAACAGAAGGCTACTATGCGTCAACAGACATACAGAAACGCTACCTGCGAGCTTGCCGTTAGCAATCATGTTAGTGGCCACAAGCTTGATTGTAGACTGTGAGGGGCCCGAGGAGGTGATGGTGGTCACTAAGCAGGCTTTGAGTGAATCACAGTAGTAGCTGGAGTTGTCTGCACTGGTCTCCAGCAGTAATTGCACCGCCCGGTCCGTCTGAGAGCAACGACAAGAGGGAAGACAGCGTAATAACTGAGGCAGCAAAGAGAAACAAAGCATTAACAGGACCAGCAGGTAACCACTGCGAGAGGGCTGAGCAGAGCAGAACTAAGAGGGGGAAATTATGTTCATTATCACACTTTTCATCTGGTGTAGATGAAAGTTCAATCTCATGCTGGGGTCGGCACAGGCTGTGTTGGATGACGGCATCTCCAGCCTGCTGATTGCAGCCTGTGATTAGAGGAAGACCGGTGACATTGAGGAGATGCTAGTCCCTATGGTGTGAGGTGCAGGGGAAGATGGAAGCAGCATTCATTGCCTTCAGACCTAGAAGGATCCATTTAGGATTAAGACTATAGTGTGTGCATGGCTATGTGAGAAAAGGTGATCTCATCCAGCCATATGTTGCTGAATGCCAAAACAAATATGTAATACATTTAAAGCTGTGTAACAGCTTAGTGTAAAATATTTTTCCATGTGGAATAAGTGAATTGTATGTGGTTGGCATCCATCCAGGGTGATGTAATGCTTACCTGACCCAGCAGGAGGAGCTGGTCAGCACATTTCTTGGTGTGTTCATAGCTGGAGCGCTTCACCTCCTGCAAGTGAACCCGATCCAACTGGAACTTCTGTGAAGCATTAAAGATGAAGCAGCAGGTTAATGCATCTTTTTGTGTCACGCATCCCATTGAAAGATCAACAGTCAAACCTGGTGTGGAAAAAACTCAAAGCAGAAATGTGTTAGTACCCACTGATGACACAGCACACTATTTCTCTGAGTATGAACAAAAAGGGAGGTGGAAAGAGAGAGAGACAGAGAAAGAGAGGGAGGGAGGACAATTACAGGAATATATACTCCAGAGATGGAGAGTGTAATTATAAAGTGTTTAAAAAATTCAAGAGGCTCTCTCATGCTTCCTGCACTGCCTTTTGTTACTGGTGGCTGTTTCCTTATTATTTCATTACACGTTCTCCTGATTTCTTTTACTTTTCAGTCAGGAAATGATTGGCATGAACCACAAAAACAGATGTTTAAA
Source organism: Pseudomugil gertrudae (assembly GCA_037177535.1). Classification (NCBI taxonomy): domain Eukaryota; kingdom Metazoa; phylum Chordata; class Actinopteri; order Atheriniformes; family Pseudomugilidae; genus Pseudomugil; species Pseudomugil gertrudae. The sequence goes on along the minus strand of JBAMHV010000017.1, from coordinate 7,040,784 downwards.
AAAATTATGATTTTAAAGAGAACCAGCACCAGAATTTATGGCTGTCTGTCTGCATACTTTTTAATCTACATTTATCACACAAATCTGTTTTTTTCCATTCTAATGATGAATTTTCCATGCAGAGACACCAAATGAGTTTGGTAACTTCAGAATTCTTCTGTCTATATTGAAGCCATGGATATTAGTCATTACAGACAAGCTAATGCCACTAAAGCTGTTTTATGACTCCGGGAGCTAAATGTTGCTGCAGAATGTCTTGGTAGCTTCTCAGAAGTCGTAACTTTGTGATCACTGCATGGGTCCTCATTACCAGGCAGTACAACTTTCACAAAAACAGAGCAAAGTGTAATCTCTAAAAAGCCAAAAAGGCACAAAGACACTTTTTAATTGGTCTTCTTTGAGCTGAAATCATACAGTCCATTTATACTCTGCAAATTGAAACCTTAATGTTAAGTAAAAGCATTTTTGAGAGACTAATCGTGTTCTTCTGTCTGAAACTTTGCATAAATTGACAGACAAGGTGAAAGAAAAACATGAGACCCACATAGGAATCCTTGAATCATTTTAAATTACATCTAGCTGGTTCAGACACCTGCAGACAGCCCAAATCGCTCTAAATAATGTTTAAAAAAAAAAAAAGGTGCAGCAATTTTTGGACACATGCAAACAAATAAAAATATTTAAGCTAAAGAAGTTTGTATGATTCTAACACACACATACATTGGATAATTGCCTTAAAGCCCGGTGCTTCTGACTCATATTGTAGGCACACTGACATTCATTATGCACAGTAACAGCAGCTTCTGTTGCCCTGCAGCATTCTGGGGTTGAGAAACTGCACTTTTCAGCCTCGGACATCATGCAATGGCTGTGTTTTACTTCAGTGCACAGCTTCATGTATAAGCAAGATACCAACGCATGAAAGATTCAGCAAAGAAATGCAAGATGACATTATTAAAAGAAGCAAAAAAAAGAAAGCAAGAAGTTGTTGACACTGAACTCCCTTTTACTGGCTGCAAAGAGCTCAGAGAAGAGGCTGGATGCAAGGCGGATGCTGAACTTCGTTAGAAGTGCCAAAGTATCAAAATCTGCCAATGTTTTGGCTTTTAAGTCAATATTGGGTGTGAACATCTTTGTTGTTCAACACAGTCTCTAAATTTATCATTTAAAAAGACATTTCCAGAGTCTGCCCATTTCTCCCTCTTGCCAGTACAGAGGTGCTGATGCATGCTTTTATTTTTAGTAGATTGGATTAATGTAATGCCCTGCTCTCTGGTCTTCCTAATAAGTCTATTTTAAGTCTACAGTTACTTCAGAACTCGGAAGCACGAGTTTTGACGAGGACCAGAAGGCGGGAACACATTACACATATTACACCAGTTTTAAAATGGCTGCATTTAATGTCGTTTCATCACAGTAGTGTCAAGCCAGATACTTAAATCTATCAATCCATATCTACATTATGGTTAAGAGACAGTAACTTCAGAAAAAGATGTCTATAGGATGCCTATAAAGCATACTGAGTGATGTGTGTTCTTTATTTAATAACTTGGTGTATGAAGGTTTTATATTAAGTTAAAAACTATTTTTTTAAAGTAAAGCACTTTGTGTTTATGTATGAAAAGTGCTATATAAATAAAATTTGATTTGATTAAACCTATTTTTGTCAGGGGTCTAACCCTGCCTCTCACCAGGATAGGTTCCAGCTTCCTTCTGATTCTGAATTGGACTAAAAATGATATAGAAAATGAACGAATAAAAACAAAAACAACTGACATCTTCAAAAAAAATATAGATAAAAAAATAAAAGTAAAAAATACATTATGTTTGTCACATTGTCTAATAGTTGACATTTTTTAAGATACAAATGAAAAGTAAACAAATTGTGTCTTTTGTTACACGCTATTAATAAAGTGCCTGAAGGGACAAAACAATATGTTTAGTTTATTTTCTGTGATGTGCTGACACAACACTGATTCAGTCAACTTGCCTGAAAAAGGTGCTTTTTATTCATGAATTATTCATCAGTCAGTCTTATGTGGATTAACGGTAACACTTCTGGATTAACAAACACATTCATGTGAAAATGGCCAGGTACATGCACTGGTCTGAGTAAAAAACAACCTCAGAGAAACTTCACAAGATCACTTGAAAGACATTTTTTTTAGAGATTATAAGAAACAAAGTAAAAAGAAATGAAGGACAGAATAAAAGTTTTACACAGCACTGCATCTAAGCATTTTCCACAATGCTGCCGCAAAATTGGAAAAGCAAAGATGGAAAACCTTTGTAGACTAGAACATCCTGGAGGAATTGTTTTGAGCAAGCTACATTTCAAAAGACAAAACCTCTTTCTTTATACTTCCTCCTGAAGCAAGAAAGGGCATGCCTGTTCCCAGGGGTTTTCGAGGGCGTCTACCACCATATTTTGATGGAACATGCCATTTATTCAAATGCTCCAAGCCTCAAAGAGCACACAATTAAGACACATAGAGGGATTAAGGAGGGAGGGTCAAATACTAATGGAGTTTGATAAGTGCATCACAATTTAATCTTGTAGAATGGGCCAGTTAAAATTATGGCTAAATGTTTTCATTTTTCTGTTGGAGCATTTAATTAAATGGCTACAATCCTGGTGTGAAGGGGATTTTAAGCAATATATTAAAAATACTCCAGAAATCCTCTCCTACCCTACCTTCAGTGTGAATGCTGTCACGGATGATTTTCCAAACACCAAAGAACAAATTGTTTTGATGGAGTATTGTTTTGCAATGGCCTTGGACACTTGTTTCGCTTTGTCATCAGCAACATGTATTGATTTAAAAACTGTTGAAATGAGACAGATCTTTCTTTGTGAATGCATCTGTCCAAGTGAAGGCTAGAATCACTGAATGGGAGTGTTGGGGGAATTAAATGTTGGAAGGAATAAAATGAGAGATGGATTTGACCTCAAACAATTGAAATAGCTTGTTGCCTTCTTTTTAAAAGCAGACCTCGGGAAAACAAAAATAGGTTTTACATAATGTCCAAAGAGACGGCATGTGTGATACTAAAATGCTGCTGAAAATCTGACTCACAAAGTGCTGGCTCATGGTGTTTAAGCCTGTTCTGACTATGGGATGACTCCTGAGTGTGTTTTTTCTTTTTTTATACCAATATTGGGATCATAGATTAATTTATTCATTTATCCATTTCCTATGTTCATTAAAGAAAGGTTTACTGACCTGGAAGTAAGAACTCTCACACAAGATGTCATGACAGATATCCAGGTGGTTCTGAATGGATGGCTGGGTTTTTTCACTTTCCTCTCCAGTGGTCACACTTAGCTGACGAGCTTGTGCAAATGACTGGAGGTAATGCGAGGCCACTGTCCAGAAGTGAAGGTCAGACTCGTCCCCGAACAGCCTGAAGTTTACAACAACAATGCATCAGCTAGGTTTGGAGAGTAGGATGCTCTCCTTTGAGTAATATGTTACACTGTGCAGTCTTATATGCCACATGGCTTTCTTAGTAGTACGCTCACTTATGACCATAATTCCTGTATCTTCCAGCCCACACGTTGCTCTTTCAATAAGCTGCACTCTCCTGCTACTTTTTCTTGAATTGTTTACTCCTCTCAGCATCCTTTAATATGACTGCACAGGCATACAGCTGTTGCTAGGTTACCTAGCAACTTTAACAATGATATGGGGCCTGGATGACAAGATGCAGCGATATGGTCATGAGTTTTGTGAAGGTATGATTGTAATATTCAAAAGGAAAAAATTATTCTTTTTTCTTGTTTTGGGAGAAATCAGTTTAATAACAGAATAGAAAAGGAGGAAAATGGTGCATTTACGTTCTTATTTAGTGCTCTAGATTAGCCAAATGCTTGTTGACATCAGTAACTCTGATCTCATGATCTACCATTGTGTTGGTTTTTAGTGAAGAACGTAGTCACACAGTACAAATATAGTAAAAACTGCTAATTTGCATGTTTTATAATCAAAATTAACCTGGAAACATAATTTATTGACTTGTTTATCCTCCTCAATTTGAAAACAGATTTCAGATACACAAGAGGGAAAGTTTAGCTTTGATCCAATCATGTAAATAGGTCTAACTACAGTTATCCATGTCTTCATGTACATTATTTGTTTTAATATACATCAGCAGCTGTAAAACTGAAGGTAGAAAGTGTTTTTTAATTTCTTTCTTGCGATTTGGTTTAGTTTATATAAACTACTGTCTGAACTCTGGCAGCAGTGCGATATTGTAATCTGAACATCAAACAGAAGCGGTAACGGCATCTAACAGTGTTGTAACTCACCGTGAGACCAGCAGGCAGCGCTGCAGAAGACTGAGGTCCGGGTCCTGCAACACGTTCTTCATATCACTGGGGAGCCAATCACAAACAGGCAATCAGAACAAAGCCAGAACCAATTAAGCTTCTCAAACACAGCAGCCATGGTACGACTGTTGGTTTTAGCCATCAAATAACACACGACATGCTCCTTCGATCTGCAGCTAAAACATAAAGGACCACTAGACTCTCACTGGAGGCAAAGCAACACACATCTAGCTCAGACATATAAATATGCACTCATGCACAAAAGTGCTATTTATAATGTTTGCATTAAGACTTTAGGTTAAATACATAAATACATTTTTCTGGAATTAAAATACACAGCAATAGTGTGAGAACTTACTTTGACAATGAGTTAAGCTGCTCCTGGATCAGGCCTTTAATCTCAACTTTTTCACTGTAATCTCTGAAACAGATAGATTAAAGATAATTAAATGAGTCCCTGCATTATTTCCTGAAATAAAAAACAGATTTAAATTATAATGGACAACTTGTGTGAAGAGAGAATTTTGACTGAATGTGGTTGTTAGGAAAAGTCTTAACCTTAGATCAGGTAGGGTACAAGGCCTGATTTAGCTGCCTGATTTAATAGAAAAGTGCAGATGCACTCAACTCAGGAAATCACAAAAGGGAGAAAATTATTGACACCTTGGAATTAACCATTTTATCAAGACAGTTGAAATCAAATTTAATTGATATCTGTGAAGCACTCTGAGATGATATTGTCACGAAGTGGCGCTATACAAATAAAGTTGAATCGAATTACAAGTAAGTTACCAACAGTGCTAACAATATGGGCTCAATATAAAGTCATCTGGTTGCTCCTTTAGATCTAAAGTCATGGATGCCTAACAAGGACAAACTGAAGTTTTAATTATTGGTTCTGAAGAAAAAAGATTGTTTCATCAAAATGACAGAACCTCTCAGTGTGTGTGTCCTTTTTTACTCTTAGCTGGCTTTTACTTCACACAGAAAGGATTTATGATCTTAAAAACACTGCCAGAGTTGGCCCATTTCCCTGTCTTGCCAGCATGAAAGTGCTGACGTGTGGCTCTATTTTGAGTCTTGGGCTTTCTTATTTATCTGACCTGCTTTAAATGATCAGCTGTCATGACGCCTCGTTCCACTAATACAGTTAGTAACCGTGGAACAGCCTGCCAGAGAACTTCTGCAGAGACTCAAGGGGTCTCTTATATAAAGACTTGTGTGGATTTGATACTGAAAGATGGTGTACGACCAAATGTAGAAACACACCCACGCCCAAAAACTACCAGATGTATAAATCTCTTCATACACAAGATCGATTGACTGATAAATCCCAACTAACTTGGATCTAAATGCAGCTTAAGCTACAGAATGGCTTCTAAAAAGACTTTCTCAACTTTTCTGGTTGTTATTGGTACTTAATGTTCACTTTAATTAGCAAGTGTTTTACATTAAATGATCCATCTTATGTTAGTTAATGAGCGACCTGTCATTTATAATACCAGTATCTCATGGTGTTTATAATTTATTTAACTAAATAGAGACAGCATAGACCACATAAGACCCACACCGAGCTGGATCCCAAAAACACATTAGGAGTGAATCAGACATTATTCCTATAGGAACTTATAGGAGGTGTTTTGTACTTAATAAATATGATCGTCTAACTATTAAGTCCTCAGTGAGACTAAGAGCATATTCTGTTGTGTGTATGTGTGCACTTCACAGCCAGCACTCATTGATGTGATATAACATTAACGTGAGATAAACAGACAAAACTAATCAAATTAAATTTAGGTAATGGAATTTTATTATGACATAATACATGCGATGAAATGAAAATCATCAAATTGATCTGATCTCACGCCAGCTCACTAGATTTCCTGAACTTTAGAAAATGTTACGAACAGATTGTTTTATCATATCACAATTTTAACACACCAAGCAAACTCCTCTTAGAAGGTTCTTTGTACATAAAAATTGGCTTCTGTATGTTTTCACAGTGCTTAAATTGGACACCTTTATGATACCTAGTATACAAATGAGACTTACACCTGAGTGATGTCCATAGTAAAGGTTCCTGACCAGGGCTGCAGCAGAAGGAAAGCCTTGAGGGTGAGGGCAGCTCGGGGCAGCAACAAATAAGGACACCACACTGGATCTGAGGATGTTCCAGACAGGCAAATAGGTACACTACATCAGACTGAGCCTTTTACACCACGAGGTGTGAGTGTGCACTGTGTACCTGAGACTCCCACATGTGATTTTTCTCTATTAACCTTCGAAATTCTTTGTTCCCTTGCTTACCACTCAGGTCTTGTTCATCCATGCGATAGCTGGCAGACTTCATAGCCATCTCCAGCACTCGGACACAGCCATCATCCGCTGCCAATACAACCTTATCTGATGTGCACCAATCAATGTCTAAGACGCGGTAGTTCACATTGCGACCGATGCGCATGCTGCTCACCATTTGGACCTGAAAAAGGAGAGTTATGATCACAATAACTCTTACTCACCCTAATGAAACAGTTGAATTATCTAATTTATTATATTTACACAATTTCATTTTTTAATTCAAACCCACTGATTTTAATGAATAAAGCTATTATACAGCCACTGCAAGGTAAACAATGAGTTTGACTGAGCCAATTGCTTTAATAAAATCTAACTGCTTCTACAATTTTTCTTTTTAAATTGGAAATTCTGAATTTTTGTGCAAATTATAAAGACTGGTCCTCTCTCCTGCTTTGTATGATCCAGCCATCGGTGTAACCCAGTTGTCAACAAAGCACTGAAGCATTTCATAAGTCTCTGCATTTCTTCTTTCCTCTTTTTTTTACCCTGTTCTGTAACCAATCCATATATCTCTTTGCAGTTTAATCCATCTGTTGTCTGCTATTCCTAACTGGGAAGTAAACAGTATCCAGAAAAGTGCTCAAGTGTGAACAATATTTTTCCAACCTATGTTGTCTAATTTACAAGCCATCTATCTGTGTCCACAATAAGGTAGACACAATGTTTAGAGCTTATTGTATCTGGGTAGGCTGACAAAATAATTTTGGTGTGGATAGAGATGACAAATAATGGGGGGAAAAACCGTCCATACTATTATATTATGCCAAATGATGAACTGTAGTGCAAACTGCCAGAAAGGATTCTTAGCAGAGGTAAGATAAGTACTGTATAGAGAGGAGAATAATGTTGGAAAAGAAGTGCAGAGATGATCCATTCTGTTATAGCTGAGCTTATATATGTCAGGAACAAGCATTGTAGACTTACATGCACTTTAATGCCCGTTTAACATTATGGGAAAATTACAAGATATTATTGCTGCAGTGTTCTTTTAGTGCAAAGACATTAGTTTAATACATCCCATCACAATATCGCTGTGCCTCAGTGAGCTCAGTGCCATGGAAACCAAACGAGTCAATCACTATAAACCACTGTAAACAAATGCAATGAGCCGAAAAACTATTGCAGCTCCTTTTTTTCTTTATTTTTTCCAATTTCATTTCTGAGTGCAGTGAAGCGATGGGATTTTATAATGTGTTCCAAATGCACCAATAAATCACTAAATCAACAACAATGATGCCATCAGCATGACATTTTACAAACAAGAAATGATGTTATGATGGCTCACCTCTTTGGTGTCCCAGACTTCTGCTCCATCTGTGTACATAACCAGCAGCTTTTGGTTGCCCTTACCAGGGGCAAAGCGGATCTTCTTCACCCAGCCACGATGCGTTGGGATGCCCCTGAAAACACCAATTTATTACTTTTAGGCAATTCTTTATTTATACAGTACCGTTAAAAAACATTTTTTTCCCTCTAATATTCCAGTGAGGCCAGAGTTTGAAACGTTCATGTACTATTTATTCTATTCTACAGTCATTTTGCAGATGCTTTTATCCAAAGCGACTTACATCTGAGAAGTGATCACTTAACCTAACATGCATGTATTTGGATAGTGGGAGGAAGCGGAGAGACCTTTAATTCACAAAATCCATATAAAACAACTAAAAATCAGTGAGAGTGTAAATTGTAACTGAACCATTCAGTTTGATTTGGAAAAAATAGAAAAAAAAATCAAATGAACAATGTGTTTGATTGAAGAGACATTTCATCTATTCGTATTTTATCATTTCTACTTTGGAGATTCTGGATGTTTTTGGGTCAAAGTGAGTGGAAATGAGAGTCAATGACAGTAAAAATGGGGTTATGACTACAAAATGGGGAAGATAACATAATGTTGTGTTTCCAAGTACACTTTGTTTCAGTTCTGCTGGTGTCTATCAAGTCTCTAGTACCTCTTGATGCAGTATACTCCAGAGCCTTGCATAAAGCTGTACGATACCCAGTCTTAACTGATTTTCATAGAAGGTAATGCTTGCTCAAAACACATGAAGTCTACCGATAATTTTCACTAATGGATTTTGTGTAACATTGGATAGTTCAAATAGATGGAGTTCTGGATGTTATGGAGTTAAGAGTTAGTGAATGGTCAATAGGTCCCAACAAAGCAATGACAGCAAAGAGTGGAGGAGTGATGGTTTTAGGCTGGAGTAATAGGGAGTGAGATGGAAGACTTTTTTAGGTTGCCTAAGGGTGTCAAAACAACCTCTGAAAATGCACACTTTATTTTTACAGATTATTTCCTGTTGTGCAAGAAGAACCAGACTTTTTGTGTCAAAGGCGATACACTGTCTCATGCTGCAAAAAATACTGTATAATCTCTGGCTGGTGTTGATATGTAGAGAGAGAAACTTACAGCGTGGCCACCAAAACAATGTCTTTGATTTGTTTTCAGAGAATAAGGTCTTGCATGATGCCAAAAAAATGACAGGTGTACATTTTTAGTTCTTTACTACTTGCTTAATGTTTTGCATTACACCATCATGCAAAATAATTTGTAAATATTTTGAAGTGTAAAAAAAAAGATCAGCAAACAAATCTATTATACTCATTTGCAGTTTTGTCCCAAATCTTGAGTGCCTGGTATATATATATATATATATATATATATATACACACACACACTCTTTAAGGTGTAATCATTCATTCAAGTGTCATTCAAGTTGATTATTTAGGGGAAATAAAACAGCGCAGACATTAAAGAATTGGGAAAACAGTGCATCAGCAGTGATTGGCAGCACCGCTCTACATACAAAAGCCTTTTATTGAAAGTAAATCTGAGTAGAATTTTTAATTTTTACTTATTATAGATTGAATAAAAAGCTAAAAAAAAGAGTTTTTAAATCCACAAAGGATAAGTGTAAAATGATCCATTAAATATAATGAAGTCAGACCAGCAGTGTTGACCTTTGCTCTGACTGAGGCAGCACCTAAGGGGTGATTGACTATTTGTGTAAATGAGTTGAGCATATAATTAAAGCTTTTTAGCAGCCTATTTTTTAGTGTGAATTATGGCTCCATAGCAACAAATGCATTGGTAGCAATGGATTTTAAGTGCTGAATAACTCTTGATGATAACATGTAGAGTGGCTGAGCCCTGGTCAATTTAATCTGTGTACTTTTGGAAAGGGGAAGGTGTGGGGGTGAGGGCACTGGTAATAATGATGAATGTAATCAAGTTAATATATAGACTGCATTTTAAGCTTGTGTTTAACATCAAACCATCTGCTGATTATTCTTGCAGTCCAAATACCTAAATAGTTCACCAGTAGATTAACCCATTACCATACTGAAAATATCGAAGCTTTGACCTTGACAAACGAGCTTTAAGGTCCCAAAAGTTGAGATTGCCATCTACATCTCCAAGCACCAGAGTGTCACCTTTCCAGGCAATGCAGGCGATACTACCCATGCTGCCCTGCAACAGAGAAAACGTATTCATTGAGACATTAGGTCTAAAGAATTAAGACAGAACAGATTTATAATCAAATCAAACAATTGAAAATTTTGATCGACTAATCCAAGAAAATCGTTTGATCATTTTTAAACTTTGACAGACAAAAATGTTAAAGAATTTGGATCCAGCGACCTTACTAAGGAGCTGCTGTTGCTGCTATCAGACTGCTAAGAACCTGCACTGTGACACGACCCCTCCGACCTGCAGTCTGACATCTGTGATTATCCTCCATATAACGGCACATATACATCAATAAGAAGTATGTCATTGTTTACCTGTCACACCATTAATGCAGCCAACCTTTAAGTCTTAAAGTCTGCATCATTTCAAGCACACAAAAGCCTCCTTTACTCATCTGTTATAAAACATTCTGCTCTCCAACATTTAATGTCTGAGCGTAAATAAAAACAAGACAGTAAATTGAAATATCTTTGGCAGCTGAGTGGTAAACAAGTGTGGCATCTGGCTTTCAGTGCGGCTAGGATACGCCTGGAGACAGAATGCTGATGTGAAGACATTAAGTGCCAACCACAGCGCGTGAAACTTTTTAGTCATCTCTGCCACATTCATCAGTAACATGGAAAAAAAAAAAAAAACCTTTGGAAAAATAAATCTTTATCTGTCACAATGAGGCTTTATCATCTGCATGTAAACCGTGCGTGTTGTGTGAAGAAGTGCAAAACATTCATTGAATAACAAAGTAAGCTGAGACATGATACAGGCTTTCCTTAAAAATAATGTATTGCATTATTTTCATTATCCTTAATGACAAATCTAAATGAAAATAAATTAATAGTATAAAGAAACCGATCTCGACTGCATTACCTGACCTAAAAATAGCAAAGACTGCCACCTACATGACAGCAGGACTCAGCTCAGCAAGGTAAAGAGTATGGGAAAGTTTGTGAAGACAAAATCCTCCAAAACACTTTTCAAAAAAGTAGCACAAAGAAACAAAATATCATTCTTAATAAATAACTAAAGGGCTATTTCTTTGAGAAAATATGTGACTCATAATCAGACACTCTTATAAGAATGTTATAAAAAGAAATGAGATCATTAGAAATGCCTTGTGTCAGCTAATGTCTGATCATCAAGGCAAAATCATATCTGGGTTTCTATTTATATGCTTTTAAGGTAAATGCCATAACAACTTCTCCCAAACACCTTGACAACCATTCAACATCAGTGACGTCAACAGGTGTCCAAAAAAGAAAGAATAACACACATTCAGGCAGCCCTTTGTTCTATGAACTAAAAAAAGCAGATTGTTTAGGACCAAGTCTGATACTTTTGGTTGGTCACCTTTTGTTCTGAAGCCAATCGTTATCATCCTCCACACTTGTCTCACAAAAAACAACCCGAAGGACACAGAGGGAGAGTGAGCGCTTTCAGTTTGTGGTGGAGGAATCAGTATTTGTGTGAAGCTCTAAAACAGAACTGAAATGGTGCATTGCAGATTTGAATAAAAAAAAGTGTTATCAAGAAACTTTGCCTTTAAAAATAAGAAAATGTATGCCTGACCATGAGCACACGATGATGGAGGTAGAAAAAGAAAGAAACGCTGCACTTATCAGTGTTTTCATGAACCGACTGTACAGTGATGGATGTAGTAAAAAAAGGAAGTATGGGGTCCAATACTGAGAAAAGGGATGATAAATAGCTTTAACAAGAACAGGAAAAAAACAGATAAATACAAACACTGAGCAAAACAGAAGATACAACAGAAAAAGAAAAACAGAATAAAGGTTTTGTGTGGTGAAAAGATAGTTCTAGCATATAAAAGTGCTCTTAGGATGACCTTCAAGCAGTACATAACAAAAAAAGACAGTGGTAATGTCTGGGGGGTTTCTTTGGACTCACATCAGGGGGGATTCGTGCACCATCTTTCACTGTGTTGCCCTCTACAGTGATGTGATAGACCTGTCCGTCTGTGTCAGTGAATACAAAGTGCTCCCTGGCTGAGATGGCCTGGCTGGTCTCAGACTTGCTCTCAGCATCTTGAAGGAGACTGCACGAGAGAAAAAACAAAAACAAAAATTCTGCATTATTTTTGGTATGAAGCACTTAGGCTGGTTATTTTTTGGCATTCTGCTGGTGCTAGTGGAAAGGTGGAACAGCCATAACACAGTTTAAAGATAACTTGCAACACCAAGGCACAAGATAAGACGTGGAAGAAGATGTACTACTCCATCAGATAAAATAATTGACGTACTGGTATATTGACCTTTTTAAGTTTATTAAAACTAAAAAGCTGAAGTAAAATCAAAAACATCTGAAATGTTTCTACAACTTGACAGTAGACCACATGGAACGGTTTGATTTCAGTAGATATTAGATCTCATTTCTGAATAGTAAGTTTGAGTTTACGACACTCATTGTGTTATAATTATTGCTTTTTCAGACGAGGGATATTAATTATGTCATTTGTGATTTGTTTGTTTCCACGACCCAGATTTGGCCCTACAAAAGATGTAAAATGGTAGACTTAGCACATGAATAGCATAAAATGAACCGAAGACAATCAAATTGTACCTGATCATCTGATTAGTTGAGTCAATCTGGGGAAGGAGACACTAAAGGGAGAAAAACCTGATAAAACTAGGAACCATCTGTAGATTTCCCAGATCTGGCTGCCTTGGAAACTGAGTTTATCTGGGAGGAAGAGCTTTAGTCAGAAAGAACAAGATGATAGACATTCAGAGGTAACCAGTCAGGCTGTTATGAAACAGTAGAAAGACAGTGAATACTCCTCACTGTGACAGCCTGCTGGTAGTTTGTCCAAAGGCACCTGAAGGGCTGCACTGAGATGGGAATTTGTGGTTCTTAAAACAACGTTTTGGCTGGAGAAGGTAATTACAGAGAGGTATGGGAGGTAACAAAATAATTCCCTTTGGGTCTGACAAGAAACAGTAGAACTAGATTTAACCAGTGTTGGAATAAAATAAAGTTAATAAATTGAATTTAGCTCTAAACTTTATAGCCCAAATATGAAATTAGAAGATCAATTAACTGAGGGCAACAAAGGTAAAATATTTATAGTTTGTGTACATGTCCCTTGTGTACATGACTTAAAAATGCCCGTTTTTAATAAAAAAAAAAACCAGGTATAATTTTGGTATTGGTTTATTGTCAGTTTACCATGTTCTTACTTGAATCCATTGTTTATTGATTTTTAACTAATGTGTGATTTAGTAAGTTAATTGAACTTTTTAAATGTGTATTTATGCAAGTACTAGGCTTAGGTGTTTGGAGCCTGAACTATCTAAATCTATTTGGTCAAAATTCCCAACAGTATGCCTGGAGCATCATCTGAATTTACCACCGGATCATTCTACGAGGAAACTGGAGAAACAGTCAATATTGAGAAGAGATCATTTCAGAAAAACAAACAAACAAACATGAGCTTGGGAATACAGTAATGCAAGGTTTAGGGGGATATTGGGGTGCCCAGCCAGCATACAGACCTGAATCCAGTTGAGTCCCTCTAGATTTATCTGAAAATGACTATACAAAAGACACTCATATTTATCCTAGTTAGGTCTGAATATTTCCTGAAAGACGACTGGATGAAACTTCATAACTTCATGCAACACGTATCATTTCCAATATGAAAGGATCTGAAAACATTCCACTGCTAAAAAAAAGCATCGAACAAAATCATCAACTTTTAAACACTCACCTGATGACTGAGGATTCAACACTATTCTGCTCAGCATCCGACACCGTCTGACGAGCCATGGCCTCCCTCGCTGCCATCTGCTTTTTTTTCAGGCTTTTCAGATTGTGAGATGGGGACCATTCCTGATAAAACACACACACATAGTGTGTGTTAGGATTTGTAATACTAAGACAAAAATATGTTTGCTAACATGACAGCAAACAGCTAAACTGAAAAAAAAACAACCGAGAAGGGACAACAGATGTCATCTGTCACATAGAAACAGTAATGGGGCTCCACCCACACCACAAACTTTTCTTGAGGTGCTGCAGCACTGTTGCTGTAGTTTAACAGACCTAAGGTTGCAATCAATATGGAAATAGGGCATCAAAGAGGGTCTGAGGGAGGCAGGCATGTATTATTAAGTTTATTGCTCTTTTTATTCGCACTATGGAATATTTTATCGCTCCGCTGTAAACTTTGTCCAGTATATCTCTTATTTTATGAGGAGTTCTTTGGCCTTATGAAGCTACAGAGATCTTTGCTGAGGCTGAAACTTTTCAGGCGAATACATCAAGTGGCACACACAAACCAAAGCGAGGTAAGTGGTGAAAAGTTCAATATGCTTTACAGGATATTTGACAAAAGGTTCTTTCACAGATAATAAATCAAAATGGAAATCGCGACAAGACCTAAGCCATTAAGCCAACGAGGAGTAACCCCTAAAGTGCAACACAAGTCATAATGAATATGAGCTGAGAGGCTTCAATACTTATTTAAATAGCGTAATCTTCTCTCATTAAATGCTAAGTCAATACAGTTTCATCAGAGGTCATTATTGAGCCTGCTGTAGTGAAGCTAGAGAGCAGGTTATCCACTAACTGCCAAAGTAATGGTTTATTCCCAAGTTGTTCAAAGTGCCACGATGTTCTGGGAATAACACTGAACATGTTCTTGCATAGCGGCTCTGCTGACATTGTCGTGTAAGCTTGTGTGGTAATGGGTTACTGAAAAACACTAACTGCTGCAAGTCGAAACCCTTACTACAGGGGTGTCAAACTCAGGTCCTCGAGGGCCGGTATCCAGCAGATTTTTGTTGTCTCCATGCTCCGACACAGCTGACTGAAATTACTTAATAGGGTACAAGAAGCTGTTGGATCTATTTGATTTGCATCAGGTGTGTTAGTGCAGGTAAACAGCAAAACCTGCTGGATTCCAGCCCTCGAGGACTGGATCTTGACATCCCTGCCTTACTGTGAAATCATGTGATTTGCTAGATTTAATCCTTGTTCTTTGATAAGCATGGGTGTTTCCCTCTAGCAATGGGAGACACGGAGGCTCATAAGAAAACTGCAGTGGTATTCATATGCGTGACTTCTCTAACATATCTTTTTTGTGTCACAGCATTCATGTTTTCAAAGAAGACAACCATCCTCTGTGGTACTTCACAATGTCATGACAATAGCTTGCACTGAAGAGGGATTATACCAACGGAGCTGTGATGTTCATCTCATAAAATGCAGAATATATGCAGGACAATGCCAAACATGCAGCTGCACTCACATCTTGAAAATAAACTCCATTTAATAAAACCCATGAGGTTACCACTACCACAATAAAACTTCTACTATCCAGTAGGAAAGACGCTGCTCAGACACATTTTTTTTGTACATAGCACAAATCAGTATCTGCTAGATTATTGTCCAAATATATCTACAGTGATACGCTGGACTAAATTGCAGAACCACAACTCTGTATTCTATTTCTTAAAGATCTCAGATATTTCCAGTATAGGAGATGTGGAAAAAAACATGACTCAGGTAAACTGCTGTGAACTAGTTAAAAAATATCAATACCAGCCAATAACATGCTAAAGTCAACATGTAGCTAGTGGAGGTATTATACAACAAGAAACAGGGTTCAGGGAAAATATAGTGGCTTGCTTTATTCATCCCAGTGATGGTCCAGCCCTAAGAAAAGATTCAGCTCGATGAGAAGACCTTATAAGAGATCTTCATTTAGCAACACTGAGAACTTCTATTATGGCCCCATTTGGTGATAAAGAATGGTTTCTGTGCTTGGAAGTAATTTTTCATTCAGTCTCATAAAAATGTTATTGTATATTGGTATATTGTATAGTGGTTCAGTTATTAACATGGTAAATAAATTGAACAAAACACAAAACCCACAGTCTGAACATTATGGGACTTAAGATAAAGTGGGAGATATCTTACAAATTCGGCTTTCTTCTATGCACTCTGCAGTATCTGCTAAATGCAGATGCTGCTTATCTTTCAGTTTTCAATGCTTACTCAGGTTTTCCACCACATCGTGCTTGCACTTAAATGAAGCTACCCCGTCTGTCTTTGTCACTTTGTGAAACTTGCCTGTACCACCACACTTCCTGTTTTTGGAGTATCTACCTCATTTTCTACTCTTAATTAATGAGGTGACATAGTCCTTCTAGCACGCAATTGGTCACACAATGTGCCCATCAAGCCTAAGTCCCACTTCTCTGCTGAGCAGCAGCAGCTCATCTCTCCTGCATGGAATAGGCTTTTCCAGTTTGCTTTAAAGACACATTACAAATTCATCACCCTCCAAACAACTACAAAATTGAATTTTATTCGGCATATTTGCTGGTGTTATTTAGAGCTCTGGTTGTAAATATGATTTGGTGAGAGTTAAGGCATTTGCATGAGAAGTGATGCTAGGCCATTCCAATATATTTAGAAATTGGAAGAGTCGAGAACTTTAGATAATAGGACCCAATCTCTAGGACCAGAGAAATTATACCCAAGCTTCTAAAGAAGACATGCAGGTGGTGTTCTCATTGAGAGATCTAAAAAAATGCTAAGAGGAGAACTTAAATATAAACTTAAACACCATAGCTCATATACCGGCGTTTACAGATTCAGTTTAATTATTTGCTTTTCTTCAGTGTATTGAAATTGACAGATTGGGTGCGGATCCTATTAGTGTGTGACATTGTTGGTACCAGTGCAGTAACAGTAGGGAAGTTCTTGGCCATCTCTCGGAGAAGTGTCCCCGTTCTGATGTCCCACAGCTCCAGGGGTTTGTCTCTAAACACCACCACCAGATATTGCCTGAGAACAGAAAACATATGCAAGGTAAGAGATTTGACGGGCTTTGTAGATCTTTCTGTTCTCCAGCCTTAAGCTAAGTGCAACACCACCACTACCAACTACTAATAAGATGGTATCTTTTGGAGAGCCGCCTCTTCTTCATTTCAAACACAACTGGTGTTGTGTACTGGCCAATAAAGTGTCCATTGAGTGTATTAAAAAACACACCTGGATGCACAATATTGCTCTTGTACTCTAAGCATTGAAATTTCCAGCACAAGAATCATAACCATTCTTAAAATGTAAAAAATCAACTATACACATGTTAATCAGTGTACATGTAATGTCATTTATATGGTTGTGGTTCATGTAATTGTTAACATTATTAAAATATAAACATTAAATGTGAATTTAATATTCCAGGGTGATAACGGCAATTATTATGTCATATGAACATATAACACAAGGTCACAAAGAGCTTCACAGATGAAGAGGAGTCTGTGCTGGTATAGATGGTGCATGTAAAGTATGTAACTGTAAACTCTGGAGACAATGCAGAAGCAGCTGTTGTCTCTGTTGGTTGATATTTTTGGATTGCAGGGGGGGAGAATGAGTTGACAACTTACTTGAGGTGAGAAACTTTAATCATCTCAATGGGTGGCTCGTCATTTCCTCGCTCACCTCTGAATGCAAAGCATCTTCCTAAAAAATAAAACACATTAAACAGAGAGGAAAACAAGGAGGTGCTGATGGAAGATAGAAAAAACTTTGTTTCCTCGTGGCTGTAAAATCACAGATTCATCTCCCTTCTTTAAGTATCGGCTTATCTTTTTTATGTTGTCTGCCAGAGTCAGGAGGGAAAAACAAGAAGAAAAAAACTACAACTACACCACTCACTGTAATATTTTTTTTCCTTTGGCATCTTTCCACCTGCAAGAGTGAACATTAGGCAAAGTATGGAGACCACCCTTTCTAAAAAAAAACGAGAATGCCCTTCAGGTGTCTGCTATCACATTAGCCCAGGAAGCGCTGATCTGATTTAGCATAGGAGAGTTGGGAAAGTAACCTGTATAATATGTACATTTCTTAGAGCTGCTTGTGGTGGTTTCCATTGGGAGTGACCTGCAAAGTTGTGTTGATGAGGATAACTGGAGCACACTGGAGGGGGCAGAGCTGTTAAGCATGCAGTGGAAGGAAAGCTGTGGATACCTGTGGTGCGCTTGAGGCTAATGAAGTACTGTTCATAATTTTCCTCTCTTGTTTCCTCACTTTAACACAGTGGGAGTGGTCACATGCCCTGATTACAGAGCATCAATTAAGGCATCTACTCTTCAGATAAACGTCCTCCAGGTTGTAATAACCTCAATATGCAGCCACAAAAACAGCCCATGCTCCTCCACATAGTGTACAGCAATAAACAGGGTTCTTCTGCCAAACAAGGCTACGATTTCATAAATGTATTAGCTGTGGATGTTTATTACAGAGAAAACTAAGAATATATGTTCAGAGGCACAGTTGTAATTTCAGCTAAAGCCAAGAATAATCACCGTTTCCAAAATGGAGTTTGGAAGATGAATTTACATCCAACAGCCTTAAATCTTATTACAAACTAATATAGCTGTAGAGGGCATAAGGTGCCTTCCTTACTGGATTAGGGTTATAGCTTAAAAATAAAACATTTGAGGACTTTTGTACTGTTCATTTGGGGAACTTGATTATACATAATTATGTTTACTTTTCTCCGCGACCCCATTCAGGGAGAAAGCGGTAGAAAATGGATGGATGGATGTTTACTTTCCCTGAATCAAAAATGTGAAGGAACAGGAAGAAAATAGTGTACATTTGTGCAAAGTCTTATACAATCTAGTCCAGGATTGCTTAAATAGCTCAATTTAAACATTTGATGATATAATTGTCTTTTGAACATCTAACATTTAATGTAACGTTACCATTCAATAGATTACTAAAGACAACACAATTGCCTTTTAGTCAGGACTTTTAGGTAGAACATTAGATTTAGGTATGTTCATAGGTAGAAACAGTAGAGTTAAATTTCTATATGAGATCTTTTAAGTTGTGGAAGGATTATTTCTGAGAATTCAAAGCAAACTCACCTCCAAGCTAAACAGACACAAATTAAATCAATATCTTTTCTGTTAAACAATAAAATAAAAAGTATTCATTAGAAAAAAGGAGACAGCAAGAGACCTTCTAATACAGAGATGGACAACTCCGGTCCTCAAAAGCTTTAATCCTGCAAGTGTTAGTACTTTCCCTGCTGCAACACACCTAACACACATCAGACCTAATTAGCAGACTTGTGCACAGCTTAACATCAAACTCTGCACAAGTTTGCTAATTATCCATTGATTTGAGACCACAGAATTGTCCATCCCTGCTCTAATGCATCCAATAGAGAGCGGGGGCATGACAAGACATTCACTAAAGTTAAAAGCTAAAGCTAACACACCGTTGAAATATGTGTGGTGTTGTAACTAATGCTTATAATAGGGATTGCTCATTTAAGAATCCTTGTTGGTATAATGCAGCACTGTAAAATGGAGGAGATTTGCAAAAGACAAAAGAGCCAATATGGTTGGAATGAAACATTGTAAAAATCTAATTAAGTTAATTTATATAGTACACAGCAGCGTTATACTAGCAGATAAAAGCTCCCAGTAAAAAAAAAAAAACATGTAGAAAATAACATGTAAAAAAGCTCCAACTATAATTATGTAAAAATTGCTTAACCCCAGGTATCTCTGAAATCCTGCTGTTGTGGCAGAAAGAGAAAGCAGCTATAAATTTAAACCTCCAGGAGAGAGCAGAGACGCACTTTTCTCTCTGCTGGTGCAGCACTTCTATAATCACGCACAAACTCATGATATGTTCTGATTTTCAGAACAAGGCCTCTAGTGTTACCCCAATACTGCTTGGTTGCTATTGTAATTTGGGCAGTGTGTAAGTGTTCCTTAGACAAAAACAACCAGAGTCTCTTTAACAGTGATATAGACAAGAACAAAAATTAGAAAGTGAGAAAGACTAAAGTGTCTGCTGTTGTAACAAAGAAAAGTTAGAGCAGCAGAAGAAATGTTAAAGCAGGTGATTTCAAGTGCAAAGTGTGTTTTGTGATTACAGAGCCTAAAGCCGGAACTGGTACAAAGTTAAAGATCTCTGATGTGAACGTATGGACCAAAATACGGTCCCACAAAGCAAAAGTCATCAAAAACAAGAACAACATTATCATTACCTCCACCGAGGAGGATATGTTTTCGCCAGAGTTTGTTTGTCTGTTAGCATCATAACTAAAAAGGTAATGATGGATTTTGATTACATTTTCAGGATATGTTGGGAGTGTCACTGGGAAGAAATTATTAACTTTTGGTGGAGATCCGGAAAAATCCTGGATCACTTTGAAATATTCAGTAACATTATGCTGCTGCTTGCCAGAGGTCTGCGCTCTCAGAGTGCTTTTCTAGTTAGATTTATGTTAGGCGGCTGTATTTAGAATTAGCTGTCATGGATATGTGAAAAGTTAGGTGTTGGGGTGTCATCACAAAGTTGTACGTTACATGTGTGTCTCTCACCAGTAGGCAGGTCGATATGCTGCAGTTCATTCCGCACCAAACCCATGTTGTTGGGAGCAGAAGTGGCAAAAGACAGGAAACTGGTGAGACTTATCCACTCAATTCCCCTGTGAAAGAAATCCCCACAAACAAATTATTCATACAGACCATATCTGTCAAATATTTTACAATATCAGAAGATGACAAGTTGTAACCCTCAAATATCTTCATAGCTCAAACTGCACCACCAAACTGACCAAGCTAATAAGTGTGAGATATGGATACTTTTGAAAAGCCTGGTGAGCTAAGGGAGCACAAAACCTCCACTATAATGGGATAGTAAACAGCCACATGATTAATTAGTCCATTTTCCTACTAAATGCAAATGAGATGCTAAAAAGCCCAGATTACTTTGGCATGGTTGTACAGGGGCAAGGGCAGCCTGGCTCATCATTATGAAGAAATTCTGCTCTTTACACATCTAAAAAACCGACAACATTGTATGTTACTTTAAAAAAGCAGATAGACAAAAATATACTAAAAGCTCTTTAAAGTTTAAGCTCTCATCTTACAATTTAAATGTGCATGTCTAGCTGAGTAGATTTCTACATCCTTCTAAATACTTTTTCTTTTATTTCTGGCTTTAGTGCTGGTTTTACATCATGCTTTAAACACAAGTTCAACAAAAAGTGCATTGTGATACAAAGTGTAAGATCCCTTAAACATGAACTATAAACATGAATGAAGAATGTAAAACACAATCATACATAAAGTGTATTTGCAGGTGATGAGATGGATGTGAAGTTTTACCCCATTAAGGCCTAATCTATCATTTTTAATACACAGCGTTTCTGAGACATTTTGCATCACTTCATGGTAGAAATTTTACTGATATGATATTAATATATATATGATACTGGTCTCCTGCACCCTGTTGAATATAAGAAAGCAGAAAATGCCACTATAAAAATGTTGACCTATTACATGGAAATAAATATTAAAAATATGGAGTTTTTTTTTATTCAGATTTTGTTAAAGGGTCAAATAATTTTGATTTTAAAAAATTGAATGTTTCTGCCCAGTCCCTAATTTAAGCGTTAAGGGCTTAAGCTGTAGAACAAATTCAGACACCAGTATCTAGGCAACAAACACCACAGTAACTTTACCAACTTAAATCTACTGGCTTTAATAATTGTGCAGATTTAAGTGATGTTAAAAAATGAGAGAACAATAAAATATTTAAAAACATTTCACCTTTAACATGAGCTGTACAATGCACAATACAACAGAAAAAAAGATTTGGAAGGTAAAAAGTATAAAAAGCTGGCTGAATAGGGGTGGACACCTAAACTAATACTTGGTTGAAGCACATTTTAATTTACTCACAGCATTTAGTCTTCCTGAGTAAACATCTGCAATCAATTAAAGTGACTAATTAACCTTAAATGAAGTTAATCCAACAGTATTTTTCTGAAATTTAGTCAGTTGCTTGCAACAGTAGAAGTCGCTGTTTACAGAGTGTCTACAAGGCATTAAAAGGAATCTCATTATTTAAAAGTATCAGTCAGAAGAAGGGTATAAAAATGAGTTAGTATTGGATGTTAGAAATGGAACGGCAGAGAGACAGTCA
>JBAMHV010000017.1:6975321-7002429 GCA_037177535.1 Pseudomugil gertrudae | reverse complement strand
GCTCAGAAAGATAAGAAGGTGCCAGACCATGTAAACATTTAAAAGCCAGGAGTAAAATTTTAAAAACAACTCTAAAACACAAATGAATGACAGCAATATCTGATTTTTCTACATAGAGAGTAAGAAGAGGAGCGAGGAGCCCAATGCATCATTGAACGTTCTCCAGTGCAAGACCTGACAAAGATTTTTCAGGATGGAAAGTGTTGCATTTATTTGTATTAATCTCTTCTTTTTATTTGTATTAATCTCTTCTTTTTATTTGTATTAATATCTTCTTTTTTTCAGCCCAGTGATGTGTGATTAACTATATTCAACTACATTTAACTGCTTCATATGATATTCATCTTCACATATGTTTTGTGTGTATTTCACCATGTTTTACTCACTTGATATGATTCATCAATATATTCATTAGCTCAAATGTTTAGTATGAAGTTTATGATGTTTAACTTTTTGATATGACTGATCAACATACTCATTAGTTTATAGGCTTAATGCATGATTAATAAACTTTTACCACTGTGTGATTCAATGTGTGATTAATAAACCTTTAATAATGTGATTCAATGAGTGATTTTATACTCTGCTACTAAAACTTCAGCTGAGACACAAGTGAAAAATTCCCAGGCTCAGAAGTCTGAACGGATGAGCTCATAAGATAACACTTTAACATTTTAGTCTTAGATACTGGAGCTGACAAGAGAACCATTGTTAAATGTGTTGCTTTTCTGTTTCAGATGCCGGACGGAGTGAGGTTCCCATAAGACGAACGAAGATCCCACGGCCTTGCAAAAATACACATACACATGAAATGCACCTCACATGCACACACATAGACACAAGCATTGTGCCAAGTATAAGAGGAGGATTTTTTTTAGGATAGGTAGGTCTCTTCAGGTTGTGCTGGGAGAACTCTACACACATTGGTGCTTCAGAGATCAGCAGCTAATGTTCAGAACAGACCTCCTCTCGAGAAGATATGTATTTTTTCTGCTTTTCCTCAAATAAATAATTGACAATTGAAATAGTAAAATTCTGGTGTTTATCTTTTTTCTTATAATGCTGAATTAAACCAACATGACTCCTGATGTTAAAAAAGGTACCAAAGAAGAATAATAAACTTCACCGGTTATTAAAAGTTCATATATATACCCTAAATGTTAATAAAAACAAGCACACACTAACAGTTTAGCCAGTTTTAATAGTTTAATACACTTGAGATTGGAAAAAAGTACAAAAGTGATCCTGATCGCCACAGTATGAAACCAGCCCAATAATGTAGAGATAGATGTGTTCCTTTTAAAAGGCATCTTCTACAGTCATGTTTATTTCAATTGGCCTCACCATACACGTATTGTACTCACTAAAACAGATACAAGCAACAGCTTAAATACAACGGCTGACCCCAGTAATACATTTACAAGTGATTTTTGGGAAAAAAAAATTAAAAGAGGGGAAAGACATACCACAATGCCATCCGGTATCTGGCAGTAAAATCATGCAATATTACAATCGTTCCACTAAAAAGAAACAGCAAAGCACTACAGCTGTCACACAGTGAGAAAGAGGGCAGCCAAGAGGCATCTATCCGACAGCTGCTCGGAGTGCTGGTTGGTTGTTTACTGAAATGTTACTGAGACTTCTGTATTGTTGAGCAGCAGATCAGTGGTAACCAAACTGGCATTTGCATACATTGTAAAGTTGCACTTGGAAGAACTTGTCTTCCATAATTCCACAATCGCATCCATTTAGAAAAATATAACTAGTTACTATTGAAGAAAATCCCAAAATGTGGGATATTCTCTCAGTATGTTGTGAGGAAATAAAAAAAAAGCTAAGAAATACAGTAGAATAAATAAATGCATGACATCCAAAAAATCAAGTGGACACACCGAGTTACCAGAACGTTCTCCACAAAAGCTCACCGTGCTTTTTGTTTTTGGCCTGGCAGTATTAAAAATGAGGGTTTCGTACTACATGCCGTCCAAAATCACGTCCAATGATCCCGAGGGAAAAGTTGCCATAAAATATTGACAATTAGCGAAAGGTTCTGAGGATCCCTCACCCGCTTTTAGTTTTTCAATTTTACAAATTACTTCCATGTATAACATGGTCTCTTGTTTCACCAATTAAGAAGTAATCGATGTAGATGGCAATGAGGAAACACAGGAGGGAGACTTTCACAGTGTTAGAAAAATGAAGTCGCTCTGTGTTGTCACCCGCTGGCTGGCCGTTTGTTAGGGCAACAGCATTGAACTTCCTGTCCGATCAAACTTTTTCCCCTTTGAAAGGGCAGCCACTTGTTTCATTAACTCCCTGTTCTTGGCCTGTGAAGACAAATAAATAACCGTGTTAGGAAATATCTTTTATGCACATTGTTTCGACACTTTAGAAAGGCAGTTGAACTTTTGGACCAATGATAAACCAACTGCATGACATAAAAAAAACACTATTGGATACAACACAAAATTATACTGTTGCAGTATTACATTGCTGTAGTTTCACGCCTTTAAAATCTCTCAACTGTCCCAGTTCAAGTAGAGACCACTTTTGTGAGTGATTTTAGTTAAAAAATACAGTAAAAAAACAATCAACTGAATAGCTGGTCAAATGATAGACAATAATCATCACCAGCCCAAATATTTCATTATTATGCAATCATTTTAAACAGGTATATTTAATTTATTGTAGTAAGAATTTGCAGCTGCACTGCGCTTCATATTTAGGCTTTGGAAAACACTTGACACTGCATGACACAATCTATCCTGCTTTGCATAAATTTAACAGGTATACAATCTGATCTATTCTACACCAATCATAGTTAATCATGCTGGAAACTTTTAAACCAATCACAACATGGAATTGAACCAGCACACACATGGGTAAATGATTGTCTGATGCAGCAAAACAGGAGTAAAAGTTGTATTACAAATATCTGCTTATACTGGAAACTGTACAATGTTCCGGTTTATTCCTACCTGCTGCTGCTCCATAGCCTCTTTATGAGATTTCTCCATTTGGTTCATCTTCACTCTCATATTTGATTCCTGATATTGAAAGTCTGCTTTGAGCTCTGTAAGCTGGAGGAGAATATAATCATTTAATCCACACATCAAAAAGGAGAGCCTCCCGTATTCATGCAGCTGTGATCGGAGGACAGCGGAGACTGATAGCCCACCTTTCGATCCTTCTCCAGAATGGTTTGATCTCTTTGCTGCAGAAGTCTCTTCAGGGACATTACCTCCTCTTTCAGCTGGCTGATGAGAATAAAATTGTCTGTTCCACCAGAATCCATAGATTGGGTGATGGAACTACTGGTGGGATAAAAAAAAAAAGGCATGAGGGACCGGCAATCCAATCAATCCAAATATAATATTTCTCTGTTATTTATTGCACATCACACCTGTCTCCATTGGATGGCTTCATCTCCAGTTTTGGTTTCTTCTTTGGAGTCTCCTTCTGGATTGAAGACGATTTATGGCTGCAAAACAAAATACAAATTAAAGTAGAAAATTAGCTGAGAAAATGAAAAATATATACAGCTTTCCTTGGTCTTTCATGTTGTTCACATAGGACAGCTGTACCTCTGCTTCCACAGTCCTGGTTCCTGTTCAGGACTTAAACTCCCACTGAGTCTGTGAAAAAGCCAACAGCATATTATACTTTGGCATCTCATTATAATGTTACAATTCCCTATAATGTGCTCAAATTAACAGTATGGCTGAATAACATGGGACGGCACAGTGAAAAATAAGTGTTACAATAGAAGACATACTTGTGGTGAGAACTGCTATGTCTGTGTTGGTGGTGGTGGTGATGATGGTGGTGGTGATGATGGTGAGATCTGGCGTGATGGTCTTTCTCATTCAGAGACGAGGAGTTGGATGAACCAAAGCCCTTCCTCTGCTCCTTAGTCTTCTGCAGGACACGGCGGTAGGACAGAGTACACAGCCAGCACAGCAGTTTTCCATCCACCTGGAGTAAACATAGACAACAGCAGCTCATAAATCATGTTTATTATTTTTTTTATACTAAATATCTTTTTGGTATAATCAGAATATGCATGTATCAGGTTTGTACCTTTCTTCTGCCCTCCTCCTTACGATCAAAGGCGCACTGCTGTTTGCACTGTTCACAGGTTTGTGGAGGTCCATATTTTTTCTCTGAGTTGGTACAACGCTGGCACTTTGTTCCAATAAAAGCTGCAATGATGTTACAGTACTGACAGGGTTTGGGCTGTAAAACAGAAATAACAGAAGGGAAAACATGCTTAAAAAGAAAAAGCAATTAAATGGACAGACAGTTCCTCACAAATATATATTTTATTTATATTTTTTCTATTATGTCATTAAATAAACCAGGTGGACTAAGTCTTCAATCTAACATTTTATGAGAAATCTGATACTTACTGTTCCAAACTGTTTGACATTCTGGGCGCATTTCTTGCAGATTGTATTTGTTTTACTGCAATGCAATATACAGAAGTTCACATTGCCATCAAATCCACAATAATAATGTTAATAAGCATTAACAACAAGCATTTACATTAGACAATATGAAAATCATTATTCTCACCTCTCCTGCTGAAACTCAGATCTGCAGTATGTACACTTCACTATTGGGTGGGCAATGCGACACTCCTGCAGTAGCAAAACAAAGAAATGTAAGTGTTTTCACATCCTTCATTTGCAAAACCTAACAACTATTACAGGAAACTTGTCAGATTTTAATTTAGTTTAAGTATAAATATAAAATATCAGCATTTATATTGCTGACACAAAGTCTACTTCTATCATACGTGATCTTTCTCAGTCAGCCCTGCTTATTGTAACAGAATTGCATAACATGTACTACCAGTAAGTCCCTGCAGAAACTGAAGTTTGCTGGAATCCAGCCTGTAAGCTCTGCATCTCACAATAAACATAATAATAATGGCTAAACAGTACTGTAGTTACACTAAAGATTATGATTCTATAAAAGTACTTGAAGAGTGTTTTAAGAATGTGTTTCTTACGCTAAAAAAAGATGCAAAAAATATGTTTTGTGTAACAAAGTTTTAAATCGATTAAGACATTTGTCTATGAGAAGCCTGCTACTTAATGTCACAACTGCCAGGAGCAGTACAGAAGCAACACGTTGGCAAATTAACACATTATAAGTGAATAACAGTATAATTACTATAATATCTTACTAAAAAATATTCAGCATGTGGGGGTTTGATACTTCTGGTCTTAGTCTTTTGTCAAATCCATCAAAACAAGGGATGATTTATACATGGTTCCGTTAATACGGCTGTTTTCCACCTTGTTACATAATCTGAGCCTAGCCAACCTGCTGCTTGTCGTAATAACATCTCTGTAGCTGCGACAACACTCGCACACATCAACACTCATTAAACTCTTGGTTGATTGTGTCTCGTTCAGTCACCCTCGATATCATAAACACTCCCCAACCTTGCACAGCTGCTGGCCCTGCGACAGCTCTTCGAAGGGGTACCGCTGGTTACACTTCGTACAGGCGTATAGAGCCGACGTTGCCATTGCCGCCCAACTGAAGACACTGAGCTAGAAGAGGATATCTGAGTCCAGATGCAAATTGAACGGATTAACCTTGCTATTTCCTTTCAAGCCGCTCGCTAAACTGAGTTAAGACACACCGTGTTGGCATCCAGCGTTAGCCAGTGTTAGCTAGCTCAGCTATGTAGCGCTACACCGAAATAGCTCAGATGGAGGGAGCAAGGAAAGAACAATAAACTCCAAATATCGGTGATCTTTCACTGCGTTTTCCGTCTACACTGAATTGATATCAGAAGTTATGTTGGCGCATAAGTATTCTTTTTATAACGGTCTGTCCTTAGAGGCTAAGTTTCTTCTGTTCCCGCAAAGAAAGGTATTTTTCTTGTGTTTTCCTCCTCTCTTTTTGTATCAACGCCGTAGTCGTCATTTAGCCGGAAGTGGCCGACAACTCCCGAGGAAGACTGCAAACCTATCGCGACACAACGTGCTTCCGCGGGATTTGCGTTTTGAAATGAGCACAGCCAATCATGGGCCTCCAAAAATCTGCACTAAAAGAAGCCCTGTGTTGTACATCCTGATTCAGGGCAGTAAGGATTCTTCTGAGAGCCAGTAGGATGAATTTCTGTAAGCAACAGGAGGCTCTGTAATGAGGGGTAGGAGGAAAAGGACGAGTGGGGCAAACATGAGGAATAGGGCATGATGGAGGTCAAAAAATGGTGAAATCATGTGGTCTCCCACTCACAAAGAAATCTTTGTTGTAGGTTGTTTTTCAACATATGAATGCTTTTTTCCCTATTTCCTTTTACCCTTGCTGAGGAGTTCCAGAAGAGGAGAATGGCCCTTGTGGGGACAGTCAGGCAAATAAAAGCTGGCAGTACTCCAATTTCAAATTGGGAGAATATCAACAAAAAAATGTTGCAAATATTAAGTATTTGGTCACATTGTTTTGAAAAGCTAGCAACAAGTTTATCTGTGGTGCTCATTCAAAAGAGGCACAACCCTACTAAGTCATAGCTTGTTGTATACATGTCTAATTCCATTTTCCAACAATGTTTAATACACCAACGACTATCAATAAAAGGAAAAATAAACAAGACACAAATTCCCTACTTCTTGTGTTATATATAGCAATTTTGAAGTCTTGTTAAAAGAAAATCAGATAAAATTATGACCAGTCGTCAATTTTTATTTTATACAGGGCAAATTTGATCTATATTCAATAAGAGTCCTGACAGAAATGAGTTTTTTTTTCTGTAGTAAGATACATTTTTTACTCTGAACTGGAAAGTTTTTTGAATGAACGGAACCACCTGTGACATAAATAACTGTCCATACATGCAAGTATATTGATTTAAGTTAATAAAATCACTGTCTTAACAGCAAAAGAGGTACTAATGTTAGTCTCTGAACTGAAGGTAAATGTGACAAAATTGACAAAGTATAGATGGAATATGGAAAATGGGAACTAAAACTGTAAGAATATGCACAAAAAACATCAACTTTCTGATCTCCAAGTCAGAAATGTTAAACAAACTTGAACAATGTTTTTTCAGTCCAACTAAAACATTTGCAGGATCAGTTTTAAAGAGATGAATTAGTGTGTGTGCGTGTTTTCTTACCCGGCAACTAAATTAAACCCAAAAGTCAAAAGACACATAGTGTCATCACTTTTATTTGACAGTTTGAAGCAGTCTTACATTTAACAGTACAGTCTGGCAATGTTTTGTGTTTTACATCAGTTTCCAACAGCTTAACTTCAAAAGTGTGGAAATGTGTTTTTAATAGCATACATTATAAAGTAAGAGTCAGTCATTATTAGTGTCAATACAGATGTACATATATTAGCAGAAGTGGATGCTTGAAAACAAAAGCTAAGAGTAAAAATAAGTTTGTAATGGCTTTATAGTAATACAGCTAAACGCTACAGTTAAAAACAAAACAGGAAGAAAATGTTTGTGGTCCAGTATCAAATTTCCTGATAAATACGATTATTTCAAGACTTTATCTTTCTTAATTTATTATCAAAGGCACTCCATCTCATGTTTTTACAGCAACATCACACACATAATGAGGATAATTAATGCTAGTGCCATGGAGTGATCAGCCTATAGAAACACTAATCGCTCAATGTGAGGAGGGAGATGTGTGCAGCAAAGTTTAATCCATACTGAATCCTTAAGGCGTGGTGGGTTGAGTGTTTCATGCAAGTTCTTACATCGACGATGGAAAAGGCAAGATGCCAACAAGGTATTCATCATGTAACATGACAAATTGTGCAGTGTTTGCTACTGTTTTGTTATTCTCCAAATAAGTCAGAAAAGGCACACATTGAGACGTATTAAATCCAAAAACCTTATTTTCTGTCTCGTTACACATTTCGCTGCTTTTAAAACAAATAGTAAAGGCATCTACAAGAGATGAGCATACTAAAATTCAACAAACAACTTGTGGAAAATTATCTATTGCATATTTTTTGCAGCTTTAATATTGCATGAAGTACTTGTCATTCATTTGTGACAAAATAATTCTAAAAGTTGCAAATAATAAAATGTAAATAAATAAATGTTAGATACTTACAAAATCATAACTTCCTAAACCTAAATCCCTTGGTGAGAGGAATGTTACACCTGACACATAGTCATAAAGTAAAGCAGATATTTGGTCACAACAGTCTAAAAGGATTGATTCGTGGGCATATTTACAAATTCTCCTAATCCACATTGCAACTATTTTAATATTAGGATGAAAAGCTAACAGTATAGCCCTTAGCTACAATTTTAAAATCAATAAATCAACCACTTCCAATCTATTTATTTTAAATCTAGCAAGTTCAAGCCTCTGTAGTAGTTTTAATATTTAGGACATGTAGTGTTCAGATTAAGTAAAGTGAGTGTTCCTATGAAGCATATAATGCATAAATATGCATAACTCGAGTAATATTTACTGTAATTGTGGGTGAAAAAAAAACAAGGAAAAAACACTTATTGTAGGTAGTTCAACAAGTTACGCAGTCCTCGCTATTTTAGTAATATGTCCTCCCCCCCTGTAAAGGACTTTAATATGGCTGTTCTCCAGTGGTCTGACACAGACACTTGTGTTGCAAGCAGGCTCTATATGATTGTGAGAAATACTGAGAAGATACTCTGAATATTCACTCTTGGTGGCAGTGTATCAATACATGTTACAGAAAGAAGCAGTCTGACACACAGACCCTTAATGGCTCCAAATTATTACTACAGTATGGCACCCACTCACAGATAGAGATCCATTTATGCGATGGTCGCAAACATCAAGTGGTGTCAAACGAAGGTCTGCACTGGAGTGATGGAGCGTGTGGGGGATCCTGCCCGCTCAGAGGAAGAGGATGCTGAGCGATTTGTTGATTCCCGCTGTAGCTCATCTACTCTCTTCTGAAGCTCAGCCCGCTTCGCTAACAACTCCTTGTAACGCTGGTGAATAGGTTCCTTGAGAAAAAATGGGAAAAAGTTATTTTGTAAAGCTCGAGGTCGCAGAATTCAGTGAGGTAAACAAGAAGCAGGTTCGGCTACACACCTGAGGTCTCATACGAGGGTTCCAGCGGATGTAGTAGCCAACCCACAGCTCCAGATGGCGCAGGCTAACTACTGGGAACAGAACATGGTTGGAGTAGTTCACATACAAAGGATTGGTAAACTCCTCCAGCTGGCTGTTAATATAGGACCACAGTGAGACTGTCCTCTTGGGAATTTCCTGTAAATTAAACAAGTAGACATTTCACTCTGCATCCTGAGCTTTGCTATCAAATTCTGCATGCTAACCAGTAAGCCATACTACTGACAGAGGCTTACATGTTACTAAAACACTCGAGTAGTAAAATCCCCACATAAGCAAGAAACTCCTTACTTCTTTCAGCCTCTGCTGTTCACTGTTGCATAGAAATGTCCCAAACAGGCAGCTGTACAAGTGATCCAGGATGGTTACCAGGAAATACTCATTGAACTCAAAAGCTGAAGGAAACTGCAGGAAAAATTATTATTCAGTTTTTTTATTTTGTTCTATTTTAATGCCTTATTTTAAAAGTTGTTTGCTTACTTGGTGAGTCAACTGCCAAACACAGTCAATGAACTGAATAAAAACGGGC
This sequence comes from Pseudomugil gertrudae, assembly GCA_037177535.1. Taxonomy (NCBI): domain Eukaryota; kingdom Metazoa; phylum Chordata; class Actinopteri; order Atheriniformes; family Pseudomugilidae; genus Pseudomugil; species Pseudomugil gertrudae. The sequence continues at coordinate 6,992,793 of JBAMHV010000017.1, read as the reverse complement.
GAACGATCTGCATCCATGTGGTTTTTATCACCGTGACCGATGCGCTGCCAAAAACATATGAACAAGCATTAATGCAAGTAGAACTAAACAAACCTGACTATTTTATGCTAATATTACCAAAATGAAAAAAGGTGTTTAGACACGCTTACCAGCTGGAATCGATGACCAAAACTCAGCCACTCTTTCTCAAGCAGCACTTCGAAGCCACGAATAGTGCGGTAGTAACCGTCCAGCATCAGCATGGCCAAGGAGGTGAGCTGAGCTGTCCGGTCCCAGCCATCGCTACAATGGACCACCACGGATGTTTTCCCAGACTCCACTTTGTCTGCGATTCTCAGAGCTCCTGCCAGGATCAGCTACAAGCCCCGCCACCAGAAAAGCACATGAAAAGGTTATATTTTGGGTAAAAGCATGTCCTCATCCGTATTTAAGTTAACATGCTCACCTTGATGTGCTCAAGCCAGTGAGTGGACTCCAAGTTGGAAAGCCAGTGTGAATCCTCGATATTGGGGTAGACTATATCCTTCAGTTTACGGAGCGACTCCCTCATCACATGGATATTGTGAATATCCAAGAACACAAGCTCAGCGTTCTGATATGCATCCTCGCTTTCATATCCACCGCCTTTCATCTGTGGAAAAATCATTGATTAGTGGGACAAGAGTAGTGATCACTTTGCATATGTGTTCCCCCACAAATGCAGCAAGATTTGACATGAAATTTTATTAGTTTGAAAATGACAGCAAAAATCACATCAAATAATTACTTCAACGTAATACACTTTGCAATCTCAGAGAGCGAATTATAAAAAATGTTCCTTATTTTATTCAACAGTACATCTACAATGTTTAAATTTAATGTAAATTATCCACACAAACTTTGCTGAAGTGTTAAACAAATCCATTGACATTTAAAAGATTTAAAAGTAAAAATGTAGAAATGTGACCTTATTGGCAGCAGCGTTGACGCTGGGTCTGGCATCAAAAATGAAAAGTTTATGAGACTGAGCATTAGCATCCATGATTGCCTGGAGGTATTTCTCGTCCTCCTTGCTGCGCTTCCCATTCACTCCAACCATTGGCTGACTGCAGCGTGTCACTGTAGCCTGGCTCTCTGGATGGATCCATGACAAAACCTGCACACAGAGCGTAGATGAGAATACAGACCGCTCTCTAAGTGTGAGAGTACATACATGTATGAAGAGCAGCCAGTAACCCACAGGTATTCTCCCCTTCGCCCGGAATGCAGCGACTCTCTTCAGCTCTTCATCTGGTATGTTGACAGGGACGGCCAGAGTTGATGGGTATGTGTCACACAACTCATAGTGATCGTTAACTTTGGTGATCCGCCAGCTTTCATTAGGGATGCCCTAAAAGTACAAAAACATGAGCATCTGCTTTGACTTTCTTTAACGTTTAAGGGAAGATTTGGACTGTGTTGATTTGAGTTACCTGTCTTTTGTATTCTGAGACAGCATCATACACTTTCCAGCCATTTTCAGGAAAGACTTGCCCATATTCAAAGGCAAAGATTTGCTGAGGAGAGTGAAAAAGAAGCGAGTCATTTAGTGATCTGAAGGGGCAACGACGACAACAGCAGTCACTCACCAGTCCGTTGGAAACAGGAAACGCAAATTTCATCAGAACCTCAAAAATGGACTTCCTGAGTATATCCTCCGGTTGTTTGTGTGCAAATCGCAGATTACGCATATCCTGTAAAACAGCAGAGCTGCAGGGTCAAATTCAGGCATCTATTTGCAACTGTGTGCAAATAGCAGTAAACTGTTATTGAATAGAAAGTCATTGTGAAAATGGAGCTTTTAAGAGCCTCACTGTTCACACAGCCCACACAGCTCTGTGTCATAGACTGCAACATGAATGATCCACTGTTCCATTTTCCATCTGCAGACTTTGCATATTAAACTGTAGCAGCAATCTTAGATCATTTCTGCAGCTTACCTTGCAAACCACCCCATAGGACAAGTCACCGCGGGTTGAAGTGCCACCAATCTTTTCTACACGGCTTACCACACCAAGAGGCAAATCCAACACAAATGCCTGCTCCTAGAAAATAATCATATTTTGACAAAAGATTCCTTAAAGATACTGTTTGTTTTCCTAGCATTCACCACACTTACCCTGTCCATTGATTTAAAGAACAATCTGTAGTTGGTCACTATCATTGTGCCCCTCAGTGCCCCGGTGAAAGGACAGAAGTAGGTGATGTCATGTGCTACAGAGCAAAACAAAATATTTTTGATTTAGATTAATACTTCTACCTTTTTTTAATTAGGATTTTTTAAAAATGCTTTTTGCTTTAAATGTATATGGGTTGGTTAATCAGCAAAACATTACCCATATCTTGTACGGTTTCACTGGGCAGCTTCTGTAGTTCATCTTTGTTTGAATCTCTGAGCACCTTCTGTAAGCATTAGAAGCAATTTCTCACAAAAATACATATCAATAACCTAACCTCACATATACAACATACATGTTGCAACAACATACCTTCGCAGGGGGTTTGGGCTTGACCTGAGATGTGCACAATGAAAAGAGAAAAAGAAACATGAAAAAAGAATTACTGATTCAATTACCAAAAGATATTACAATGTGAAGTTAAAAAACAGAGAATATCTGTAACACGCAGTAGAAAAACCAACCCTAAGCTCTGGAGAAAACTCTGCAGAGGTGGACATGGAGTCAGAAGACAAAGCAGATGCTGGTTTGGCCTGGGCTGACCGGTCAGAGCGAGATGTGGAGGTACTGGTGAGAGAAAACATGACAGAAAGATGATAGATTAATAAAAGAAAAGAAAAAGCAGCTCATTGAATGACTAAGCAGCTACCTTTGTTTGCCTATTAATTGAGTTTTATATTTCTGTAGGATGGGGACTAAAACTGCTGGTCAGACCCTAATTATAGATCATGGTTAAGTCACAGATGAACTCTTACATGCGCGTCTTTCTCATACATACATACATACATATATATATATATACATATAAATATATACACATATACATATATACATATATATATATGTTATGTAATGAACAATGGTATCACCAAATAAAGCATCCTTTTAAAATCCCAGTTAATGTGTATGTAGACTTTGTACATATTGAGCATTTAAACCGTGTAGTGAGTTTGTATTAGGTAGCATATGATATACCACACACTCTGAGAAACATGCACCTAATGAAGCAGAAACAAATCTGACAGCAAAACTTCCACCCTAGCCTGGACATTTACTAAACGGTGTCATCACTCATGCAAATTGGCTGTATGACAAGCAGTTTATAATGCTTAGAGCAGGGTGGTGGCTGGACAGAGCCTGAACAGCTAAGTAATGCCCCCATGCTTCAGTTCTTAGTGACATTAAAACATATTTCTCAGATACAAAAGCTCATTCTCCACTTTCATGCCGTTTGTGTGGAGACATTAATTAAAACATGATCACTGACAACATAAAGAAAGTGTGATGTATGACTGCAACAATATAAAAAAAGCAGAATGCAAAAAAAAATTCTGAATTAAAATGAGTTAAGGGAAGGTCAACGAATTATGTATGCTCGTGCATGTACGGTAAATCAAAATGTAATTTCAAAAAGCATATTTCTCCTCAAATAAAGTAGAACCATAGCAGTGAAAACTGAGTTCTGTTCAGTCAAGCAACCACAATGGTCGCTGAGAAACAGAGTTAGAGAAGGAAGAATGAACAAAGAAACATTAAGACAGTTTCTATTCTATCATTGGCCCTGAGCTGTGACAAATCCTCTTTGTAATACCCGCACAGCATTCATCAATTTCCAATTAGAAACCAAGACTTTAGTAGATGGAACTGAGCCTCAAATGTCAGCTTTTTTTGCTGACATTGACAATAGAGCGAAACAAAAGTCAGGCAGCTTGTATACTGCTGAGATGTTTTGTAATAGTTTAGAACTACATGACCCTACTGTGCAGTCATTACACCCCGATGATGAGGGAAGAACTTAGAGTAAGTAAGGAAAGTAGAAAACTTAATCATTCATGGCAGGTGAAATTGGCTTCTTGGAGGAATCATCCATAAAAGGCAGACATATTAAGGCAAAACCAACATAAGCATTGCAATAAAGTGTAGAATGTGCAAAAAGTTAATTTAAGGGAGGAGAAAGATGGTGATGTAAGACACATGAGAGAGCAAGGCAGCACAGCTGTCCTATAATTTATCTCACATAAACTAACTAGGATATCTGCACCAACGTTTTATAAATTGACTTTGCATGGAACCTCTGGATTCACAGCAAGAATGTGTCTGTGAAATCCAAACCCATAAGAAAGCAAGCTGAGATGTAAAAGAATTATGACCCTGAAAAATACAAACTAAATCCAAAAGTAGGTCAACTCAAATCAGTTCGGAAATTTGTATCATCACGCTTTACAGAGATCACATATGCACTCCCTCACCTGGATGAAGGGCACCCCGGAGCGCTCGATAGCCACCACACCCACAGTCTGGCTGAGCTCCAGGTCCAAAATTAAAATCTCTCTGGGATAAAGCAGCAGCATGTGGTTCCTCTTGGATGGCAGGTAGGACAGCTGCAGACAGTCATTCAAAGTCACTGCCTCCGCACTAGAGAAACACACAGCAGGGGAAAGACCACAATAAGAAAATCACCGAAAACAGTGGAGATAAACTAAATTTCCTAAATTTGGACAAAGACTTGACTTTGTTAATTTTGTTACATTTTAAATGTAAAACTCAGCCATTAAAAAGATGCAAATAGCAGAATGCACGATGTCAGTCATATTTATAAATTAACAAGGGCAGCCGCAGATGGACCAGCACAGAAGCACTACATCAGGATTCTAGTCCACATTCCAAAGCCGACCAGATCTGGAAGGTCAAGGTTTAGAGTACTTCCACCTCAGTTGTCAGATTATTACATTAATTATATAAAACTAATGTCTTAATAATTACAGCAACATAAAGGCCAATAAAAACAAAAAAACAATTAATTACTAAGGTTAGTTTGCAGAAATAAAACACCACAAAGATCAGAAGAAAAAAAAGTCATTCAGGGGAAAATAAATACAGACATTGAAACAGAAGCTATAAACTTTATATTTGTTTGAAATAATTATTTAATCAAGTATTCAAATTGCCAAAATGAATTTCCTTTATATTATCTTAGGAGTTCTAACATGTATAGCTGATCTGGCATGCACTGCATCTCCTTTTATATATATTTAAATTTAAAAACACTTTTATCCACATCAAGCTTCCAGGTATGTCTCCATATAAGAACAAAGCAGTCACAGATTCTGACCACAGAGAATAACGGTAGACTTTCACAGAATCTATGAGCAGGTCTGTGGCCATAACGCAAGGTAACAGCTTCATCTCTCTTGGTCATGGCAAGATCAAATAAAGAAGAGGCAAACTCAATGGAGATCTTTATCATCTGGGGGAAAGCAAAACAGATAAAATGGACTGAATAGGGGAATCTTTAGGAGCTACTGAGCTGAATCAAAGTGTTATCTTCTTATTAAAATCTACCAAGGAAAAAAGAGCAGCCCACTGGAATCAAAATCCGTATGAAGGAGTAGAACAGATTTCTGTCTTCCACCAGCAAATTAGCTGCTTATAACAGTGTTGTTTCCTGAGCAATCCTGGGACAGGGCTTTAGAGCGTGACCATTAAGGTGCACATGTAACCAAAAAAATGGCACTAATGCACCTAACATTTTACAGGTCTATTATACTCACTCATTTCAAAGTTTTTCACCATGTCGGAGCAAAATATAAGCAGAAAACCTGGATGAGAGATTTCTATGTTCCGACTGCTGAAGCCTTTCATCTGTGTGACCTCACCTGCCCTGACCGGGATCAGGTCTCCCCCCAAGCTCCCACAAGTTCAGTGGTGGCAAACAAGTTACATTAAAGAATTAAACACTTCACAACTCTAGAGTATAGATAACATGCTGAATACCAGAGCCATCTTAAGCTTTAATAGGACCCAGAAATGACTACATGGATGGTAGTTTCCGCTACTTTAGCTGCATGTGTTGTGTTCCCATGATGGACATGACGTTCTACACCAACACCAGAGCAGGAGAATTAGTCTGGCTGCTCCTTGCTGGACCCAGAATACTTCCATATTCAGATTTTTTAATTAAAATAGTATTTTTTTAAACTAAATAAATTAACTAATTGTTTAATTTTCAGCTGTTCAACGCGTTTTTCTAAAATTGATTCTGTCCTGCAGATGGAGGCGTGGTATCACGCGTGTGCCATCGGGGTGCAGCAACACAGTGAAGCCATGACATACTGTCAATGTCTTGATTATAATAAAATGTTTTTGTGTTATGATCAGAAGAAGATAATTAAAATGTAATAAAATGAGCTGAGTGAAACAGTGTAAAAACCTAAACTACTACCTGGTGCACCCAAATTAAAAAGTTGTGCACCAGTGCAACCAATGCAAAAAGTCTGGAGCCCAGTGGGACATAGTATTTAAATGAGTTGCAACCATAACAACCATGGGTGTCACATAAATCTACTGAAAATGAACCAATATGTGAGTAGAGGAATAACTACTTTGCTGTCTTTGTAAATTATTTATTGTTCTTTCTTGTTTGCAAATGTGATAGTGTGTGTGAGTATGAACGTGGAGGAGTGTGAAGCTATTTTCTATCATTTTGATAAAGGGAGCAAATATGTGCTTGCTTACTATTAGATTAATGGCTGCCTTATGAAACACTAATTTACATGATATATTTCTGTATTCAACAGTTTTCTGATAACAGTGTGGGAGAAAAACATGCTGTTTATACCTCCATCTATCACAAACAGGCAGGAAGAGCCAAAGTGGAAAGATACTGTACCACTAAGCATGATAAACACCCAAAATTTGACACACCAAAAGCAAGAAAAAAATACAGCACTTTACAGAAAAATCCCAGACCGTGTCAAATGACAAGAGGAAAGGTGCCACATGCAAAGCACAAAGCCTGAAAAGAGGAGGACAAAAGAGGTACCGGTAAGCTAAAAATTAAAGACATGTAGAATTTGTAGGATGTTTGTTATCAGATCTGGTTTAGTATGTGTACACAGACTAGTTTTGATGCTATAAATAAGCCTGTTTGATGGTCACAACCACTCAGCTGCCAGGACATAAAACCAGTCTTTGTTTAAGTGTTTATGTAAATCAATGCCTTATGAAATTTATGTTTGTCGCTTGTTTACAGTTAGTCATTACTTCTTGGGAGTTTATTAAAATCCATGTAGGAAAATGTACTAATCAATTAAATTCTTCCTCATTCCACTGAGAAATGTAGGTTCATTCACTGACCTTTAATTCTATGTTTCTCTCTGACATTGTGGAAAAAATTGCATGCAAGACATTTGCTGCTAAAATTAGCACTCGAGTTGGTGCCTAATTAATGTGGAGCAGCGAGATTTTCAGCAGGAAACAGACAATGCTTCGACGTCTGAATTCTACAAGGTTCTGTGGAAAGAATGAGCTGAAAGTGGTTCATTTAACACCCAAAGTCTGTTAAAATAAAGTCAACTAAAGCCGGAGAAACACAAATGCCCGGGCTCATATTACAAGTCATCACCCACAGATGAAAGAGTTGAAGAGTTAAACATGAAACTGACAGGCAACATGCACCGCACCACTTAAACCAATGTTGGTCAAATCTAAACGGGTTGAGGGGACCAATGCCTTTATTGCTTCTTTGTGAAAGAAGGTTTTAGATTTATGATCAAGACAACTGAGTCAATATATGTGCTTGCAAGCCTTGATTTCTTTCTTCTGTACATTGATTTGATTTCAAATCAAACAGGAGTAAAATTTGGTCCTTGCTATTGTAAATGTGATCGTAAAACAGGAAGCGGGTGGAGTGATTTACTCAAACATTTCCAAACATGTATGAAAATCCAGTATGAAGAAACTTACCAGTTAATGATAAGGTTTATAATTATCTTAGGGATCATCTTTATGCATAAATTAAGAATCACAAAACACATACCGTATTTTCACGACCATAAGGCGCATATAGAAGTCTTAGATTTTCTTCAAAATGTGCAGCGCGCCCTATGGTGCAGTGCTAGTATAGATGCGGACGTAGCGAAAACACAATGAGAACGTTAAAGGGGGAAATGTGGGCGGTGATTGTATATAAAAGAACAGGTGTGTGTGTCATGCAAAACATCATTGTTTTAACAACCCTGAAAATGGCAAAGAGACACGCTTATGAAGCAGTTTAAACTGAAGGCCATCAGCTAAGTGGAGGAACATGGAAATCGAGCAGCCGCGAGAGAATTTAAGATCAATGAATCGACGGTTTGCAAGTGGAGGAGACTGGAAAACGAGTTCCGACAGGTCAAGAAGACACCGCTGAGTTTCCGTGGACATAAGGCGAGGTTGTCTGAGTTGGAGGAAAGACTGGAGCAGTGGATCACCGAGCAAAGAACGAGTAGGAGAAGCGTTTCGACGGTCACCATTCGACTAAAAGCAGTAACGCTAGCTGAAGAAATTAAAATTGAACATTTCCATGGAGGTCCGTCTTGGTGCTTTTGTTTCATGAAACGGTGCCAATTTTCCATCCAGACAAGGACTACGGTGGCGCAGCAACTTCCAGCGGATTATAACGAAAAGCTGACCGTCTTCCGCTCCTACTGCAGCAAACACATCACTAACATGGATGAGGTGCTGCGCACTTTTGACATCCCGGAAAGCATACACATTTGTATGCTTGTGTGTGTGTTGTAAGTGTGGGCGTGGATTGTATATAAAACCCGCACCTGATCAAAATACAGTAACGGCACACATAACTGAGACTGCGTCTTTTGGTACGGTGCGCCTTGTGGTCATGAAAATATGGTACTTTAAAAATGCTCAGGTATAAGGACTGGGGTCAACAATGACTGAAAAAGCATCTAATTTGCCAAAAAAAAACTAACTTTAAAAGATCACTACTGATGAAGACCACAATAAAAGATTGCAAGGACATTTGGCAGCTTGGAAGAAAACTATGAAGAAATTAGCAGAATTTCACAACAAATTCTTCTGTCGTTTAGTAAATGTGACTTATAGGCATCTTTATGTAAAGCGAGTTGAAAGTTCATCCCTGAATATCAAACACAATTGTGCAACTAAACAGGTCTCATCATAGACAAGCTGATATACATGCGGTAATCATTAAAATGGTAAAATTTTACTTTGTAGGGGGATTAAATAACTCGAGAGCTCATTCAAAACATAAATTTCTATGCTCACACAGCACATCATCTTACAGTTAATAAAATCTTTGATGAATCAGACTAAGCTTATATGCTGTCTGAATGTATATCTGCTGCATGCTGACAAGTACACCTTCACTAGCTCCCAGTAATGCCCTTCAGTCAGTTAGTGGAGTGAAGCTGCATAGGAGAATATTTCTAATGCAGACCAGGTGGGGAGAGATTTCTAAGGCTGATATGTAGGAGGCCAAGGTCAATGTGGAGGACAGGATGAGATGGAAACAACTGATCACTGAAAGCTGGAGCATGAAATGACTAATCTTAAAGATTATTTAAAAAACAAATATTGATAGCACATAAATTTGTGTTTACAATCAAGTAAATGACCCAAGTAGTTTGATGCTAAGCATGTAGGCGGATTCTCCTGAAACAGCAGACATTAATTTTCATTCCCGTAATTTCATCATAAATATTACATATGCATATGCAGAAAAAAAAAAATAGTCCTTACGTTGGCTTTTCATTGGTGATGAGCACCTTGACTTTGTTGAGGGCCTTCTTAGCACCAGTAGGGGCTGGAGCAGCAGCAGGTGCAGGTTTGGTATGAGCTGGACTTGCATGTGGGCTGGCGATGTAGACCTTTTTTCCAGCACTGCCTGGAGGTTTGGAGTACGAAAAGTCTGTGATGAAGACGATTCCTTCGCTGGTCAGCACTGCAGTCGAAGAAGAGACAGATCATAAAAATGAAGAATGCACCCGTTTCCAACTTTCGATCATATAACTTGAGGAAATATTATTTTGTGTTATTATTTTTCCTCCAAAAAAACATCTTTCAGATGGTTCAATGACTGGTATAACAGAATACAAAGCATTGATATTCAGCAGAAGCATCAAACATTAATAGTTGCACTAAAATTTTCCATCAAAACATTTACTTTAATCAGTTATCCTTTCATATAAACAGAAACACTGGAATGCATTTGTACAACCGACTTGTAAATATTATTTTGGCCTTGTAGGAATTGTGCTGCCAACATTCATAATGTTCACACTAGATATGCCAAACTGAACGTCAAAAACATCGATTTCAAGAGACGCTGCACTTTCCAAAGGAACGGCTGCCGTGGCCTGAAAGATTATTATTAACCACAGAATGAATGTCAACACTAAATTCAGACCTTTTATCATTTTTAAAAAAATATATATTTATAATTTATTTTTTTATTTTTGGGTTTTGAGCTAAAACTGGGTTCACATGTTACTTGGCTGAAGAAACATTGGCTGCAGTAATGGTCAATACTTCTTTGGGAATCATTCTGCAAATTTAGGAATTACCGGTTTGGTTTGCACATTCATATTGAAACTCTGTTGTTGGTGGAAAACTCTTCTAGTTTGACTGATGCTGCAGAGATTCTCCAACCAATAAATGCTGGAAATATCTGAAAATATAGAATAACCTGAAAAACTCCCGGCTTATTTTTCCCTTAGTCGCAGCTGACAGGTGTGTGAGTTTACCAGTAATTTCCAGTTCAGTTAATTACAAACATCTGGACTACAAATTCAAGTCATAGAAGCATCTTAAAATAAAATCTCCCAAAGCTTGAATGCAAGTGTTGAAAGAGAGGGTCTGAATGTTAATGCATTTAAGCCTTATGTTTTTTTTCTTCCCAAATAAATTTTTAAAAATCCTCATGAAATTTATTTTAACATTGCAGCTGCAAAAAAAGTCTGCATTGAATTATTTTAAACACATTTTGATATGTTTTGTCTGAAACATACATATGGAAAACGTTTCCATATGAAGATATCAAATGTTAAAACGTCCATTATGGCACAAGATAAAGTTTGTAATTGATATTAGCAAATAGTGCAGGCATACTACATGAGGATGATGATCTGTAAATATAGGAGATGTGACTGGGAGTGTTAGGAGGTGGAAAAATTAGTTAAACTGTGCACTGATTAAGGCTCTGTGAGAGATTCAGTGTTTCATTCACCTACATGCCATGTTAGATGGATCAAAGGGGTCAAATGAAAAGGAGAGGATGTTCTCAGCATAGCTCTTCTTCCACAGCTTGGTGCCTGTGTCTCCGTTCCACAAAACAATGTAGTTAGGAGGGTGAACGGCTAATAGGAGATCACGAGATGCATCCTGATTCCAAAGCCACTCCAAATCTGAAAGAGAAAGACAGGATTGGACAAGATAGGGATGAAGAGGATAGAGGCTTAGTGTGCACCAGCAGGAGTAGCAGAAACAGCATCTTAATAAAAAAATAAAGCCAACAACAGAGCAACAGCTCAACATTTGTTCTAGCCAGAGCTGCCAAGATAACACCTACCCCCTGGCATTAGTTGAAAATCTTTTGGTCAAAGCCTACATGATTTATTCCTTCAGAATCTTACCCTGGATAGGTTTGGAGTGCTCCTGGATCTCACAGTGGGCAGTGCCACTGACCACATCCCACACTATGATCTTCCCCGATGCATCTCCTGAAGCCAACCGCAGACAGTAGGGCGAGCTCAGGTTGTGGTAGTAATTTTCCCTGGACCATTTTACCTAACATCACAAAACACAATCAGATCATTAAACAGAACATAAACTGTTAAGAAGTCACAAACAGATGTTGGGATTTTTTTTTAAATTTAAAGATGAAGAATTTAATTGAAAGTGGCTAAGAAAATACACATAAAATGCTAAATTTAATATTCTTTCATAGAGAAATAAATTAAAGTTCACATTGGTAATCAAAAGAATCAAACAAACATATTTGTTTTGGACTGTTCTCTAATGCGACAATTTCCTTTGCTTTTATTCAGGAGGTTTTCTTGTGTCAGGCCAAGAGGTGAGGGATGTCCTGCTTCTGTGCCTGTGGTGCTTTACAAGATTAATGTGTGCTTTGGAGTGAAGAATGAAAGCTGCTGACTGAACCCAGACACTGATAATCACTGCTGAATTTATTGCCCATTATTTAGCATTCTATAAAACACACACATAGAAAGACAGTGGGACTCTCCATCAGTGCAGAAGCAACTTTAATCAGTGGTGCTAGAGAAGGTGTACACAGTGAAGCAGAACTGCTTAATGTTACACAACACTCATCAATATTCAGATAAAAATATATTTTTTAAGCAAGTGTTTACTTTAAAATGAAAGGTTAAGTAATATTTCTATAAAAGCACTTAAAGTAAAAACAAGGAAGCTACAGTGTCTTGTGTCATCTTTCAATTCTCTCTACATATACTATATATAGTTAATGTCAAAAAACAAAAATAAAGCTTTTAAATACTTCAGCAGCCTGAGGCCTTTAAGGCAATCTTTGTTGGAATTTCTTTTGGTCATCATCAGAAATAGTTCAGATATCATTAAAGACGTTTCAAAGCTCTCCAGCTAGTTATCCTGATACCTGTTATTATGTTCTGATCCCGCAGTGCCTCTGTAATATACCATACCAAACCATTTCTGATGAGGCATCAGTAAACAGTAAAAAAAAGTCCTGTGTCTGGCCTTTGTTGGATTTATTCCCCGTTTCGTAATCAATTACAGATATTGTTGGTTTGTTGTAAATGGTTTTTTTAAGGCCTTTCACTTGGTCTTCTGGTCTCTTCTCCAGTTTCTGCAACAGTTTTTGCACATTATGTGAAAGAAGTTTTAACTAATACTCTGTGGGAATTGCAATGTTAGATTAAATATTTTATTTTGTCAAGTTATCAGTTATGTGTTGTCACAACACAGTTTCTTTTTTGAGTGAGTTGCCTTTCTCAAATCTCTGCATGACTCATCAGTCCATATATAGCATATTAACCAAGAACAAATGTTGCCACAGCTTTAGAAAATCTGAAGAATTATTGCTATAATATATATACACACATATATATACAAACACACACATACACACTTATATATATATATATATACATATATACATACATAGAGAGAGAGAAAGAGAGAGAGAGAGAAAGAGAGGGGGATATGGGCTTATAAGTTGATATACCCTTGTATAATTTATTATATAATAAGCTATATATTAAAACAAACAACAGTGTTTACACTTTTAAAATTATAATGACAGAAACTGCATAAATGACCCTTATCAAAGGTTTACATACCCATGAGATTTTGACCTGATAACATGCACACAAGTCGACACAAATTGGTCTAAATGGCTAAAAAAGTAGCCATCCTTGCCTGTAATCTGTCTGCTTGTATTAGTGTGTGCATAAAAAGTGAGTTTCTGGGCTCCTTATAGAACTTTGCACTGACTTCTCTCGATTCTGAGTCATGGGGACTTAAAGAATTGTCAAAAGATTTGCGTGAAAAGGTCATTGAATTGTATAAAACAGGAAAAGGATACAAGATATCCAAGGACCTGAAAATGCCAATCGGCAGTGTTCAAACCCTAATTAAGAAAATGGAAAAGAGATTCTGCTGAAACCAAACCACGATCAGGTCGACCAACAAAGATGTCTGCCACAACTGTCAAGAAAATTGTTTGAGATGCAAAAAAATCCAACAAACAACTTCAGCTGAAACACAAGATTGGACAAATGTGTGGATGTTTCAAGATGCACAATAAGGAAGCACTTGAAGACAAATGAGCTGCATGGTTGAGTCACCAGAAAAAAGCCATTACTACATGAATGCCACAAAAAGTCACACTTACAACATGCCAAACAGCACAGAGACAAGCCTCAATACTTCTGGAACAAAATCATTTGGAGTGATGAGACCAAAATGGAACTTTTTGATCACAACTATCACTGTTATATTTGGAGAGGAGTCAACAAGGCCTATGATGAAAGCAGCACCATTCCTGCTGTAAAACATGGAGGTGGATCGCTGATATTTCAGAGGTGTGTAAGCTACAAAGGCACGGGACACTTTGTCAAAATTTATAGCAAGATGAATGCAGCATGTTATCAAAAAATACAGGAAGAAAATTTGCACTCATCAGCCCGGAAGCTGCACATGGGATGTACTTGGATATTCCAACATGATCCAAAAAACACAAAGCCAAGTGGACGTGTCTTTGGCTACAGCAGCATAAAGTGAAGGTTCTGGTGTGGCTATCTCCTGTCTCCTGACCACTGTGCTACTCTGGGGAGATCTCAAATGTGCAGTTCATACAAGCCGGCAGCCTTATCACTGCACAAAATAAAGAACCTCATCCACAACTACCACAAGACTCCAAGCTGCCACTGATGTTAAAGAGGGCAATACAAGGTATTAAAACCTGTGGTATGTAAACTTTTGATTAGGATCATTTGTGCAGTTTCTGTTGTCATAATTTAAAAAGTGTAAACACTGTTGTTTGATAATAAATGGTTTCACCCAAGCACTAAAAGAAGAGGTTTTGTGTTATCATTCATATTCTCTGAAAAAGGGCCAACAAGCTGTACACCAAACATAACATTCATTTTGTCTCTGCTTCCAATACCTAAATATCCAATAAATAACTAACTGCATAAGAGCAAAACTATAAAACATTATTAGTCTTATTTGGTGTACTTTCTGCATTAAATCAGAGGACGAAGCTGCAGTCTGTAACCATTCCACCCAGATTTAGCATGCTCTACCTTATCAGTCATTTCTTTGCAGAATTTGGCTTTTCTCCAAAAACTTAATTTACTGATGGATATCAAATCTTATTAGCGGTCTACACAGCAGTGACAAAAAAAACTAGTCAATTAATCATGTATAACAGGAAAGATTTTATTGTGTTTTACTTGTTTTTTCTAAATTTTGGGTAATTGTATTTATAATACTGTGACAACATTAATATATTAAAAATCTATTCCTTGTGAAATGTGAAAAAAAACTAATTAAACTGAACAAAGATATTTAAGTAAACTCACCTTGACTACATTTGCTTTGTGTCTCTCCAGCACTTGGATGGTCTGAGCAGTTTTTGGGTCGATTATGAGAATGCTGGAGTGACATCCTTGAGCAATTAGCCCTTGCCAGCCCCTGCAGGAAATAGATGCCAGACATACGAGGCAAAGAGGAAAGTCAGCAACTATATGTTCAAAGCCCTGTCCACTTCATAGCAAAAAATAAATACAAATATTTGCAAGGGATGGAGTGGTCAATAAGAGATCTACTTCAAAAAATCTCTTTATAAATTATGCCCTATGTTCCTGGTTGCTCTATTAAATATCCTCTTCTAAAAACAGGATCTGCAATAGGATGTCCTGTTTTCATTTCAAGTTGATATCTAAATTATCATGTTTTCATGCCCACATCTATATTTTGCACCAACACTGAAATAAAATTTGTGCTAATTAGCCTAACCTATAAAATGGCCTTTAGGCCATATACAATTAAATGTATGCATTTTTTAGTTGTGTTCTTGAATTCCCTATACATGGTTTATAATTAACCTTCTCTAGTAACTAAATTTGAGTTTTCGGCTAAGTAAATTTGGGTTAGTAGAAAACTGTAAATTAACACAATAATCATCATAACCTGTATCAGCTAAAAAATAATGTAATCCATAAGAATCCTTATTTATCAAAGAAAATCAATTAAAGCAATCTCCGATACCCTCAGCTAACCTCACTGAGTTACAGGCAGTTAGGGTTTTTTTTTTGTTTGGGGTGTAGGGGTGTGTGTGTGTGTGTGTGGGGGGGGTGTTCTTTGTCTCTAATAATTTGCAAATATTTGCTATACTCTTGTTCAAATTAACTAGTAATGGATACATATGTAGCCAGTATTACAGGATGGGAATGAAATCATGATGCTAAGCGGGTTAGCCTTGTTACACCATTACCTATAATTCAACTTGGCATGACTTCACATTGTTTGTAGAATTATTGGTGGTATTTCAACCTTTTTCAGGGAAAAACTGCCCAGCCTTCCGATTATCTTTTTCTACTTTTGTACTTTTTTTTTTTTTTATTGGGAAAAATTAAACATGCAAAACAAGCAGTTTACTGATAATCTACATTTTGCAATGCTTTACAGCTTAAGAAACAAAATGGTACACATACATCAGTCTTTTATTTTTCCAAACAAGTTGCCAGCATCATTTTCAAAATGATCATCTTATTCAAAATTTATTTTAAAAGGTCTGATTCAATATGCCTTGTCTATTAATTACTTTATTGCAGATGTAAGATATGCTAGATTAATTGCATTCTCCTTTTGTTCACATTTATGTATGATCCAAGCTGTATTTTAAATGAATGCACGTGGTATTACTCAATTTGCAGTGACAGTCTCTGCAGGGTTAATGTGAATAACAAGGCTTAAGGAAATCATAAGGCCCAGCAAAATATAACATCACATGACAGAAGATGCCCTGCATCCTTGTTGCCTGAGATAGATACTATATAGAAACCGTAAACAAAGACGTCTTTCTTGTAGACATAGTATAAATCTATTTTGTTTAAACATATTTTTAAAAAGAAAAATCATAGCTGTCATTTATTCATGACTGATTTAACAAGCTAACAACCGATGCTAGTAACGTACTCACCAATCTACTGCGGTTTTATTCTGCAAATTGAGGGTGCCAGTCAAAGTACGAGCCGCGAGTTTGATGTTGACAGTGTAAGAAATCATTGTTGTTAGTAAGAATTTAAGCTACATCAACAATCATTGACCCCTAATTACGATAAGTAGTTAGCTTAGGTAACGCCAATGTTGTGAATTCTTGCAGGAAGTGAATGGTGTTTCTAAATGTAGCGTCGTGTAGGAACAAATTCCAGCGCCTTATGTTCCACATTATACCATACCACAGTCGTGAGTAATTTGAATGGAATTGTAATTAATTAATTTTGATACTATATATAAATTTGAAGGAGTGTTAAATAAACGCATGTCTCTTTTAACATTTGTTGTTTCTTTTGTGATCAATATTTGATTAACATGTCTGTGATTATTTACTGTTCCACAGTTACAGAATGCGTTTGTGGGGATTAATGTAAGTAAAGAGGCTGCCACTTCAAATCACTTACTAATCAAGATATCACTTAAGGTTACACACTAAATCCATCATTTTATTAGTAATTTATACATTACATCCTAATTTCATACACGCACACACCCAGTGTTACATATTTTTGCTGATTTTATCTCATTTAAAAATGTTTTATGTTCTTTTGAGTTTCTTTTGCTAAAAATTTTACATTTAAATGTGTGTTGTGTGTATTTATTTATATTAAATGTCAACAACAGCTATGGTGCTTATGTGATGTGCAAAAAAATTATAGAGTTATAATTATATACATTATATATATTGTAATAA
>JBAMHV010000017.1:6941047-6962819 GCA_037177535.1 Pseudomugil gertrudae | reverse complement strand
CCTGTCATTGGAGAGACTGTTAAAACCTGGTCTAACGATGCTGAGGATGCTCTGAGATGGTGCTTCCAGACAGCAGAGTCCTCTTTGGTCCTCATGGAGATGACATCAACAGCTTTACTCTGTACAGAACAGCAAGGTTTCCCATCCCAACAAGAACAGTGAAGACCATTCATTAACTATTTTTGTGCTGCTTCAGCACTGGAAAGGTTTTTCATTATACTGTAAACTAACAAAACTAAAAGTGTTCATTCATTGCTGAAGTATTTAACATGACAAAGCAGAACAGGATCAGCTCCTGGCGTATGAGCCATATTACCAGCTGGATAACAAAGAAAAGGTATATTTATGATGCTTGAAAGCACATAGCTTTGGTGGCATCTGCATCCCATCCTAAACACATAAGAGGATTATCCTCTCATTTATATTATGTGCATACCTTGTAATAAGGCAAGTTGTACGTCAGCAACTTTCAGTTCCAATAATAAAATTTCTGCCATGGATTTATTCATAACTAAAATATGAGTCTACTGCTCATCACAGTTGATAATAGACTTTTTTTCCACCTGAGTAGGACAAACATTCAGCTAAAGGCAGGACCCTACAAGTTATTTGTAACAAATACATTTTATAATTGAAACAGAGGGAGGAAATGTCATGCCCTTGTTCTTGTCTGTGGACACTTTCTCAGATCGCTAGTAGCGAAAAGACAAGAACCGAGCCCCAGTAAAGGTGGATGAGCAGGGAAAGTGAAGGGTAATCAATCACCCTCTCTGTTGTGATGAGAGCAGGTTGCATCGCAGTGATGGGGTAGTGATGAGGATCGAGGTGGAGGAAGACACCAGCGTAGCAGGACAAGGCAGGTTAAGACAAAGTTCAACAGAATGGGACAAAACAGAGGCAAAGTTTAAGCACATTCTCTGCAGACATCAAACAGAAAACTATCCCCTGACCTGACGTGCAGCATTGAAAGGGCAGGGATGAAGCAATGCAGGGGATGATGGTTGAAAGTTCATCTTAAGAGTTATAGAAAACAATATGTTTATGAATCAATTATTGCACCAATGTTCTGCATACATTTTTGTATTTAATCTTTGGCTTAACAGAGCTGCTGAAGGACATGGGTTTCAGTGTAAGGTGCTGGATTTAAATTAAAGTCACACTAGTAACAGCTCATAACATTTCAACTGCAACCATCTAGGAAGCTTTTTGTATCCTCCAGCTCTTCATCACATGTCACACTTTGAGGCCATGATCACTTTGTGACCAGGAGAGCAGCTCATGTTTAAGTTGCCCATGCGTGTTAAATCTGTGGATCAGCCTGTAATTACAGCCCTTTATGGATCTGTTCCAGTGCAGCCCAGTTATGCCATAAATCCAAGCTGATGTAGGAGAAGTATGTAAAGTGGGGTGTCATCTATGTCCACACCTTCAACCGTCAGAGGGTACTGGACATTAAAGAAGTATACTTGCAGCACCATCTACTTGAGCTCTGAGCTGTCAAACAGGGGAAAATATTCTCTGACACCCCCTCCTCCTCTTCCTTTCCAGACTCTTGAACCAAAGTGTTTTTATTCCAAGGTCTTTTCTTTTCAGCAGTGTTGAATAAAACATAACATCCAACTCAGCAGTGTTGTTGCTAATATTCTTCTAATGTTGGCACGCTTAAAGCCTGTCTCCTTTGTGCCCCTTAAGAGGTCACCGCCATCTGTCCTGTCAGAAATTGATTATGGAGAAACAATTACTAGAATATATAAAGAGCCCTTCAAAGAAAAACAAGCACATGTCAAATTAATTGTGTATGAGAATGATAGTCAGCTGATTTGACTGATGATCTGTATGTATGACATATGTAGCTTTGTGCTATGTGGGAGATTAAAGATGCATAATTTTTCCATAACAGCACATATGCTGAATGTTGGGAATGGCTATTTTTAGAGATGAACAAAAAGATACTTTTTCTTGCTGTTGAAGTTGGTTGTGTTTTAAATATCCACAACAGTACAGTAAAAACACATGTTATATGACTTTAAAGGCCATAACTTTAAGAACACACATTCAAAATCAGTGCCAATTTGATGAACTGTCTCCGTTTTTACTGAGCCATATTGCTGGGATACATGTGGTCTGAGATTGACTTGCTGTAATAAACAAGGTTTTGCAAAGAAAGATCCACTCTGGATGACACATCTAAACCCTACAAATCCCTTGGTTTTAACAGTGCCATCACAGAAGTTGCATATTTCCTGCACAGGCATCCCGATATCCACCAAGATTAATACATTTTCATTCAACAGACCACACTACTTATTTCCAATTTACTGCAAATAAATTTAATTTATGAGCACTGTGTCTGGATCAAAGCCGCTCAATACAAGACTGATTTGTGAACAAATGTTTGATTGAATTGTTTGAATTTTTAAATGAAATTAAGTAAAACATTTTCCCTCCAAATCATTTGCACTTTTAAATTTAGAAACATACTTGTATGTGTGGATAATCAATCACCCTCTCATATAATTTAGTTGTGAGATTCCTTTCTCTATGTTGTTCAACTTTCCATTGTTCATTGTTGTGTTTCATGATTATGGTGCGTGAGTCAAAGTTTTATTGAACATAACAATAAGTAACATTTTAACATGCTTTTTTGTTGGCACACATTGGGCTTAGTGTCATGTGAATACATTTAAATAAAAACTCTGATGGAAATTTCCGTAATTGAGTTCAATGCTAATCCTGTTATTTCTACTCATATAGCATAATTTATATAGCCAGTTTTAGGTAACATTTCGTTATGATCGTGGCATAATAATACATAGCATTATAATTATATGCTGTGTGGTTAGGATGTTACAATAATACACATTTTTTATACGACACTAGTTTGAGCATCCACATGGAAAAGGCTTAAAGTTTAATCAGATGTCTTTTTGAAGTGTTGCTCTAATTTTTGCAAAAAAAAAAGTCATCCCTTATGCACAGGGCCTCGTTTTTGTGTTCAGATCCAACAGTTCTTTGTGATATATCTAGAGACCTTCTGTAAAAAAAATAATAAATGAAGTAAACTTTGTCATCCCATCCAGACTCCAGTGAGGATAAAGTAATATTGAATCTCTGTCTCTCAGCCAGAATGAATCTTGCTATTTCTTTGTTTATGGGATTTCACTGTATGCTTGCTAATGGCCACCCTTAATGTTTTCCCTCTTAACACAGCAGTTGTTTTCCATAGGGGGGACAGGATGGACTGGGTGCACTATGTGGCTGCATCTCCTTTCATCATGAGCCATTTGGCTTCGCACCAACCAGAGCAGAGGAGTGTATATGAACTAAACAACATTTTGTTTTGCAGTTGCTGGGTACAGTGGCAAATCCTTGCATTTTTAGGTTTATAGCAGATGCAGATGGAGAAGAAATAATGAGGGAAAGCATCTGCAATTTTGTGCATGTGTTTCAGTTAATGCATGCTCATCTTTGTTCATATAGGAGGGACAGAAAGGTTGTGAAATATGAGGATGGTAGTATTAAAACCATATCACAATGTTACTGACTAATAAATAACTGATTAAGAAATAGACACTTCCTCATCAGAATGTTGCTAATCTGTCTATATATCCATTTAGCAATGGTTTCTCACCAATCACTCAGCAACAGATCCAGCAGAGTAGCTGTGCGAGATCATTTATAGTACACAAGAATGCTTTTGGATAATTAACTCAAGTTTACAGTCACTGGAAATATTTTGTCCTGAATTATGCATGCAGACTTAATTTAAAAAGCAAACAAGTGGTGTAAGATGTGAGAGATTTCCATGCCTCTTTGCATTAAATGTGTGTAATCATTAGGGATTATCAGGTTTTGCTGGAAGGACTTGTTCATTGACAAGACAAATAGAGCTTCTCCAGCAGACAAAAGGGGGAGTAAAGCAGGGATGTGGATGTCTTCAGATAGCATTTATGGCAGGTAGAAGATGGAACTCCTGGATATGTACAATTTGGTGTGCCACCAGCTGCAACCAAATGATTACTGACTGCATCTGCTGCCCATGCACGCTCCGAAGATGAGAGAGCTCGAGGGATGGAGGCGAGGGAAGAGAGACAGAGGTTTATTCAACATATCAGCAGTCAGGTAATCCAGCTGGCTGTGGAATAAGAAGATTAGCAATACTCACTGATCAGTATGAATTCCCAAGAAATGTTGCTGAGGAGTCTTTGCTCAGTTCATTTAGAGCAGAGCAGGTTTGAAGAACGATATATTTTTTCTTATTTTGACATGTTTCGGTGTGTTATGGTGATATATTTGAAAAATGTGCATCAATAAAACATCATTTTCCCCTGAAAATGTCAGGAATCTTCCAAAGAGGCACCTTAGAGGATATATGTTTGAGTTCGATGCTAAAGGCTTCTGCAGAGAGTAACACGTTGTTTTTTTCCTGATTAGCAGACGGGTAGAATCACTTTCCAGATGACATGTTAAGAAGTATTAAAGATTCATGGACAGGAAATCATCTGTAAATTACCGCTATGATTCATGCATATTTAATGAAGAGTCACAAGCTGTAAAAACCCTGAGATCCAGCACTTCTGCTTTATATGATAATGAGTGTACAGGTGCTCTCAGCAGCCAGCACCACATCAACCAGCCTGCAGGCATCATTCTTCATTCGTTCCTCACAAAACCATTCAGATGGACAGGAAGCATCCAAGCTAAATGACAATGTATGGATAAATAAACCTGCTTCTTCCTGTGAGCATCTTTCCTTTTACAAGGCAGTCCATCTGCTACAACTAACAAAGCTCTCTCCATTATGAAATAGAGCAAGGGCAAGCAAATTAGGAAAATTTAATTCAGAGCAATTTGGATGTCTTATAGCCTAACACTCTACAGTAACCTTCTGGAAGGTTAAGCACAGTGGAAATGGTTTGTCGTAGGGAATAGCATTATGGGAACAGTGGAGCCATTGGAGTGGAAATGCTGTACTCTCACTACAAGAGTATGTGTATAAAGTTGTGTAAAAGCAAAGAAGCTAGAAAACCACTTTGTTAGAATGGTATAAAGCTACTAAACCAAGCATTGTGAACATCAATGGTCCCTGAGGCAATTTTATTGAGCAAGTAGATCTTATGCAAACTTTCACATCTTAAACCTAATGATGAGAGTCACGGTGCTGAGATCTTTATTGTGAACTGCAGTATAATTGTAGCAGATGGAGTTGTCTAACAGTTTTTTGTGTAAATCAGCAACCTTCCCACACAGAGCACAGGTCATGTCAATGCATTAGGTGAACTTATTTTCTAACTTTCTATTTCCAAACTACACGGACGCTAATTTTGGTCTTGCTTTACTTCCTTCCTGTTTCATAGTTTTCCTAACACCACCAGACAAAAGTGCCCTCTAGTCTTGTAGTCTTTGTACAAATCAAATCATGGAGAAAAAAACCATTCTGAAATGTACCAGTTGCAGGGTTCAGTGCACATAGTTTCCACACCACAGTCTGGAATCTGCACTTGAACAGGAGCAGGGAAAACTGAGGTTCTGCTGTGCTGGAATGTAAGACTGTAAAAGAGCAACATGACAGGAAATGTAGGAAATATGAAATCCAACATGTCTTAAATGCTGATGGCTGGAATCCCACAATTACAACTTAATTTGAGCTGAGTCAGATGGATGTCAGCATGCTCAGAGCCCTACCTTGCTTGCTGTCTCAGACAGGCCTCTGTATGTGCAGCCAAGTAGTCTGAGATGGTTTTGGATTCTTCAGAGATGGACAGGAATTTAAAATACATGTAAGTGAGAGATAATCTTATGAAGTGGTCCCACATAAATCATCTCCCTCTAAATGTCACCAAAACAAAGGAGATGGTGATAAATGTCAGAAGGGAAACATCTTCTAATAAGTTGATGAACATTAATAGTGAGAAACTAGTTTTTTGGGAATTACAATTTCTTAGGAACACCAAAATTACATACTGAAGTGGACAAATTCTACTGCTTTGGACATGAAGAGGGTGGACAGACTTTCTTAGGAAGCCTTAGATGCTCTCCTGTGTGCAGTAAGACATTGGATATTTGTTAGGTTGAGTTTGCAAATACATCTACTGCTCTGGTCTGCTGGGGGAATGGCATCAGTATCAAAGATACTAGCAGGCTTAATAAACCTATCCATAAAGCTGGATAAAAACTGGAGACTGTAGATCAGAGAATAAGCTGCTCATCGTCATGGACAGTCCCTCCCATCCTCTCCATTGTACACTAGAGACAGCAGGGCCCATTCTACAGCTCACTTGTTCAGTTCCGTGTCCTAAAGTATGCCACAGAAAACTATGAAGCATTTTCATTCATCATTTTGTTCTAAAAAACATCACCTCTGTGCAACACATGAAAAAACATACTTGTTTTATCAGTGTACATTTAGACAGTAAAAATACAAAATCTTACTGGTGTTTTGCAAGATCTTCATTAATCTTTTTACATTTTCTTTATTTAAATCTTTCTGTTTTTGACCTTCTAAAATGTATTTATGTTCCTCACAATAAACAAACTTTACCCAGACAAAAGAACGTTTAATGGCCTTCATGTTGCAGGGAGTACGACCTCTATGCTCCTTTGTTTTTTATCATTCACAGACAGCTGATCAATGTGCTAATTATACCCTCCGCAGCAGATGACACTCTTTACCCTGTTTACTCTGATTTTAAATTCAGGGAAATTTAGCCTTAAATCTTTGAAGTGGAGATTTCCAAAAGAGTAAAAATGCCAAAGGTTGCATGAAATATCCTACAATATTAGAAATGCACTGCTTGATCTCAAGCTGGCTTCTGGTTTCCAGCTGGTTTAGCCATCAGCCAAAGACTGTGGCTCATTGCACAGCCTCACATTTGCCATCTTTTCCAGTTGGGTTGTGCCAACTATGCCTCTGGTTTATGCTACTGTCTCATTTAATGGATTCCTCACAGTGCATCCTAACAAGCTTTTCTAGCACATTGTTAGTAGTTCTTCCCATATTTTGCAAAGAAAAACTATCTTTCTGAGAATTGAAAAGTGTCCACAATAGAATATTTTTGGAGGCCGTTTTACGATGCATTTCAAGCTTTTATATGCGAGACTATGCATTTCTAAAATGTTCTACTTATGCCAAGTCACAATGCTGACCTGTTACAAATTCATTTGATTAATTGTTGATTGGTCCTCCAACAGTTTTTGATCAACTTGCTGGGCCTTTTGCCAGCTCTGTTATAGCTTTTATGAGATGTGGCAATTCCATCAAATCTAAAACAAGCTAATATTTTCAACAAAATAGTAAAACGTCTCACTTTCTGGTATGTTGTTTATGATCTACTGGGAATAATTCCTTGCTCCATGACCACTGCAAATCATTGTATTCTGTTCTTATTTACATTTTACAGAACATCTCATCTTTTATAAATTACAATTGTAACTTCTCCCGCTAGAGCTCTATCTCTCTCTTTCTCTCTCCACATCACCACATCGCTACATAAATTCAGGACTATAAAGACGGTGCAAAATGGAAGAGAAAATTCAGAAAATATTTTCCCATTGTGGCTGTAGCTCAGGTAGAAGAGCAGTCTTACCCCTGTTGAGGTATCTGTGTGAAAATGGGTGACTGTGACATGAAGTGTAAAGCACTTTGAGTGGTCACCATGAGTTAATAAGTGCTGTATAAGTACATTTAATATTCAACCGTTTTTTGATTCACCAAACGAATGACCACAAACAACCAGCTTTACCGCATGATGAACTCGTTTCTGTATTCTTTGCATAAACCTTGTGACCCCATATAAAGCTTGAAATATCACTAGATGCAGAATAGACACAGTATGGATCTCATCTATGGAGAACTGGCTGGAATATGTGATCTACCTTGCAATGAGCTAGTAGTATTACTGTCATTTTTGATAAAGAACACCCGAATGGACAAGACAACACCATTATCATCATGCTCCAACTGTCCCTGAATGGCTAACGCTGTCCAAGTTGCTTTTTTACCCAGGGGTGAATCCAATCCAGGCCAGCTGTAGCCCATCTCCTCTGCACAAAGCCTCATGGGTTTAGCACAGTAGCAGTGCCAATGCCCATCAGCACTGCCCATCACACAAAACATGTCCCACATTCACACATCATCTCCACTTCAGAGGGCCAGCCAACTGCTTGTGTGTTTGTGTATGTGTGTGCATAATATTACCTAACTGAAGCAATTATAGATTTCATGCATATCATTTTTGCATGAAAGAGCCCTGCCACAAACAAACCTGATGCATTCTGCCACACATTCATGAAACACACACATTATTTGCAGAGCAAACCTCACTTTTTGTTGTCTGTGAGTGAAAAGAAAAAAAAAGCATTAGTGTTATAGTGAAAGCAGCAAAAAATCTGCTCTTAAAATTCAATAAGAATCTCGATAGGTTTCAAGTTGAGACATTGAGAAAACTTCTATCTCCTTAGTGCAAGAACATAAAAGAAGTTCTTTCCCTGACTAATTTCTAAAGGCTCATCAAAACAGAGCATTAGCAAAACACAAAAAATGGCTGATATGGGACGTGTGCATCCATGATAAAGTCAGACAATTTAAGCTCTTTTCTGAAGTATTACTGTGAGAAAACATAGGAGCTATTTATGACCTGGATCAGTTTTTTGACTCACATAAAGCAAGTTTCTAGGACCACCTTCCTTCACCTGTACGTAATGATGCCAAAATTGGGAGCATCCTGTCTCAGAGTGATGTAGAAAATGTAGTATATACTTTTGTTACTTCAAGATTGCACTACCCCATGTCCCTTTTTAAAAAGCTGTCACAAAAATGCCCTGAAAAGCCTCCAGCTAATCCAAAATACTGCAGTGAGGGTTCTGATAAGCATTAGTTACAGAGGTCATAAATGAAATATACATTATTAGGATCATTAGCCTATCTTTCGCTTTTCCTTTCTCAGCAGGCGTCCCTGGTTTAGGTGCTCCATGTACCCTCTATTTTTTCTCCTCACTCTAACCGGTGGAGGAAAAAGAACACCTTTATTGTGCCTGGTTCTGCTGGAAATGTTTTCTTCCTGTTAGAAGGATTTTTTTCCTTTCCATCATCCACAAAGATGCAAGTCATTGTTTCCTTAGCCAGATAATTATGTCTATAACTGATTCATTTGAACTAAGTTATTATGAATTAGACCCATGTGGATCATATAATAGGTTTGCTGTTTATTCGACTGGACTGTGTCTGTCAAAGAGCTTTGGGTCTTTGGCGTTTTTTGTGTGAAGTGGTGATAAAATTACTCCTCAGAGGAATAAACAACAGGATGGACGCAGGTTTCTTCTTAAGCAGCACTTTACTCTTCTCCACACTAAATCGAAAACACAGTGAACCAACACTTCCTTATTTCCCCCCACATGTGACAGCAGCCAATCAGCAGCTAGATATGTAAAGATTCAACACTGCACAAATAGATGTAACACATTTAACAAATAAACTCCAATCTATGAATTATTTACAAATCTTACACAAAGAATGCTGAATTGAGTTGAATTGTCTCTGTGAATATTCATTCAATGGCACATTTTTTTTTTGTTATTTCTTTCCTTTGTGGGCGGCGGGGGTGACTTCCACTGGCAGAAATCAGAAACAAAAACAGTTGCATATTATTTGTCATTATAAGTCAAGGTGGATTTTGTGCTGTTTATGTTAACTCGTGAAAACGTGTGTGTTTCCTGGAGGAATATCAAGGCTCTGGCAGCCTCGGGGTGGTGGAGCTGCTGGGCTGGACTAGAACTGGGCACCTTGATTTTAGCTACAGATACTTATGATACTTATGCCTCTGGCAAAATCAAGCTTTGTAGTGGACTGATCAAAACACAGCACAGTTAAAAAGAAGTCCCGTTTTGTTACCATTGCATTCATGCTTCAGTAGTGAAGACCAATAAACAAACATTTCAGCTTCCAAGGTCGATTGGATCTTTGTCCTCATTCTCCACCAAGCTCTTCTCTAAAGAAATCAGTGTGTCAGAAATGGTGATAGTTATTTAAAGATGCACAAATGCGGGATGATCTCCATGTGAGCATAAATCCAGCTGACTCTAGTGCAGGATGTTGCAGCGATCATCATTTAACTATTGCAAATAGATCATTGTTTTGAGGTCATACAAATAAGTTCCTCAGTAAAACGTATTAATTTCTGCTGCTTTGTTTTTCTCAGAGGTGATTGAAGCTTCAGATAGAATAAATTAAAGTTTTCCATGGAAAGCACTGACTTTTTCCACTGCTGATGTATGAATAAAATGATTCATCCCTTTTTGAACAATGCTTTTAATAAAAATGATGCACTAAAAAAAACTACGTAACATTTATGAACATTCAGATCAAACCTCAATACACCATTTAGGTCTATAAGGCAGTTGTATAAGGTGCTGGATTATGTACCAATGTCTCAGCCTGCTTATAAAGTGACAGGTGGAATATGATTTATTTTAATAGCTTTGGGTATGAACATGTTAGATTTCCAAATTAAATAGAATAATATTGAAGTTTGTTAAATAAAATCCACAATAAACCCATAAACTCAAAATCACAATGATTGATTGATAGCATAAACATATTGTTTGGATAGAGCTGGAACTGGGTGACAGGATGGAACCACCTGTCATGTCTTTATCTACATCTACCCTAACCAGCCCTGCTTGAGTGTCAAGTAAGAAAAGTTTCAACAGAATTTAGTCAGATGGAGCCAAAAGACAATTTTCTGGTTTGACAGCTTGCCTTCTGACACCACCGTTCATCTCCCATCTTCCCAACTTCTTGTTCTCATCATGTATTAGTTATTCAGTGTCGCTAGTTTTATATCATGTAAAATGTTGGAATTTTTACATTTTAGGGGGACATTTTCTAGAAGTATTTTATAGCTTCATAAAAATCTTACTCAGTTTTTTTTCTTTAGCTTGTATTTAAACAAAAACACCCAAACAAGACAGTTATTTGGACTGTGGGGAGTGAAATGCAATGCAAATCTAATGCAAACAGGCTGAGATGAGGCCAGTCTATTTTAAAATTCCACCTACTTTCTTATTCCAGCTCTCAGGCTATGCAAAGCTAAAAAAAATGACATCTGGTCACTCCGTGGTCGGAGCAAACTTTTTCTTTTTTTTTTCAGCACTGTCCTGTCCAGCATCATGACATGTAGACCAGATTGGGCTGCACACATTTGCTCTAATAACATATATGAATATATATATGGCTGTATTTGTTTATTCTCTTTCCTCTTTCTTTTGTTTTGTATTCTTATTTATTTGAGCCACCATTAAGTGATATGCTAATGTCAAACCTGATAGTAATAAAGGAGGGAATAAAGGGGAAAAGTGAAACAGAAGGGTAAAAAGACAAAAACAGAAATTTAACAGGAAAGAAAAACAGACTAGGCTGTCATAATCACAATGGTGTTTACGATAAGGAAAACATAAAGACAATAAGTTAATACAAGAAAAATAAGAACAGATTACGAATAGATTTTCATCAGCTACGTCTAAGGCATCATATTTCCACAAAAACTGCAGTAAATAATCATCAAAAGACACACACACAGACACACATACTTTGCAACTAAATGTGGTTCACTTAACAACCTAAGAAACATTTAAAACAACAACCAGAAAGTACATTTTATAAAATGTCCCAGGAAATCCATGAATTGAAAATAGTAGCCTCAAATTTCACCTGCAAAGACAATTTATGCACTCCTTATGTACTGCACTCTGAACTCAGATTTGTCAACTGTACTCACAGATTTACCATCACCAGAAAAAAAGAAGGGCATCTGTGTTTCTGGGACCTGAGCTGCTGCAAAAATGTCCCATCCTCAGCTGATAATAGACAGTAAACTGCAGTCCTAGACCCAAAACATCTCTACTCAAGATTATCATAAGCTTACATTGGAAGCCTGATGCTTTTTTGACCATTTTACTCTAAATGATATTAACCATCATATTTAGATCCCCAAACAGGTGTTTGCAGTTCTGCCACACATTTCACTGCACATGTTAAACAGTAGCTGCGACACATCATTCACTTAAACCAAGAAATTACATTTTAGAAAAGAAACTTAGGATATAATGTGATTTATAATGTTGTGAATTTATTCAATGTTATTTCTTAGGAGACCATATGCTTCACATTGTTGTGATCAGTGCTGGATGCAGGACAGCAGTCTAACAGTGATGCAGGTAACTGTTAAATGATCCAATTGTATTTCTGTATGCTGCAGCTGAAAGCTGAGAGGAGCAGAAGGCAAAGAGGAAGGCTGTTTTAAAGTCGAGATATAACCAGACATGCTCTTTTGTAACTCTTGATGAGCTGTTGGATGTGTTGAATTATTGATGCGTCGGCTTTTAAGAGGCAGAAGCTGCTATGCACATGACAAGCTAGTTATTCTTTATAGTCTTATTTCCCCCCACTTGTCTTAGGCCGTCGCTCTTCAGAGGCAGGTGGACACAATAAAAATATGTGTGAATACATTCATTTAACATGTGCACATTTGGTAGCATTCTCTTGAATGTGCAAACAATATCCCCCCCTGGAAATGACTTGACAGGCGATCCTGCAGTTTCTAATGTTTCTGGAGTCATTCGGATGGAACAGATCACATTTCAGGCCTCTGGCAACACAAGGTAACACCAGTATGTTGCTGGAATAGTGCTAAAATATTTGAATCTGCCTCCAAATGTTACATTAAAACACAATCTGATGTGTAGCAAGCGTATTTCAGGAAAAATTAGGATTTTCAGTACACGTACCACCTTTTTAATTTTGCTACTTTGAAATCAGAACTAATAAAAACTTCTTAAAGATATTGTTTTTTAAATAAGTTAAATTCTTTTTGAATATATTTTTTCAAATTGATCATATTATGAAGGTAGAATATTATATTAAAATATATAAAATGCTGTATTAAATGGGATAACTTATGCCTCATTTGTAAGAAATCTTTTTGCAAAGCGTGTTTTGTTCTTTCTTTTGCTCTCAGTATTGAAATATATAATCAGAATATTGTTTAAGTCTAGTATGTGAAAAAAGAGGAACAGCAGCAACAAAAGTATTTTAATAAAAGGCAGAAAAAACATCCAGTTTATACAGTTCCATTCCTTTTTTACTAACCTTTGAGCAGTTTTCCTGAAAAGCATGTCTGCATGTCCAGGAAGCATTATCCTGGACCAGTATTTCATATTTTAACAAAAGCATAAGCCTCCCCTGTTTTCACCAGTAACATGATGCACTCTCCTTCAAAATGCAGCCCTATTTCACCAGATGTAACTGTGACATGGATTTTCCTGCTGCACGTGTCTTCATGTCTCATTGTGAGCTTCTAAAAAGTGGAACATGCAGAAGTCTCGTTCATTGGAGAAAACTCACAATTTTTTAAATGTACAGTTAAAATTAATAACAACTTTAGAAAATCATATTTACCCCCTTTCAAAATATTGTCAGCTAATCTCATATCTAAATGATTTAACACAATGAGGTTTTCCGCTGCTGAACCTCTCATCTTTAAACTCCTCTGATGGTTTCTGATCTGTTGGCATAGATCACATTGATATATTGACGAGATGCAGCAATGATAGTGAGGATCTGACAAAGAATTACGAAGACCAAGTAGTACACATGCTTAGGGAAGAAACAACAAATGCGAGGCAGGTATAGAAGTTAGAAATGAAAACCAGCTGGGGCTCAAAAATAACAGCAGTGAAAAAGGTTGTTTTCTATCCAATAAGTCATGAAGTAAAGTTCAACCCAGTACATAAAACGGTAAAAAAAAAAAATGAAAACCTAATTTGACACAGATGGTCCTGAGGGAAAAACAATAAACATGTCAAAGCCAAAGCGAATTTACAATAAATAAATAAACTGTGGCATACATCCAAAAAAAGAAAAAAAAAACATCAGCAAAACACAAAGACCTTGAGAGGAACACACTAGAGGCAACCTGGTTTCATCATTTTGGTTTCATCATCCTGTCCAGAAGAAGAAACCTTTCGGTGATCCTTAGACACAGCAGAGAAGAGAGATGAGATGCATAGTAAACCTGATAAATTGACACAAATTAAAATAATTGTGTGGAAAAAAAGGTTACCGGTAATAAATTTATTTTACAGTGTGTGCCCTAAAGTAAAAAACAGCTGAGCAATTTTGTATGTATGGCAAAGTATGGCAACTACCAGCAAAGTTTTTTGGAGTAATTTCAACCTCCAGATGTCTGGTGTTGTCCATCCTCGATGCAGAGGAGCAGCAGCTTTACTCCTTGCCTTTTCGTAATCACTGAGCTTCTCACTAGTCTCTCTGAGAGACCTTGCAGAGGAAATCCATTTCAACACTTGTGTCTGTGATCTTGTTCTTTCATTGCCCAGTGACTAAAGGCGAGGTTAAGACCAAAGACTAACAAGTAAATCCTGAGCTTCCCATTTTGGCTCGGCTCCTTATTTAAACTATAGGATAATGCAGAGCTGGCATCTCTGAAGACATTTTATCAAGCTGCCTGCTCACGTCTTGTTCTATTCTTATTCCCGCTGGTGAGCAAGACCAAGAGGTACTTGAACTCCCTACCGGGGCAATCAAGTCATTTTCAGGTGAGAGCACTCACCCTTTTAGCTTGAGGTTAACAGTCTTGGATTTAGAGGTGGTGATCCTTTTCCAGACTCTTTCACACTTGGCTATGAATTGCTCTGGTGACATTTGATGATTACAACCATGTAAAGCAAGTATGAATACATGTTATCTGATTGATTTCCATAATGACAGTAGCATAAGCATTGCTAAAACTTGGACTCTTTATGGAATCGTTATATTGAATTGCTGTTACTTTGCATAGCTTGTTTTGCTTATTTGTTTGAGATGGCACAATGGGGCAGGTTCAGATTTCCACCCACTCCCATTCAGACATGCCAGGGCTTATTTTGATTCTGTGTAACTCAACACAAATCATTATACTGTCACAATTTTGTGTTTGATTCATTTGATGAAAAACTGTATAAAGAAAACACGGTTGTGTTACTTGTGTAAAAAGCAAAGCAAGTTTATTTTCATTGTACATAAAACATAAAAAAAATTTACAGGTGTTGGAGCAACCCGATCTTGAGTCTACTGAACCGTACCCCTTCTGCACCACAGCTGGGTCTAGATTTTCTTTTATAAAGTTATAGACTGGCCTTCGGTGGAAACAGCAGTGCTGACCAAGTTCTAACACCAGTCACACAGGGACCAAAGCAGGCCTCTGTCAGAGAATCTTTGGTTAGGCTGAAGCAGAAAGTAATATAATAATTGTAATGTAACTGCTGATAATAAAAACTAAATGATCAAATGTACAATGACAAAAATAAAAATGTATAAAAACAGAGAGCTAAAATTGAAAACGGAAAATATTGTTCTATATTAATAAGTGCTGTGTTAAATACTGATAAGTCCCACTTTGATTCCACATGTAGTTTGTTGTCAGAGACAAGCCCAGGTTTCAGTGTAAAGAGGAGGGAAAGAAGCTGTGCAGTGATATGGTCAAAAAGCAGCAGTTTCCTGCACATCATGAGTCTGACCAGGACTGCTCCAGTGACTGACAAGCACACCATGGAGCAGGTGGGAAGCCTGTCCCCACTGCATGACAGGTTGAGCACATTCACCTCTCTGACACAACAAACAAAGCCCACTTTTGCTCCCACATTACAGACATTGTGGATCAGTTTGTTGGTGTTATCTACCTTCAATCTGCTGCCCAGCATGTAGCACCGAGGATTGGACTGTCCATCACAGACACTAACAGATCCTGAGCATCTACCCGACAGAGGTTCAAAGACTGAGGCAGCTTATGCTGCCACTGGGAGGTTCAGCTATCCTCATGAGTCCTTTTAAATGTGTTTGGGGAATTTAGAGGATCTTTTTCTGATCCGTGCTTAGCTGCTAAGATTGTAAAAAAAGTTTAACAACACCTGATTGAAAGCAATGGTTATAAGTACATTTTATGCTTTTTATGAAAACATGTTTGTTCATTTAAAAGTAACACATTCTACTAATGTGTAATATTTTAAATTTAATAATGATTGATATAATGACTTAAAGGGCTTGTGCTCTGTGCACATCTTAACCTGTAGGGGTAAGGGTTTTAGGGGGCAGTTTGGAAGTTAGGGACAGTTTTCACCTTTTTAAAATCATCCTCATGCAAATATTTTGTTGGAAAAATCAAAGTGTAGTCCACTTCTTCTAAATAAAGAGGTAGAATTTTCATGTCAGAATCCATTGCCTGTCACTTTGGATGGACAAACAGCATTGCAGTCTGCTGGTACAGCAGAAAATACTTCAGCAATATTTACTACTGATGCTTGAAAGATGGGTAGAGATCGTGTTGTGGACAGTTTTTCATATCAGTGACATACGTCTTTATGAGAAAAACTTAACTCGTGTTCATCGTGGTAAAATATTCAGCACTGTATCTGGAAGCAGCAATGCTATTAATATGTCAGTCTGAGTGCAGATTAATGACATTATTTAACTCATCCTTTGACTGAAACGGTCATATTAGTCGATTGCTCCTAACCCTTACTACGATGCCTTACTTTGTCAAGTACAATCCCTAATTACAGCTTAAACATGTATTCCCATGAGCCACAAAGTTTAGGAGAAAGGGCGTAAATGGATGGATCGGTTAAAATAAACATTCATTGTTTGACCCAAAATACAGTCATGGATATAATTTTCACAGGTTTGACAAGGATACACATTGGCTCAACATTTCCACTGTGTAATTTCACTTTGCCTTGCAGGGTTTAACATCACCTAATTTTAGTGAGTAATGAACCTTTAGGAGACCATTACCGTTCTTAAGTTTGTCTTTGTGGGAAAAATATGTCACAGGGTAAAGAGCTGCTGCTGTGATATCCAAAGTTTCATCCTCTTGTTCATACCTTTGTGCTTGAGGTGGCTTTTCATCCAATTAGAATTCAATTCAATGATAGTAAGAGGTAACTCAATTTTTGAGTTCCTAGATGCATACTGCGTGTCAGGTTTCTCAATGTGCAAATGAAAACTGGTGTGAAAATGCACCAAAATCTGGACACTTGGTAAAAAGAGAGACTAGAGTAGCGCTGTAACAGCTATCTGTGCAAATGAAAAAATATTCCCTTATTTTTGTATTATCTCACTGCTTAGCAACCATATTTATGGATTTATTATATGAACATAAAGGTCCTCAGAGACACCCGTTTGTGAAACTTTACTGAATCACTTTAAAAATACATGTTTTACAGTTCAGCACTTGTTCCTAAAGAATAACATGTTAAATATTCCTGGAAGTAGTGCTGTGAGGAGAGTGGATTTTCTCTCTCTGGGTGTCACCATCAATAATAACTATGAAATAGCAAAAGCAAAGAAGAGGATATAACCCCTAAGAGTGAGCTCAAGCCTGCCGATACAGCAGGGAATGGCAGAATACCTGCTCTGTGCAAAGCTGCTGATCCTGACATTCAAATTCATGGACTTCAGCAGCAGCATTCAGAGTGCAGCCTTCAAACATTTTATACCAGAAAACCAGAGAGCTAATGTAAGCTGTTTCGTGTAAGAGCTCCCCCCACCAAACACACACACATATACACACAAAAGAAAAGAATTCTTGATTCAATCTTCCCGGTTTTTCCACTGACATATGCGGTTTGTGAGCAGTGTGTCTGCTAAGAATGGAGGTAATCATTGCCTTCTGCTGACACCTAGACCCGTTTGTCCCAGATTGTAAGCCTTGATTGATTCTGTTGCTTGTTTGTTTTCCTGTGCTGTATGAACCTTTTGTGCAACTAAAGTGTTCCATATGCGTAAAAGAAACGTTAGCATAGGAGTTAGCATACATATGGCATCTTTGTGTTTGCAGACGTAAACATGGATGGTAATGATGTCTTATATCGGGCAATTTTAGAGTTAAATAATGTTGAAAGACGAGAAGCGAGAAGAACATTTATGTACATTTGTGATGTATAAGTCAGAATAATGTGACCTGGCTGTTCAGACTGAGTGGTGGGATTTCGACTTTTCCAACTTATTCATTATTTCTGATTCTGTCTTCTCGTTGGCCATGTGTAGAAAAACATGTTTTTGTAAAGCTTTTGCATTATACAGATGCTATAAACTGATTATTTGTGGCATCTGCGCTTCTGCCTTCACCCTTGATAGGAACAGACTTTATTTTGATGCAGGTGATAAAGCTGAGGGAAATATGTGGGAGTAAAGTCAACAACAGAATGCACAGGAAAGAAAATGAGACAAGGGGAAGTTGTGTAAAAGTAAGTGTAACATAAAGTGTGTTTTTTGTTATATAGTGGCTGGGACAGATTGCGCGTCACAAAAAAATTCAAAAGGGGACAACAAAGATCACGATCTTTGCAATTTCATGTGAAAGTTTAATCCAACTTTAGAATTCAAGCTTGACCTTTCAGTGATTTGAACCTGACTGCAACCAAAGTATTTAAGACTCACTTTGAATGTGGGGTTATATTACATTACAAAAACCCGTAATGAAATCAAGTAAAAGAACTGCCTGTAAAGCGCAAACATAAAGAATGTTGGGCAGACGTCAAAGAGACACTAAAGGGCTTTAAAGGAGAACTTCACTTTTTTTTAACCTGGGGTCTGTTGTCATCTTTCCTTCCATACATGTGAGTGATGTAGAAATGAGATAGCAAGATAGCTCCAGTTGGAAGTTGGAAATAGATGATATGCAGCACAAGAAAATGCAAACTTGATATACTGATATTATACTCTAATATTTGTGTGTGTGTTTTGACATTTTCATGTCTCTTATATTCCTAAAGCTAAATTATCTGACATTTTTTCTAAATCTCTGCTAGTTTACCTGCCAATGAATCCTGCTTTCCTTGCCCTGTGCCAAACTGAGCTGATCGTTGTTGTTCCATTAGTTTGGGGAAAGCTTAAAAACACAACGCAACATCTTCAGAACACTACAGCAATCAACCCTTTAGCCCAGGTTATGCAGTGACAAAAGAGAAAGCACCATAATCCCAAACTCTGAATCTAGACCAAATAATTATTCTAATGAGTGAAATAATGGAAGGCGGCAATACACTGCAGAACAATGGACACTCTGGACACTGCTGTTCTAGTTTATGGAGAGAAAATTGATTCCACATTAGCATGCTAATGAAAAGCTGGTACATCTGGATTTTAGTCACTAATATAATATCTTGTTTCAATCCAAAAATAAAGTGACAAATAAACATTTCACATATGTCCTCATTACTTTCAAATAACTATGGAACACAATCTCATGGCCCAGCTTTCCATTAGAACTACTTCAGACCATGTATAGGTGAAACTGTGAGGCTCTAACATGCATGCATGCAGGGGGTCTCCAAATCCCACATGCACCAAAGTGCTGTTCTGTCATGCAATATGCGCACATGCATTTTAACAATTTGTATGTGCAGGAGCTTTGATCTGAATTTCTATCCTTACTATTCAATTCAGGGAAACTTTTGTCCGGTGACTGATGATAGAATCAACAAATCATTATTAAAGGGCAAACCCATGAGTTAACATCAGCAAACTTATTAAATAGTCAAATATACAAAGAGAGATGTTAAATATACTACTGGCATACTGATATTATCGCTCAATTCAGTCAGAAGATATCTGTATCGGTTTTTACTTTTTAATGAAAAAACATTTACACAAAATGCAGACTAAGTATCAAACACTTTAGCTAAGTCTCCTCTAACTCAAACAACAATATACACTATTGGGGTAGAAATGACCTATTGTGCATCATGTTATTTATTCCAGCTAGTGTTATGTGTAAAAATGATGCATATTGTTGACAAAAATATGTTTAGGATAGGTGTGTGTTCATGTGCTCTTTATGAGAAATCTCATAAACTTCTCAGTATGGAAGCTGCTCAAATGTTCAGTATTACAGTATTTGCAGAAATCTGCTGATTAACCTTTTTTTTTGCCAGGATGTGTAAAAGCATAACCATAAGTTCATGAAATTTAAATAACCCCTTGAAAACACTCAGTGTGATGGAGTGTTTTGTGCATTGTGTTGAAGGGCATTGCAATGTTAAATGATATTACATGCCAGCTGGCTGCCGATGAATTAGATTCAGGCTAATTTGACTGCCATAATGGCATAATGACACTACTCATCCAGAAGCAAGAGCTGTTCCTGACAAGAAAACAATATGGGTGCTTCAAGCGATGAGACATTGATTAAACACAAATCCTTCACATGCAAAAGGGAAACCATCTAATCTGTTCTGAGGTCAACAAACGTGTAACTGAGAGGCAGTTCATTGTTGCTGCAGCAAATGTTTGCACCAAAGAACTAAGCAACATGACCACGATAAAACATGATCTCATAATGCGAAGCTGTTTTAAAAAGTCTTTAGTTTATGTTTTTCACAGTGTTTCTATGTGAATCTTCAAGTTAACATCTGTCAAAATCACATACATAAAGCCGTTACATTTTATCAGTACCTTTTCATGTAAAAAGCATATAAAGCCATCAAACTAATGTGCAACCTGATGGCAGTAAACCGGTTCAACTGCAATGTTTACATGTTATACATACAATTATCTTTTCCAAGACACTCAGCATCAACTTAGTTTTTGTCCTTTTAAATTGGAGGCTGTGCTGTCTTCTCTGCTTATGTTGAGCTTTTTCAAGAGAACCCAAGAAGGGTTCAAGTTTCCATGCAGAGGAAGAGTTATTTACTATTGTTGTCAACTGACTAAGCTGTCTAAAGTCAAGATAATCAGTGAAATCCATCCATCCATCCATTTTCTACCGCTTTTGCCTGAACAGGGTTTGGGGGGGGGCACTGGAGCCAATCCCAGCTCACAATCGGCGACAGGTTGGCAGTCCATCACAGGGCCCACACACACAGACAAACAACCACACACACACACTCACTCCTATGGGCAATTTAGAGTCAGCCTATCCCTAAGGTGTATGTCTTTGGACTGTGGGAGGAAGCTGGAGTACCCGGAGAGAACCCACGCTAACACGGGGAGAACATGCAAACTCCACACAGAAAGGTTACTAGTTTGATCCCCACCCCAATTAAAGCTCGAACCGGCAACCTTCTTGCTGTGAGGCCACAGTGCTAACCAACTGCGCCACCATGCAGCCCATAATCAGTGATAAACACATCAAATCGTAAAGAAGTAGAAAAGAAAGCAAAGAGGAGGCAGGGTAGGAGCCAAGCAGAGAGAACAACTTAGGAGATGCATACGTATAAACACAGCCTGGGGTCCATTTCACAAAGGGGGTTCAACAACCCTGAGTTTGAGAGTTAACTCTGAGTTGATAATCCATGACTCATGAATCCATAACTCAGAACGGCTGTTTCACAACGGCCGTTCTGAGTTAGTTTAATTAACACCGAGATAGTTTATCCCGAGTTAACCACGTGCACCAAGACTTTTAAAAGCCATCATCAATGGAACCCAGAAACAACGATTCACCATGGAAACCACAAAAAAAGGTCTTCGGCCTTTTCACCGCTGGAATTAGAAGTTCTAATGCAGGCGTACGGTGACTATGAGCACATTCACAGGGGAAAAAAGTAATACGACCACAGCAGCAAAGGAGAGGCAGGCAGGGTGGGAGAAACTTGCCGAGAGAGTGAATACGTAAGTTTTAAATTTTATTTATACAAAACAGCATGCATGTCCAATACATGATCAAAATGATCAATATGCAGGTTAAAATGCTGTTGAAACTAAAAATGCATATATATA
>JBAMHV010000017.1:6921521-6940947 GCA_037177535.1 Pseudomugil gertrudae | reverse complement strand
AAGGTTAATGTAGAAAATACTGGAACTGTACTGGATCCCTGATTCTATTCTGTTTAGATACGTCTGCACATCTGCACTAAACACACAATCATCGCTGTTGCCCAAGCCCCCCCCGCACCACACCACACCATAGACCCAATGCTGCTATTCATTTTAATAATGTAATAACACTTTCAGCACCATGATAGATATATTTATTATATTTATATGTTTATCATATAAGTAAAGAAAGTTTAAGATCCACTTTTTAAAAAAGCACAGCAGTGATACCCGTAATTTTAAGTTAGATTTCACTATAATTATGTTCCCAAAATTAATTTGATTATTTATATCGAGGCAGAATAAGATATTCATTTGTTGTAGAAAATGTATCATTTTATTGAACATTCAGTCAGAAATGAGACAGTGTTGATTGATGTTCAGTGAGGAAAGCTCAAAGTTTCTCGTTGGTGCAGCAGACGTCCACATCCAGCAGGTGGAGTTCATTGATTCGGTCAAATGATTCAGAACACCAAGCCATTTTCATGCATGTGGTCAAAGATAGTTCAATGATTCATGAGGCCTCGGTTTCACCATCCCTAACTGTTAGAGTATTTGTATTATTTTCCATAATTATGCATGCTGAATACCATATATTATTTTTTTAATTACTTTGTGTGTTTATTACTATGCATTTAAGTGACTGAACTTTAATAAAGCTGAACTGAATTTAATGTGTGAGGCTCCAAGGTCACTCACTTCTTTTCCCATAAAGTCGAGTTCACAAGGAGCCTTCTAATCAGCCAAATCCACCACCTGCTAGACTGTTGTTTTTCTCTGCTGGACTGGCTCATATAAACTTTCTCAGACATTTTCACTATGTTGTATTTTTCCACATTTGAGACTGTGTGTGACTTTTTCATGTGTTTAAATAAAGTCCGAAGGAGGCGGCTGGGGGCAGAGTTCTTCTGGAAAGGATCTGTCTGAGCTGGACTGTCCTTTTATCAAAGAGATAAGCGTCTCCTGTTTGCTGATTTACGCCTTCGATCTTTGTTGGGGTTATTGCCAATTTTCCCTTAACACTAACTAAAGGTATTAATCATAGCCCAATTATCAAAGTTATACATATCTGTTCAAACAACAGCCACCAGCACTAACACTCCCAGGGCAAATGGATCCTAAAGGACACAGCTGCCCTGATTGCTGGTCTCTGCTTCCTTTTAAGGTCCATAAGAAGTCCTGATTGGTTCTGAAGGAGGAAATGCTGAGTGGCAGAGTCCAATGAATTACCAAGTCCTTAACAGGGGATGATTGACAACAGGTGAGATGGATGATTGCCAGAAGTGCAGCCCATGGTGTGGAGTAGTAGTCCATATGACACACATCCTCAGGCCAAAGGCCAAAACAAGGCACACATTAAAAAGTGCAAGCAGGTCTATAAATTGTACATTTTAACATGTTTTTTTTGTGGTACTTTTGAGGCAAAAAACTTCTCTGTCAAGAATGAGGAGTCTGGTTGTAAAGTGAAAATGATTACAAGTTTATTGAAACAAAGAAATAGTACAAAGTAAAGAAATTGCAATTCCTGAGAGTCTGTTCAGAGATCCATCAGGGCAGAGCTCTGGAGAGAGTCTGCCTGTAAACATGTGAGCAGGAACATATATAGACTCGGGTTCATGTCATTACTTAATCATATATCTTGTCAGGATGAAACAAAGAGATTGCTCTGGAGCCAGGGATAGTCTAGCACCAGATACAAGTTGTAAAACCATAAACAATGATGACCGGTGAGGCTGACCCATCCAGGTCAGCTAAGAGGGAATCTGGTGGATGTGGATCTGAAGTGTGGACAGGCTCTCACATTTAGAGAAAACAGACGACTTATTATCAGTTGTTTAGCAAAGTGCAATCAGGAGCTGTGCCGGTTGTATCAAGGACTTAACACAGAGAGTTGCTGATTCAAATAATGACATTATGCTGAATATGTCAGAGGATGAAACTCACATATGAACTAATTAATATGAGAAGCATGCATATGAAATCGCCATCACAGTACCAACTTCTTGTAGGCAAGTCTTCTCATTGAGCATCCATGTTTTATTTAGAGTAGTTCCTTTGGGTTTACTTTACCAAAGACTTTTTGCATACAGGTTGTTCACTGCATTCAATACGACCCAGAAATATATCACATTGAGTCAGCCCTGCAAGTGTCTGGAGGATGTGACTGATGTAACATTCTTTTATCTTCACAAGTAGAAAAACTTTTACACATTTCTGTTTAAGTGTGATCAGTAATGCCAAGTTATTAAGATAAGAAAACAATCATGTTACTTTGAAAGAAACCATTTACACAGGTATTTAGAAATAACTATAACAACCAGAGTGATTGCAAATATTTGTTAATGTTATTTAATTCTGCACAAATACCCCATTGGGGGGGTATGTAGGCAAAGTACAGACTCATAAATGAACCTAAATAAATGAGAGAACCCAAATAGCACTTTTAATAATTTTATTAAGGAAAACCCAGTTAAATCTGAATTCAGAGACACTTTTAAATGTCAGCTGATGCACAACAACCAATATACTGTAGCAGAACCAAAATGAAAGTGATGGAATGGTTACCAGCTCATACTCCTGGATTATGGTTGTGACGTTATCCTTCATTCTTCTTTGTTCCACTATCTTCTGACTGAAGTCAGCTGTCAAAGCTGTGAAACTCAACTGTGTTTCCATCGTTATTAGCTGGATATGTGCCAAAGGCATTACCTGCTCCACCTCTGGCTTAGCCTGACATCTTCTACTTAACCATAAAGATAGCTAAATATACCACAGCTTCCTTATGAATACTGTTTGAGTTTCCAAGTATCTGCAAAAACCAGCAGAGCATTAGTGTTTTTAGGGGAGATTTTACAAGCTCTGATGTTACCCAATTCTCATATAGATTTCTCTCCAAAAGTATTTCATTGCAAACATCTGCCTTACAATATATCTGCATAAAAAAATCCAAATTCATACAAAGCAATGGTGAGAGTTTACCTCACCATGCACTGTTCAATGTGCACTGTTACTGTGAGTGGAACTTGTCCATAGCATTGCTATTCATCATCATTCAAAACATTTCTTTTTTCATGCACCTATGAATGACACCTACACAGTAATTTTATCTGATCTGCTTATAATGACTTTTATTTAATTTATGATTTTATTGTGATTTCTGCTGCTTTTATGCTTTTTCTGTTTCAATGTAAAGCACTTTGATTTGTCTTGTACATGAAAGGTGCTGTACAAATAAACTTGCCTTGCCTATTCAAATGAACATTTCTCTGGATGCCTTTTCCAATCTAAAACAAACCTCTTTGTGAATTTCATTGTCAGTACATAAATTGCAAACTGACAACCCGTCTCATTTCAGCATGGTTATGTTTGTATGGGGCTGTATTTTTAATGTTTAACAAAGCAGTAAGAACAAAGCAGAAACATCACAGTACACATATAAGACGTAAAACTAAAAATAGCTGCTCATAGAGTCATGCATGCAGAGATATATTCAGCTAAAATATGCTTGTATGGCATTTATTGACATAAACCACGCGGCTAATTAGAGTTTTAGTGCTAATAATTTTTAGGGATTTTTTGTGTTTCATCTGCCAAAAATAATTGCAAACAATGTGTTTTTTCAGTAAGTCTAATGTTTACTTGATTCTTTCTTTTATGTTAGATTTTGCTTGTATCTGCTTATTGCATGAATCATAAATCTGTTTTTTTTTTGGATTTCTAGCTTACCCTGGAGTCCAGTGTTTGTCTCTTTAACGTGCCTTTTAACAGAACTAATTGCATACACATGTTACCTCAGTGGCATTGTGAATCTGATGGTAAACCTAAGAACGACTTAATGCATTAACCTGAACGTGAGCTGCCACTCATTCAACAATCTTATAGTAAATAAAAAAAAACATGCTCATTTATTTATTTTGTTTTGTGATGTCACAGAAAAGCACCTCATCCGTACAAATGTGTTTCAACAACCACAATGAAGATGATTTGTTTTCCATCCATTTTCTACCGCTTATCCCTGAACGGGGTCACGGGAGGGCTGGAGCCAATCCCAGCTTACATCGAGCGAGAGGCGGGGTACACCCTGGACAGGTCGCCAGTCCATCACAGGGCCAACACACACACAGACAAACAATGAGGATTTGTTTTCTTCTTAAATAAAATTCACACATCAGCAGTCCTTTATTGTACATAAAATATACAAACAGCAAAACACAGCTCAGAGTTCTCAGGCCTGACATGCTTTTTCATACAGTAGAAAACAATCTTTTCTCACAAACAGAACCAGCATGCCATGAACAAAGATTCTTACACTCGTTTTTTTTCTTCAGACATTTAGTCATGGTAACTGATGATTACATTGTTTTTCTGTAATATATTTTAGCTTTCATCGCTTCAGTTCTTGTGAAAGAAACACAGAAAAGAGAAGCTGCACAGTAACAAACACTAGCCGCATCTGATGTGATACAAAGAAATACTGCATGGAGCATAGCCATTTTCCTTTCTTTGTAGAAAATGATTAAATGATCTTAATAAAAGTGACACATTCACCATTTGAAAAAAGCAACACACACTGCTACAAAAGCTTATAGCACCAAATAAAAACCTAATCATGAAATAATTAGTGGACAGTTCCTAACTTAAATTTGTTGTTGAAAGTAAAAACACAGAAATTATGATTCCTAAAATTGTTTTTTTTTTGTCAACATACACTGAACCATCTAAT
The DNA here is from genome assembly GCA_037177535.1 of Pseudomugil gertrudae. Taxonomy (NCBI): domain Eukaryota; kingdom Metazoa; phylum Chordata; class Actinopteri; order Atheriniformes; family Pseudomugilidae; genus Pseudomugil; species Pseudomugil gertrudae. The sequence goes on along the minus strand of JBAMHV010000017.1, from coordinate 6,936,185 downwards.
AGCAAGTATTAAGTAACAAAGTACAAACACCAGACATCATCTCAGGCAAATGCAGGTGTACAGAATTATATATATCTGTGTTACAATCATTTTATTCCCAAAGTCCACCTTGGGTTGGCAGAATCAAACAGGTGCAGATCTCATGGCTGCTGCTGAAAGACTATACAGAATCATCAAAAAAGGCTCTGCTGTTTAAGTCAACTCTCCGAGTCTCATCAGGTCCCTTCACAGAGTCTGAAGAGCCGAGCCAAGCACCTACTGCTTTCTGCTGAAAGGTTCTTTGTTAAGTTTCTTTTTGTATTGCATCAGTGTTGGATGGGTCCTGTCAAACCCTGCACACACGCAGTTACACACAAAATTACAGCGAGATGCTGCCAGTGCATTGCAAATGAGATAGAGGCTTAATTGTGTGTTCTAATCCTGTAGATGACATACGGAATTTCAAACACAGTGAGACTTTCTGTGTCTCATCTTCTGCCACAAGCCAAATTATGCCAGAATAAAGTCGAACAACAGCTGAAAGTAAAGCTGTTTTAATGCTTTTCATTAAATGTGTGTGTGTGACCAGAGATGAATTTAAGGTGACATTTTGTGCACTCCTTCTGCCCCCTCACCTCCACCTCAACTCTCATTTGTAAGCTGAAATTGCACCTTCCCATGAATGTCACAGCAACAACCTAGAAGACAGTAACCAGATATGAGGCATCATTTCTAACAACAGTGGAGTATAAGAGTGTACGAGTGACCATGTGTGCTGCACACACCTGAAACTTCCTGAAACAGGTTGCAGTTTTTACTGAAACAAAAACATAAAAAAAAATAGTTATCCCGGTCATATCATTGGTGTGTAACTGAAGTAAGTGAGAGGTAAGTGTCAGAAATTAGGATGCTTTCCAAGTTTCCCTTAATGCCACAGGAAACTATTCCTTCCTGTGGCCATCAAACTGCATAATTCTTCCTTGTAAATGAGATGTGGACCATGCACTTTGTAAACACTGTAATTGTATTGATCTATTTTTTAATGTGTTGGTTGTATTATTTATTTTGTGTTTATTTATTTTGATTAATTCTGCACTTTATACTACCGCTCACTTGTTTAATTATGTTTCTGCTTTTTATTTCCCTTTATCTGTCAGTGAAGAACTGCATTTCACTACAATGTAACATTTGATCCTTTTGGGATTAATAAAGTATGTCTGATTCTGAAAGTTTCACATCTTTGTGTGCTTCTTCTTAACGCACAATCCTTCTATTAATAAATAATGGAGCCATGATAGATGAATAATACATTAAAGTCCTAGTCCTAGGTTCAGATCTCTGTCTTGCTGAATGCTAAACTCTCTATTTGTGGGGTGTCAGTGGGCTGAAAGGTATTAGCGATGCTTGGGTAGTTCGCAGGGCACATCATATGGACCCAATAAGCAGTACTGACTGACCTCACCTAATGAGGATTAATGCAGAATCAGGTTGGAGTTTGTGCCTGCTGAGACACACTTCTGCCAGCCCACTCCCACCTGCCTGTAATTGATTGCACTCATTGAGGGTCCATGTCCGCGTGCAACCCCTGGGAACATGCGTTAAATCCAGCACTTGTGAAAAATAAAGTTGGATTTCAGTGGGGGGAGGAAAAAGAATGAGACAGCCCAGAAGTACAGAACTGGGAGATCGTGGGGTGAAATGAAATATTGGCTATTGTTTTTTACATGGATCACTGATTCTTCAACAGTGTATTGGTTCTATGTTTATTATTATGTTGCCAGGAGCAACCAGAATTATTACAAGCAGAGTAGGTATGAGTGTATAGTACTGCTGCAAGTTCTTGAAATCTAAATCTAAATATTAGTTACCAATTAAATTTTAGAAATTGATTCAGTAAGGATTAACTGAATAGCAGAGATTGGTATTTTTAGCATGTGGCAAGCATTTGACAAAAGGAAAAAAACACACTCCTAACTTCTTTTTAGATCCAACATCAACTTAATTATTAAGCACAGAATAAGATTAATGCATGACATCGTCATTTGTTTTACAAAAACTAAACTGAAAAGCAGAAGCAGTGTGTAAAAATATCTTCCAAAATCTAATAATACCTGCTTCCCTTGGAATTCATATGGTGTGTAAAGTCAGGCGCTAGTGTCAGTCTCTGTGTTAGCACCTATAATAAACTACAAGTTTTGGCAGTTTGCTTGTGTACAGCCTTCAGGTGCCTGTTAATGCCAAGAGGAGAGACAGCAAAGATCAACTGTTGCTATCCATCACATCAGGAAAGATTTTATGGTAATTCACTAAATTATTTTTAGTGAGAAAACCTTTGAGGAAGATTATTCACAAGCTGAAATCTGTCAATCCTTCCAGGATGAATGGCGTGTTTGGAAGGGTTGTCAGAAAAAGCCTCTTCTCTATGATCATTGTGACAGTTAGATAAAGCAAACAGTTTGTAAATGATGTCTTTTGTCAAATTAAATTACAGTTGATGTTGTTTGGTGATAAATTACATCAGCATGTTTGTTAAAAGACAAATCCAACATCATTGATCTTCTTGACATTTTCTCTATATAGAACCATCATTTTGGGACTCAGTGACAATTAAATTGGGAAAACTCTACCCTTTGTTTCTGTATTATATGCTTAGTACAGGGATGAGCAACTCCGGTCCTTGAGGGCCATAGTCCTTGCTTATTAGATGCTATTGACAGAATTTACCCAGTATTTGGAAAGACATCCCCTTGGGGCAGCACTTTGGAATATGTGTTATAATATGTCTGGATGCTTTTTTGTGTGTGAATGTGGGTGCATGGTAGATATTTTAATTATTACTGAGCTGAGTGATGAGTGGATCAGCTGTACTTTAATGTCCAAAGTCTTGGTATAATGCACTTTCAGCACTGTAAGCTAGCTTAACCTCTCCAAGCTCCTTGTCTTTTTTCCTGTGCTGCATGTGACCTTTCTGTTAAGAGCCAACTATGTCTGACAACATCTATACTTTAGTTCAGTAGAAACCAGACGACAAGCCAGACGCCCCTCCATTATTCCTACACAATGCAGAGAGAAATGAAGTTAAAGGTTGCACAAACTGGTCAGTAACATGACTGAGTTGGATACATTTCAAGAAAACATTTAGAAAATGAAATAGTTTCTGTCTCCAAGTGTATGTAGCAGTTGGCCATGTCTGCAGTGACAAGTTTAGGTGGATCCGCTAAAATGGATTATTGTTTGTATGTTTTGTCCACATGGAACATGCATTTTGAGAGTTATCATTTGTTTCCAAAAGTGGAACACAAAAAAAACATTTCCACTTCCATATTTACAATGCACTCTTTTACTGAACCATCAATTCCATTGCTCCATCTCTGCCTTAACCTACATGGGTAAACCCAGCTCACACAAGTTTATATGCATGCCTGATGTCTTCTTTCTTGTTTTTGCTGTAGTTCAGCAGGTTTTCAGCACATTACAGGCATGGCATGCATTTTGGTCCCCATGTGGATGCAGCCTTAGTTTCCTACACCATTATTTTTGCATTTTAGCTCTTTAGTTCTTGTTGAATAATTATTTTAATGGAGTCATATGTTTTTGATAATCTGAGGCTGCATTTATTTATTCATTCTTGTATAACCTGCTATTTACCAGATTGAAGTACATTGCATGTACTTTCTTTTTCACATGACTTTTAATATCTTAACTGATTTGCCATTTTTGGTTTAATTGCTGTCATTCAGTGGGATTTCTCCATGTATCCCAAACAGCTTGTTCAAAACTTCAACACCAAAACAATGACTTTATATTTTGTGTATAAAATGACATGGCAGCTACTTCTCTCATTAAACATAAAGTTTAAGAAAAAAACAGCCAACATTTCCATGTTTACTCCCAGGCTCAGTGCAGTGTTTTTCACAATTTGCATCATGTTTTCTCTCCTCCCCATCGGTGGTGATGTCCTATATCTGTAGGTTCTTCTCACACATCTCATCTATATTTAGCCTTTAATCGCTGCTGAGTAAGAAACTGCTACAGAAAATAAAAGTATGTGGGTGTCACTGAGAAAAAGAGTTATGAAATCAAATGGATGAAGAAGTTTACTGTCCATTGGAATGTATGTGAGAGCCAGTCAGTTTTTAGGAATGAGGCTGTGGGTTTGGCGCTATGGTGAGAGTGTCATGGGTTGTCTCGGTGATGGCCACTAGTCATACCGGCCCTTCAGTTAAGCCTTCTAAGGGAAGGGTGGTGGCATTTTCAGTGGGCTGCGGGTCATCCTGAGGATGTGAAGGTTTGTTGGAGGCAGCAGCTAGACTGGCATAAGGCAGGTGACAGTCCATATACAGAAAGGGTGGGTAGTGCTGGCGGTAGCAGATGTATGCAAGCAGCAATCCAATCACTCCTCCAACAAAGACGTCTGTAAAGACATGGAAAATTGGATTTTTTTAAGGTAAATATGTATGACTAATTTTAGCAAATATGTGTCAGAAGATAAATAACACCTGCTCCCTGACAATGAGTGTGGCTAATTAGGCATTGCTCAATGTGCTATAGTGTTTCAGTGAACATTCATCATGTCTGGCTAGTTTAGAGGTTGTTGAAAGTAACATGAAAGGCAGGGAAATTAATCTACTCAACTGAGTCCTGTGCTCACTTGCCCCAGGACTGGCTGTCTCTTTTACTTTGTCACATGCACAAATGACATGCATAATAGTTGTGTGTTATACCTCAGCACCCTTTAAGCTACAATAAATCATACAATGTAACACAGCTGCAAAAAATAGAAAGCATATATTGCTGGAAATACATCAAAGGTGTGTAAGGTATCTGAAATAGAGGCTTGTTATATCAAAATCATATTGTTTAGTATTTACTCCAACTGGATAAAAAGCTAAATATTACATACATTTCCACCAATCAGCTATTGCACAGTGCATTCCCTTGCAATCTTACTATTCCATCAAGTCATGAGTTTACTCTGCCTTGATTTAATACATTAGTTTGGTGGCCTTTTTTACACCCCCAAAGTGCAAAGGGATGGAATATTAATATCCATCAAGCATGGCGTAGCAGCTGGGCAAATGGGAGCTCCCAGCCTGTGTTTACACTGAAAGCAGATTGAAGCTCCTCACGTTTAATGCACTATTGCTGCTTACTTAAAGCCTGTCAATGAGAAGCAGGAGAGAAAGTAGATATCTAGAGGATTAGAAAAACGATCAGCCTGCATGTAACTAGTAGAAATTTTAGTGTAAATAAATCAAAGCTTTAAAAAATGCTGTTACTTTTGTGGGTGTCCAGAAACATATGGCTCTCTAAAACTAAGTAACACCATATGACAGCGCTGTCATCACATGATCACTTATTCTCCCCGACAACTCAAACGCATAGGAGTTTTATCTATGTGTCCTTATCAGTAACCTCCCAGATATGCAAAAGAGATATAAAAACAACTGTTGCTTAACACCAGTCAGTATGAAAGAGTGCGGCCATGTTGGTTGGGTGACGTTTGCATTTCATATCTACATTTGTATGTTTTGTGTCTGAACAGTTGGGAGAACCTTGCCAGTGGTGTTTGTAGTCGCAGGTCCGGGACAAGGCGATCATCATGGCACTATAAAGCGGCAGCACCATGGCACAGAGACGCCAGCTGCGTCCTCGACCCTGATGTGTAAAGCACTGCAGCTTTCCCGCCAGGTAGAAGGAGGTGAAACCAAGACCAGAGAATGCAACTGGTAGAGAGGCAAACAGAAGAGATCTGGATCAAGATCAAACACTGAAGAGTTTTTAACTGTTTTGACAAGTGTTTTAGCAGTAATAACGAAGGCGTCAAAGTTGTCCTTGAAAATGTCTATGTACGTGTGTGTGTGTGTGTGTGAATGTGTTTGTGAGTTAACACAGCATTTGAGAAGTTTTTAAAGGAAGTTGATGAAAGTTTTCGCCCTATCCACCCACTCTTTAGTAATCTCAATGCAAGATCAAACTGCAATCCATTAGAGAAAACCTCCTGTTCTAAATCACTGATGTAGGTGCAAAAGAGCAATCAGTAGCCAGCAGACAGCTACATTTTACCAAGGAGCACTAAGCCGAGCCCACACATTGAAAGAGATCTATTTAATAATGCTTCATAGGTCTGACTGAGTGGGGGGAGTGCATGTGACATCAGTGTGCATCCAATTACTGAAATTATACTCCCAGTGACTCATTGGTTCTATTGTATCTCTCTCGACTTTAGTAGAGGAGTGTTAAATCCTATTATCAACACTTCACCTGTATACAGGTCCACCAATAAGTTCACATCAACATGTGCAGGCTAATGTAAAGATAAACGTCGGGGAATTAATGTTATACAATAAGGGTTGTGTTCTGGAACTAAATGAAGAGATTCTGAGACAAGTTATTGCTGCAGGCCAAGCAGTAACCATCTGAGGTAGATACACAAACTCCAGCTGGCTCAGTGACTGCCCTGTTGATAGTAGGAGTTAGATCCATTCTCAACTCGCCGCTTTCTTTTTGATCATTCAAAATAGCACACTGCTGGATGACTGGTTTTTGCAAATGTTTTTATATTTTTAGTTAAATAACATATTCCACAACCTACAGTTTCCTTTATTAGACTTTTTTTTTAAAGGAGAGTATCTGACATGCATGTGTTGTGCCCTGCGTTTTCTCATTTTGGAGCCTGTCAGCCTGTCCACAAAATGTGAGGTAAATAAGGGCATGGAATTGGCTCGGACTTACAAAGTAAGCTGTGGCAAATAGTGTGTAATCCAGAAAAGCAAGCATTATGCTTCTTAGAGGATGTCTGCTTGTCCACACAGAGAATGGAGTTCTGGGTGATTTCATGATGAATATATGGAGTGCAATCTCCCGGAGAAACTTTACCTCAAACATGTAGACAGGTAGACTCAAATAAAGACGCTGGAGCTGAACTGGGTGCAGTGACTTGGACTGTAAGAGATACCCAACTCAGGTTGGATTTTAGTATGACAGCTTTAAATCCAGCACAGATGGTTGATAAATGCTCTTGTGTCTTTAACCTTTGTATTACTCTTAAAAACTTTTTTTTAACCTTGGATGGATGGATGATTTTATTGTGATCAAAACAATGTGATATGCATGCTAAAAGTTGTCCACTACCTTCCTGTTCATCAGTGTACTCCTGCAGGTGACAAACTCAAATGCAACTCTAACAATAGATCACTTTAAAACACACTTTATATCAATGTTAGAACAGCAACATGGCAGTCTAAATGGTTTATATATATTTTTCTTTGTTTAGGTGCACGTTGTTGGCCCTGGATGGACTGGCGACCTGTTCAGGGTGTGCCCTGTCTCTCGCCCGTAGGCAGCTGGGATTGGCTCCAGCCCCCCCGCGACCCCGCTCTGGGATAAAGCGGTTGAAAATGGATGGATGGATAGGTGCACGTTCAGATCAGAACTCCAGAAATACAGCCTATATGCCCCTGAAAATCCACTAGGTGAGCTCCTATTCATGGGAGTACGTAGCTACTTATAACAAATTATTTAGAGCTCTTGAATAGTCTCCCGAAACGTAAACATGTTGGCCCAGCTTCTACATTTTGCTGCGTGGGCAGCTCAAACACACTAAATTAGCATCAGTTTAAGATGAAAGAGTTGGAAGACCTAATTCATCATAGGTTAGAGTAATAAAATGAATGCCTTGAGTAAGTTAATATCAAGAGAAAACTTAATCATATAACCATAAAAGTTAATTGGCACTTGTGGTATAGAAATTACTCGACAGAGTGCTCACCACCCACAACAAAGAACCACATGGGTTTTAAAGACAGCCACACATTCATGCATCTTCTGCCTCTTATCTAAGATCCTTAGACTGAACATCCCTGTGTACCCATCAATCTCAATTCTTCGTGACTGCTGCACAATCCTAACTATGTAGCAGCTTACACTATGTGTTTTACAGCTTTAACAATAGCTAAGCCAATTCTGTTATTCATTTGGGAAGACAGAACTGGAATATCCATAAACCAAAGGCTCTGTCTGCTGACTGAACATTATAATTGTAACTTTTAGCAGTTTTGCATGAAAGAAAAAATCATACATTTTCAAAATATCTTCAATTTTTTTCTGCAGAGCTGAGCCCAATTCTCTAGCTGACAACATAAATTAATCACGGTTTCTCGTACATCATCTCATTCTTTGAAGGACTGCCCATCATTTGAAGTGTTTTGCCACTTCTTTGCTTATTGTTGGTAGACAAAAAAGGCATAAATTGCATTCTACCATTGTAAAGCAGATCTCTGCTACAGACATCTGTTAGATCTTTCCTCCAAAACACAAATCGGTTGAAGCTTTACCACTCAAGCATGCTTTGAATACTAAAGCACCGAAACAGGACATCAACATTTCAGGGGATGAACACATTTGTGCTCCCATAGCCACAGTTTAGACCATTTTAACTGCACAGAGCTCTCTCCTACTTGTATTAATATATACTTATAGTTTTTAGAGAAAGAGACACCAAGGAGGACCTCAAGACAATATGTAAAGTACCTGCATAAAGTTACTTTATTTTCCAAGTTGTTTAAAACTTTCTAAAAGAAATCATACAACGAAGCGTCAGAAATCTCACTAGAACCCCCCCCCCCCAAAAAAAAAAAAAAAAAACCAAAAAACAAAAACATGATAGGCTACTGCAGAAGAGCTACATAGTGTGCTGAGGCAACATAATTAAGATAACCTCAAAACAAACATGTTGTTATGTATAAAACATAAGTCTGCAAGAATGTGTCCACACAAAGAAACAGAAGGACATTTTGCAAGAAAAAATTGGACAATTAACTAAATCAATGAGAGATGAAATGAAGTATATGCTATAACCACTGCAGGCGGCTCCTCTGCAGCAAGCGGGAGCCGCTGAAAGGCCAGAGGACGTAGAAAGGGGGAAAACATCATGGTAATGAATCAGGTTTTTGCATCTGTAAAACCTGAAAAGCCCACTCTCTTGAGACAAACAAACACTCCTCATGAAAGTGATGAGTGCATAGCAAGTCCTTTTTCATCCTTTTAGAAAGGTTTGTTTTGAAGTCTTAAGGAAGTCCTGAATAGCCTTAAGGAGGTGATTTGTGTAAACAAGGTAGGTTTTTGCCATGCAGCAATCACAAAACGCAGGGAATATGTTGGAAAAACCAACAGATTTTATGCTCTTTATGTCTATTCAAATAACTTCAGACAGGGTCATTTACATATATCAGTTAATAAAGTTGTTTATATGGTTTATAGACCATAATAAAGACTTTGTTTATGAATGTCTTAAACATAACAATTAATATGTTTACGGTGTCATAATATATGCTTTTACAGGACTTGTGGGGTTATCATATATCTGGTCAATATGGTGTTTACAACCAGTGTATCCACCTAAATGTGACATTTTATGGACATTTTATAAAACCCTCTTCAGATCATATTTTTGGGTGTTTCTGGGTTTCCATCATCTCACTTTGTTTGAGGTTCCAAGATCTAAATCTATTCAATGAGACAAATGAAGTTGAATGAGAAAATGACCTGACCTGATGCTGCATTCACCTAACCTCCGAACTGGAACATCCAATCTCTTTTGCTCTGCTGTTAACAGCAAATCCTCATTTGTAGCCGGTAGTTGATTTAACTTTAAAGGTAGATGGGCTAATTACATAAAAAATGCTTTGTATTCACATTATCTTTATTTTCTAGTTGTAAATTGGAAAGTGGAATTTATAGTGTGTTGGTAAATGACTTACCTTACTATAATTGAATTGTGTGAGTTGTTAACATGGTTGCTTGTTGTAATTGTTATGGCCAGAACCTCCAAACACCAAATAAAAAAAAAACCTTTATACCTTTTATATTGTATCAGCTGTTATTATTTTGTTATCAAGAATGATCATGTGTCAGATAAATAATGTTTAAATCTTTACTGTTTAAGCAAATTTATGATTAAGCTACGGAAGAAGAAGCTTTGCTTCCCTTAAAATAAAAGAAAAACTCTCTTAATCTAAATTGTGAATTGTATGCTGTTTATGCCATGTCTCCTTTTATTTATTGCTCATGTAACAAATCATCAAGCAGAGAGAAGTATGCACATCCATGCACAGTTATTAGCACAGCTGCTTCAATCTACTTTTACAGTTCGACCTGACCCTTTAAATGTCCCGGATGGGGGAGCATGGAGGGCAATAGAGTTTTTGACAGTCTGTGGACTGAGTAAGGGAATAAAATCCAAACATTGTGCTCTTTCTTACTTTCTAGAAAAATAGGAAATAATGGAACAGGTGGCCTAATTCCCACTGCAGCACAGACATTGTCTCCAAATTACCCGCATGTCTCCAGATGATGCTAAGTTGATTTGAGAGTAAGTTGTAATGATGCTTTTAAGCATCTGACAATAAAAAGGAAAAGGCTGCATTTATATATAGTTTTACTTCTCTGTGCAGATCCAGTTTTAGTCATTCCTTTTTTGTCTGAGATGTTGTTTCAAGCTTAACAGCAACATGCCATTGATGTAGACCTAGACACAAATGAAGCCCTGTGGGATTTGAGTTTTTTACACAGAAAAGGGATAAAAAAAAACTATATTTGTGAATCCAATGTTACCTAATAGGATTTAAGCTTATTGCTTTCTTACCTTGTGCATGTGCACTGACAGACTCCACATTTAATGGAATAATAAAAAAAAATAATCCTATGCCTGTGGTACCATAATTAAGAAGTTCCTATCTGACAACCCCAAGATGACCAGGGGTGTAATGCTCACCAAAAGTTTTAATTTTATAAGCATTTTACAACTGCATTTGCAAATCAGAAGTGAAGCCAAGCACTGTGTGTGTGTATCATATGTTTAGAGAGTACTGAAGTACCTTATTTTAATTTGCCAATCAGCAGTTTTCATCAATGCCACACTTAAGTGCAGCAAACTGTTGAAGTGACAGCTTGTTTCCCTTCCCGCCCTGATCTTTGACCCTGCAGTGACCTGTGCATCATCACTCTCATCAGCAGGAAATACACACAAACCAACCAATTAGGTCCTTAGGTGGCTTCACCCATGAGAACGCACACACTCAACAGAAACTTCTCATAAGCATTGTAATTGCTGATTCAGTCTGTGCATACTGTGCCTGCCTGAAAAGTGAGCATTGGTGCATTTCTCTAGATTCTAATATAGATGGCAGTGGATAGGTAAATTTGTAATTAGATTTATTTCACAGGATTCACATAAACTCATACAATAGGTAAAGATGTCAGATCATATATTAATAGATCATATCAAATGGCTTAATGTGCACCACAAAGAAATGGTGAGATAAATATGAATAAGATGTCAACAGTAACAGCTTATGCTTCAGGACCTGCTTGCTTTACTGCTGTGTATATTGGTGCAGTGGGTTTAGGGGAGTTGTTATTTATCTGTTTGTTTTCTCTCTCTGGGGCCTGTCTCCTCTTATTGCTGTTATTCTGTTACTTTGCTACGAGGTGAAGAAAGAAAATCTAATCATGGAAAACGTGAGCTGCCTTAGAAATTTTGGATTGCATTAAAAATAGTTTCTCTCCTTGAAGCGATGGATGCTATGGAATGAGTGAATTTACAGTATCTTTGTCCTGGCTGACCCTGATAGAGGTGGGTTTTTTTTCCGTTTTATGAGTGCATCTTTATCTCTGTGAATGCATTTGAGAATGTGACAGTAACACCTCCAAGTCATGTGTCCAGCTTTAAATCAGCCAGAAGTGATGTTGTGTTATCTACAGGTGCCTCTTTACTTAAGGCTATGCTCTCTCTTATCAACTGTCTTGTACTCTTCCTCTGTCCCTTCTCACATTTGTCTGAGTAAAAGGTCTACAACTAAAGCTCAATGCAGCAAGCATTGTCTGCTGAAAAAGGACACAGACAGGAAATTGGATCCCTTTTTGCTCTCTAGATGTGGTGCCATATGGGTGCATTCTATGTCCCCAATGCACTGCTCTCTCAATCACTTCCTTACTCGCAGTGTAACAGCGTAAGGCTATTAGAGCTGTCACATAGATGAATGCAATCCACACAAAGAGCTGCAGTGGATTACAGAGCATTGTCTCTCTATGCCATTTCTAATGGGACACACGCTGCACTTCAAAGCATTTGATTCTCAAAGCAGGTGCTCTGAGCATTAAACTTGTGCTTAAACACTAGTTTAAAATTTTGAAGTTGACGGCTGTTTTCCGCATCGACTTCAAAATTTCATGACCAAACTTATCTCACACTTCAGGGTGTTTCGCTATTTTTCTGCAGCCTGTTGTGGAGAAGTTCAAGGCAGTTATGCTCACAGCAAGATGAAAGCAAAATTTTCAAAACATTTCAACCTTTGCTAATTAGAGGCATGAGTAGGATCCAATGCTTTTGCTAATTTACACTTTCTTTCATAATTACCATGCTAACTGTGGCAAATAGAAGCAAACAATATACAAAAATATCCAACATATCACTGTTTATACTTTATGCAAAGGATGTAAAGATGTTACTTTTTTTAGCATAATTCACAGAAAAAAAAGTTTCTATGGTAACATGTTTTTATGTTCATGTAAGCAAAAGCATTTAGCCATTTTTTACAGAACTATGTGATTGCAGTCTTAATACGGCCAATCTGCCATGTAACAGAGGGTGTGTATAACATCTGTTTTCATGCCATTCCACTACCACTTTCCTGTCATCTGTTGGACAACAAAAACCGTGAATTATTTAACATGCTGCTGTGGTGAAAACAGCTTGTAAGCATTATGGTGGAAAGGATTTCCAGTGAAGGTCTGAACACAACAGTGTGTCAGAGGAAGCTGACACAGTGGGTGTGTATTGGACTGTCAAGTGTCATAAAATAACGTGTGTGACCCAGTCTGCACAAGCTCCCTCAGGATGTGAAACACTTTAATTCACACATAGGACAAATGGACATCTGATACGAGCACATGGATATTTCTTACAAACACAACATCACTCATAGCAACATGAAGCTGAGAAACGGCTACTATGCAGTTTTTTTGGAGTCAGCGTGAGAGTTGTGTTAACTTGAGTTGCTTGTACAGGCAGAAATCTGCATTTCATGTTACTCACAAGAGGAATGGCTGCTGGGGAAGCTCTTGAATCCTTCAGAGATTATTTTTTGCTCCCCAGTGCACATTCCAGTCCACTTTCCATTCACTTGTCCATCAGGGAAACAACGCTGGAAGAAATCTGGCCTGGGTCTGCAAAATAGAGCAACTTGTCAAACAATTCTTTGGCCACAAAGCACACAAGCTGAAAGATACAACCGTATGTGTTGCATAACTGAGCATGCCTGTTAGAAGCCTCAGATTGCACATACCTGCCAACAATCAACTTGATAGTATTTGTGAAGACTCCGTTCAAAGCGAGAGCCAGAGACACAGCTGGAGAGAGAGAGACACAAACGGAAATGTAACAGTGGTTTTTTATTCAAAGTGCCCAACAGATGAAGTTGGCATGTTGGTTGTAAAAGAATTCATTTTATAAATTTGATGTCATCCAGGTTTTGGAGAACATCCTGCTCTCCTAATTTAATAAATAAATAAATCTAGTAAGATTCATGGGGTTTCCTTTAGAACTGGGCAGATGGTTGTCAGGATTTATATGAAACAGCTTCTCATCATTTCTGAGTCCTGACAGGAGCAATTAGGTTCAGTTCAAGCTTCACTAACAGACCGGGAAGGCTGCTCACAGGAACTTATACCAAAGTTTTGAGTTTTTTCTTTTGTTTTGTGTACGGGCATTTCTAAAACACTTGTTGTCTCATTATCTTGACATAACTTAAATAGATATAACCTCCCTTCTTTATTCCAGCTGTTCCATAGATGAACTTCTTTAGTAGAAACAAAATGTTTGCTCTCATAGCTAGGTTTTTTTTAAAAGACGTACCTGTGTCTCTTGGACCATAGTCTGTTCGAAAAACAGATAATCTAAGATATCTTGGATAATTTAAGGTAATGATTATTTTTAACCCCGTCCAGGCTTTGAAGTTTTTAAGTTGGCCAGGTCTTGAATTTCAGTATTTTCAATTTAAGTGGGTTTTATTGTTTAAAAGTGAATATTATCATTATTGATTTGGCTCAAATGAAGTCAGCCTTTCCTTTGGTATCTCACTTCAGCAGTACGCCTGCCTGCTATCTTCATTTTATGCAAACACACGTTTCCCCATATCTAACCAACATTAAGCTCCTTTTTCTGCTGATCATTAAACAAGTATGGCAATTGTTTATAGCAGCTAATTTAAAGATGCATTTAGCTCTGGAGAATGTCAAACATTTGTCTAGCTATATATGGAATTTGAAGGATCAGAAAGTCTTGCTGGCTAACTTTTGGTGTGTTAGCACCTATTGCTAACAGTGTTGTGGTTGTTGTAGTAATGCCACACTGCTCAGCATAAGCATGTTAGCTAAAAGCAGCAAGAAATCCAGTTCAACCATCCCCACTCATTGTGTCTAACTTCACATTGGATAAACTGTATATCCTATTTAGGAATACATGCTGAAGTAACACAAATCAGATTTAAGAAATTGGAATTGGAAAAAAAAAGTGTGACCTAACAAAGACACACATACATATACATATATATACTGTATATGTATATATATCTATATATATATATATATATATATATATCTATCCGCATTTGATAGCCCAGCTAA
>JBAMHV010000017.1:6906140-6918016 GCA_037177535.1 Pseudomugil gertrudae | reverse complement strand
AACGGACGAGACAGGAAGTGAACCAAAATAAAACAGGAAACAAACACCGTGACATGAAACACACATATGACAGTCTGACACTATGGGTCTCAACCGTCTTCAAACATGACAACAATGCCGCCCATAAAGAAAAAATGCATATGTATTAAATCTATGGGAATAAAAAGACATTCCTACATTCATACACACTGGCAATTTGTTTAGTCTTTATGCTTTGCTTTTGGTGAAGTCATCAGTACAGTAATTAACTTTAGACACCTTTAGATTAACAATTCCAGGCACAATTGTATTTAGTTTACAAAAGTGTCCCCTAAAAACCCATCATGTATATTACATTTCATTGGTGATGTCTCGTTCGAGAACACATTGAGAGACACACAGAGAGATTGTGCAGACAGAGCATTGTGGTCATTTTACACCACCATTCCCTTCAAATTGCCTGTGTATTCGTTAAATCATTCTGAACATGGACATGTTGGACAACCACATATCCATTTATCTATTGTGTTTTCCAGGACAAGGTCGAGGAGTAAACAGTGTTAACAGATATGCACAGAACCCATTTCTGCGAGTACAGTTCATCCAGAGTGATTTACTGTGTTTGCAAGCCAGTTGGGAAGTATAATCTCTCCAGCAGGCTTGGGGTCTGCCCTGAAGCCTCAAACCTTGGCATCTGAGATTATTAGCCAACACTGTGTGCATAACCTTAATGGTTTGCTCATATTATGGTACCTCAGACATGTGAGCTAAATGTTAAAGTTACACACATTATGCTAATTTATAAGTCAGGTGCTTATAGGAGTGAATAAAGACAGAAAGATATCCCTACAGTAGTTTGGTGAAAAACATGTCATCATGTCAAATCAGAGAAACAGCCTTAGCAAAGAGTTTGTAATGAGAAACAGGAGGATTACAGTTAGTGGACAGGTAGGCATTGCACTGTTACTGAATGCTCATTTTAATTAGTGATAAAGAAAACCACTGGGGCTCATGATTAGGCATACTTCCTGGCTTCAGATGTTCATTTTAGTATTAAACAGTGAAACTGAGCTTGCCCCATGTTGCCAGCACTCAAATCTTGCATCTCCCAAAGCTGCCGAGAAGAGCACAAGGTCAGGATTACTCATCTGCTTTTTAATCTGGATAAACATTAAACCGATTTGATTAAACTCCAAAGTGCAGCAACATGTTGCATTTGACCAGTCCCAAAATGCAAAATGTAACAACCTGAAGCCAAATGATATGTTTTAGTTTGAGAAGGTCCAGATTAATGTCAGCTGACCAGTATTTACATGTACCCATTATTCTGATTGGTGAGGGTGTGGATGGAAAATGACACGTTGGCACCAAGAGAAGAGAAGAAGTCTAAGTCTTAGAATAAAATGGAGTAAGAAGAACAGAAGATAAAAGTATGGCAGTAGTTTGTGATATGAGATGGTGAGAAGTACAATGTTGTACTTTCAGTCATTTGTTTAGCTAAGTTTAATGAGCTGGTCTTGAAGTCCACCACACAGACACCAACTATATATCATCCTAACAACAGATTCAATCTGAATAAGTCTCCCAAAGAAAAGGGTTCTGTGATATGTTCAGATTGTGTTTGTGTCCCTGCTCGTAAATTGGACATACTCACAAGCAGGTAACTGGGATTTTTCTTCAGTGATTGCAACAGTTTCAGGAAATTAGAGACCCATTGAAAAAAGCCTGAGGTGCTTCCATTACATCACTAGAGACGTTTGTTAGTTCAGACAAACAAACAAGTTGATCAAATGCCAGAATAATTGCTTTTATTAGAAACTATTTCACAATTTTAGGAATGACTCAGTATAAATATGAAAACAGCTCAGACTTCTATTTAAAATTGCAATTTTTGCACAGTGGAATATTTCTGGTTAAACAATAATGTCCCTGCATGCTATATGATCTCATATTAAGATGATAAATAATATTATTTATGCTTCGTAACCAAAATGGAAAACAAGCACTGTTGTTTATGTCTGAGTCATTTTCAATGGGTAGCGTTGTGGAAAATGCAATCCTCAAATGGCTTCATTATATTCTGACTGAAAGATGATCATGTAATTAAACTGCAGGAGTTAAATGATGATAAAAGATTATAAGACAACTTTACAAAAGAAACAGAGGTGCTTTTCTTTTTACCCCCACAGAATAATAGAAAGGAAGCACGAATGCAGAATGCGCAGTTGAAAATGAATGCAATATATTGATGAAACAGAATCCCTTCCAATGATTAAAATCTGACTCCAAAAGCACATTTTATGCAAGTTTTATTAGCTCTGTTTGAAGAAGTGATTTATGGGTTTAGAATTAGAGGTCCAGAGGGATAATACTGAATTAATAAATCTCCAAATACAGGAACAGCATTGTTTCTGGGATTTAAGCTTAGGTTGAAACAGAAGTAGGTCTGTCTTTAGCTAAAAATAAGACCATTTTAATTATATACCAGGCTTAACAAGTAATGTCTGACATTTCTGTCTCGTTAGATCTGAAGATTTTGCTGGTTTAAAGCCATCCTTAAATCTAGGATTGTGATGAAACTTGTCAGAATAATGGGCTTTTTCCTTTTTCTTCTTCTGACTTGTGCTGTTTTCCAATACTTCTTGTGAAAGTCCTTCTCTGCAGGCAGCTGTGGGCCGATTAAATACTACACAGTGCTGTAATCTCTGCACTGCTGCACCAAGCCACCCCTTCTTCACCTGATTCAACTCTTGTGTGCCTCTTTAATTGGATTTGTGTTCAACTTTTTCAGTCCTTTCTAATATACCAAAGCCTCTACTGGTTTCTCAACCCCGGGGAAAGTGGGGGGAAATATGAAAAGATCAGTGTTAGAGAAGCTGGTTGGGAAACAAACGGCATAAAATTTTAACTGGTGGTCACGGTTGCTCTGATGAAGATTAATATCCATGGCATAATGCATCATGCTGACTGCAATGGGAGGTCTCAGAGTTTAATGATCTACATCATTAAGCACAGTATAGTACTTATATGAGACTCATTTGTTTCTAGCATCAGTAGGGAGTATTTGAGATTTTGAACCGCAAAAAAAAAAAGTTGTTTTTTTATAGTTGAAGCATTAAAATTGCTGCAGAAACTCTAAAATATATGTGCGCTCCCATTTTAAGACTAATAGGCCAATCTATTCTTACTTTCCACTGCATTTTGTCTGCTTTACCATTAGTGAGGATGTATGACATCACAGTGGCACGACTCCTTTTGAGTCCTGTGTAAGATCAATATTTGGTTTCGGTTGGGTTGAGACATTGCCACTTTGTGGTTACTGTAGGAAAAAGATTTTCCCTCAAAAATATGCTCCTGTACATTCAGATGCATTAGCCACTGTTTGTTTTTATTTGTTTTTTTACTGTGACACCTAGGTGGTGACATCTTTGTGTGACGAGGATTGAGTGAGATTACACCGACTAATCGCACATCCATGACATTTGCAGGAAGTCTCCACGTACCTAAACATGCCTCTTTGATCTCTGTCTTGTCTGTCCTCTGAATTATCTTCACCACAAATATCACTGCCAGTGGAGTGAGGAAGGAAATTGCCTGTGTAGAAATAAGCACAATAAAACATGGATGGTTATTACTGTGACATTAGAGATGCACTGCAGCGCTCCATTGGGTCTGTGTTTCAGGTTAATTGTAAAATTACTTTTGCCTCCAGGTATGACCTAAATCCATCTATTATTCAGAGTTAATTTTAACAAGGCAAGCCGAGAGGCCAAACAAGCCTCTTTATTGTTCAGATGGTCTTTCCGTTTGAACAGACAGAATTTGATAAGAGACTCAAGCCCCCATCATGGATGTAATTATTCATGCGGGGGAATGCATTTATTATTTTCCAGACAAAATTGATAGATTTGCTTTGCCTTAAGATACAAATAATTTATGAAAAGATCAGCAATAATTATTTTAAAGTCATGTGACCTCAGTCATGGACCTGTTTAAGTAATAAAAAGCATGAATGTAAATAATATATTTTAGAGTAAAACAGTGCAAAGAACGTCAAACAAAGAAAGGAAGAAGCGTTGATATACTGGCAGCTCAGCAGCACATATTTTCAATCACATTTGCCAAAATGACCCTGATTTAGTGCCCTTTAACTCACAGCAGAAGCCATCACTTTTCACTAATGTTTAGAGGGAAAACTAATGGGGTTGAACTTAAACGTCTTCAGAATCTGTTGTAAACGAATCTACACCAGAGAATCGTCATGGTTGGTTTGACTGTGTTGACTGACCCTGGCAGCCGTTTTTCTTTCTATTTGCTGAAAATTGTGTCTTTTGAATATATCAGTGTAGTCAAGGATAAGATTAATGAGGAATTGTTACCATGGAAACACAAGAAAATTTTCAAACCAATCTTTGATATAAGCTCATGTCATATTATTTGGAGATTTTAAATATCTTGACAGATAAATTTTATTACATTATAAAAACAGATTTATGATGAAACCACCCCTTTGAATATATGCTTAAAACATGTGTTATTCTTCCTTAAATCATTCCCTACCATGTAGGTAACCGTGTCTGTTTCACTGGCAAAAAACTAACAGTAATGGATGGGCATCCATAGTGGTGTAATCTCATTATTGAAGTGGTCTGTTTCTCTCACTAAGTGGTGTCACCACATTCACATTATCGCTGTCATAACAACGATTAATACTGAATACAGTGGAGCAGTCATTTTCTGATACTTAATTATTAATACATATTGATTGATTTTTTAACGTTTCTGTTATAAATGATTATTATAAATACAAACTGTGGCAATGGAAATGGAAACATCCATATTCACAGACACTGATTTTAATGCTAAAAGCCACAGCAATAATCCGTTGGCACATTTTATGTGAAACATTTTGTGCTCAGATCAAATTGTAGGCTAATGTGTGTGTGGTGGGATTTTGGCATTTGACAATAAATTCCAGCCACTTCTCTGATGGAAATAAATCCAGGAGTGAGTCTTGAGTTTGCCTCACAGCAAATACTGTAAATATCTTAATAAAAGTCACAGTGAGCCATGATGTAGTTTGATGTAAATCCTGTCCACGGACTCTCGTTTGTGGACAGATAAATTCTGCACACCTTCAGGGATACTATCAGAGTAGCAACAATGACGAAGGCTGACAGCCAGGTGTCAGCGCACAGTGTTTTCCTAAGAGGCATGGAGGTGATGTGGGTGAGAGGCTGCCTGATTTCTTTCTAGCTGATTATTTAAAGACTTGTCATCAGCAGAGATCTATAGATATTGAAGTTAATTCAAACTGTCAACAATTTTCTAAAGCACACCGAAAAGGGGGGAAATGACACAATACAGCTTAGTCAAACATCAGATATCTTCATATGTTTATATTTGAACTTCATTGTTTTCTCTTGGCAGAACAAACAGATGAACACTACATGGAAAGCTTGTGCATGTGTTTCCTGCTTTACTGGCAGTGCTTACTATGACTAAAACACTTTCAAATGCTTGTCATCACACATAATTGAAATGATTATTTATTTGATGATTAATTTGAAGCTTCATTTTTACTTATTTATGCACAAAGCAGTTGCTGCTGTGGAATGAAGCTAACACACTGACAGTGATAGTTAGCCAGAAATAGATTATTGCTAATTTCCAATTTTGCAGATGTCATCAGAGCTTGGAGAAACTGTCAGTTCTGCACGTACATGACTGTGTTAAACAAAAGATGAATCCTACTTTGGTTGATTTTAGGAGGTCAGTACATAGTAGATGGCTTTTCTAACCAGGTTAGCTTCAAAGGGCCAATAGATGGAAATTAATCAGTTTTACATTGAAGGAATTAAAAAACCGTTATGTGAAGAAGTGTAACTTCATGAGGAGATGATCACATGCCATCACAGTCTTTCTGTGTTGATTTTCAGCTACCGGTTTACCGGCAAGTCCAGCTGTGTGTTCACGTACTTTCATGAAAATAGCTGTTTCTCTTCTCCAATCAAAGCCCTCAGCCTCCCCTCCCTATAGAAAGCTTGAGCAAGGCTATTTTCAAAGCAAAATGGTGGCGAGTGAAAAGACAAATTCACCTGGAGATGATCAGAGTCCAACATTACTTCAAAAACAGAAGGACAGAACCTGAATTAACACTGTCCCTATATAACTAACATAGAAAGCACTGCCAGAGCTATAGCGGCTGCATTTTGACTCAAACGGAGCAGGTTAGTAATGACATAAATGTTAGTTCAACATGTTCCACTAAATGGTGATATTTTGTTTTGTGCTTTTCTAATTTGTACGTTTGCTTGCGGCGGAGGGGAGATCGGGGGGAGAGGTAGAAGTGTGTTAGATGTGGACAGTAGCCCTGATTACACCCTACTGAAGTAACAACAACTATCTTACATTAATACATATAATTACTATATCAATAAAAATGAAAAAGCTTTTTATAGGCTCAAAATGTATACAATGTCTAGCTTTTCCTGACTCATTTGTCTTTCTCAATACGGACAAACAAGCGTTCACTGGATGACACAGTCACAGTTCCTTGTGTCATTACATGAAGACATTCATCTGATACATGACAATATGCTCGTTTTACAGTAAATTTGTAAACTTATAAGAAAGACAAAGTGGAATGAGAGATTTTCTCATCTGAAATGATTGTTTCCTTTAACTTTACTCTGATTTCATTCTTACTTAGCCGTTAAAGGCATGTGCTCATGTTTGTATATGATAGTAGTAAAATGTACATGGATAGGACAAGCATGGAAAAACACTAAAATATCAGTGTGTTGTGATATCACATGGGCTTTCCAACACTTAACAATTTGCCACTATAAAACAAATAAAGTGTACATACTGTAGGTTTTGTAGATGTGGCTGCCATCAGAGCCATAAAATATCATTTGATGCAGTGAGAAAATGCTTTACATCTGTACATGTATTTATATAACACAAAACATTTTAATCAGGCTGTTTTATTATCATAACTTATATAAGTTATAATAAAAACTTGTAGGGACTGTTGCACTACTAAAAAAATTGGCAGTGGCAGCTTCAGCTTTTGCTTCAGGGAATTATCCTAATTCTGACAAAATACTGAATGATGTGAGATTCAGCGTGTCTCTTTAACATTCAGCCCAAACCACAGTGGGTCTTTTACCATGATCAAAGTGATTCTTCCTTTAACTGCTGATGAGAGTACATTTAAACCTTCTCTTTCATGCTCATTGTGCCAGAGCCAGTGATTATTGCAGAGAACAGTAAGAACAAAAGATCCTTGACAATGTGCTATATGGGATTTTGTGCAGAGATACTTCAAGAGATTGGTTCAGGATTTACACAAAGGAAAGAATTAGTTATATACTGGGAGAAAACCAAGCCTTTTTTTTAAACTGCACCATCCACTGTTGACTGAGAACAGATTATATTCACATGTAGGGTTAATGTGACTATTCTGATTAAAAAAAGCCATCTTACAGATGTTTATATAGTTTATAATTTTTATTACCCCAACAGCTGAATCAAGACAAATTACAGCAATAATCAACTGAAATGGTAGATTTCTGCAACATATGTCAAGACTTATTTAAGTGTTAAGATTGTGGCAGTAAACAAGTGTTTCCTGGCAATCAAAGTATCTAATAAGATGCATATACAATTACTTACAAACATGACTCTCTTGGGAATGTGGTCTGACATGACTAGAGGATTCTTGTAGAGCCATAGCTCCTCCGGTTGAATAACTCTCTCAAAGGGCTCCAGAAACTCTGTGAATCTGTGGCAAAGAACAAAACATACAGTATGATTGTAAGTTAGTGTTTAGAGGTTGAACTTTTAATTACTTGTGTCTTTTGTTTGAGTATAATAGATCAGATCTTACTAGAATTAGTGTTTGCAGACAAAAGGAAAAGAGCACTGTGTTGAAGTTGAAGAAGAATAATCTTTTCCCAAGTTCAGCCGCACTGCTGCCTCACATGCTTACTCAGTAGGAACATATTAGCTTGCTTCTACTTGCTTCAGCACCCCCCTGCCCAATTCAATTTATCATTTCAATTCAACAGTATTTAACTAGCTGGGACACATTACAGAAAAATCCATTCAAGCCAATTCATTTACATCCAAATACGAGTTATACAAGACAATTTATCATAAATTATAAAATCATTCAGAGAAAAAAGGTAATATAAACCCACAATGTGAAGAATTTCTTAAAAAAATTGTCCAGATCACTCCCAAAGTTGCTAACAGACAGATAAATGCAAGCAGAAACATAACCTTAGCCGAGATAATAACAGGAGAACCGATTAAATTCAGATTGCAGGTCATGTATTGGTACCCCTACTCATGCTTTTTAAAGGGGGGGGCTCCAAGAAACAAAAACTATAAATACAAAGGTGTGTACAATATGTAATTATTGCTTAATAAATGTCCATTTTCAGTTAAATATTATGAATTATGCTGGATGTTAATATTGAGTTACCTTAAGGTAAGCTTTGCAGCCATATTTCTATGGTAAAAAATATAGCTAGTATTTCTCCATGTATAGTTGTACTTTATAGGATTGGGATTAAGCATACAAACCCAAAAATCTAAATCACTGTGTGGATGGGGTGCATATACCAACTCTTGCGCACTGTGGATGATTCAGCAAAGAATCGTAGGAATCCACCTATCATCTTATTTCTTCTCTGAGCTCTCACCAGCCAGTAAAACTCAGTCTTCTATGCACTTTCTCTGATAATGTTCTCTGATCATTCAAAATAGCCAGTGTGTTAATAACCATGTGACGTGGTGCTGTAAAGGAAGATGCAGCTGTGAACTGGGAACCACAGTTTGTCATGTTAAGTTAGCTATGGGACACTTCGGGGCAGTGATGGCTCCAGGAATGTGCAGTGATTGTGTGTGTGCACACACCAGCTCTGTACTGGCATGCCCTCTGGACCCACCAGCTGAGTTGTTGGGAAGAGGATAATGTGTTCTCCTCCACATTGAAGGATTGTCCCCACCCCACTACACCCCTCCCTAACACTGACAGCCCCACAGAGCTCCTTCATTCACAGACCAATCCAATGCATGAAGGAGCACTGTTGCAGGTCCTTGATTCTAGCAGCAGTTAAAATGGAAACCAGAACTTTTCCCAATAGCCCACAAATACACTGAACATAAACCAGTATAATGCATTAATGTATTTACATATTTAATGCAAGTATTTTTTTTATTTATCATTTTTATGTATTAACTAGAAGTAAGTTTCTGTGGGAATCTTTGTCACATGTTGGATTCTTAATTAGAGAACAGTCAGAGCAGCAAGTGTCTACTTGGCACTTAAACTTTACTCTAGGACTTAAAGTTGTGGGGTGGGGGATGGCATAAAAATATTGCTGCTGTCAGGTAGTGGGGAAGACTTTTTTTCCTCCTTCTTTCTTTAAAGAAAAAAAAAGCATAATTATAATAGTTTTTTCCAACACATTAGTCTTCCAACACGGCCCTGGATGGACTGGCAACCTGTCCAGGGTGTACCCCGCCTTTCGCCCGTAGGCAGCTGGGATAGGCTCCAGCATCTTTGTCATATTTTCAGTATAATCTAGAAATTAAACATGTCTTTCTGAAAAGTTCTGTTCCAAAGTTTTCAACAGCTGTTTGTTACCTGCTTTGTACAATGTAATTTACCAGGAATTTAAACAGAAAATAATTTACGTAAGTTTGAAGAAAAAAACAACGGCCACAAACTTTACGTCTCAGTTATGACCAGGGATATTTTATATTAGTTTTCTAATGTTCTGAACTGAAATGCAATCAACTGAATTTGATGCTATATAAAGGTGCTATATAAATAAACTTGCCTTGCCTTTTTTTTTAAACATAAATCCTGCGTAAGTCTTCTGCAAACATCCTAACATAAAACAAATGCTCACCATTTTTAATTCAGTTATCCAAAAACCAAACACATTGTTTAATCTTCCAAAGACAAGGAGTAAATGACCTGCTTTGGAAAGTCAACGTGACATGTCAGTGTATACTCATACCAAAGCACCTAAGTATGAGCTGGAGAAAGTCTATTTGTTGGTCTATTGATAACCACATGTCAAGATGTTTTTGCAAAAGCACAGCCTAATCAGTGCAAGTTCATTTTACATCTTGCTGAGTTGATGTACATGATTCCCTTCAGCCACATTACAGTCACAGTATGAGGTTTGTAATAACTTATACCCTGCTAATGACACTCAATATGCTTCATGAATTATTCCTTTTTCCCAGTTTGTCTTCTTCTACAGCTCTCTTGACAATGACGGCGAACAGTCCCCAGAGGCTAAATGCAGGGGAGACAGAGTGCTGACAGAGTCACCACAGACCTCATCCTCAACTTTGACACTGAAGCACACAAAACAAAGTAAATCTTTTAGAATGCACAGAAAGCTCCTGTGTCATTTAATACTTCACTGATCTGTCAATCTGTAGGGCTTATCTCGCATTCAACCATAAAAATCTAAATGAGTTTGAGACACACTCTCCCCCAAAGGCAAATACATGGATAAAAGACATCCCGATTATATTACAAATGCCTGGCCTGCACCAACTGTCTGTGGTTTACTGTTACTTCTTGGTGTGGTAGCATAGCAATAGTTGAAGCAGGCTGTTTCCAACCCTACAGTAATAACAGTAAAAGTAATTATTAAAATAATAACAATAATTCATAACGATGATAAAATCAGTTTGAGTTGACAGCAGCTGTATTCAGCTTCATCCAGCAATGAGTACTTCCATCTTCACACAATGTATTTTTCTTTATTATCTAGGAGTTAAAGAGCTAAAGAAAAAAAAACCCTGGGACATGTAATATGTAATATATCTCATTCTTTAGGCCAGTTCGACTCATATCCATTCCTCCAAGAATTTCTCTTGGCATACAATTCAGATTATTATTATTTTAATGCCTCATCTTCTCTTTTTCAGTCATGAACTTTATTAAAGGCTAAACTGTATTATGATTTAGGAACACTTTATAGGCTCCAGGCTGCAAACATCAAATATAGCAGGAATAATCAAGACATTGTTGCTTCCATAGATAAAAAAGTCCATCTTTTGTTAAAACTAATTTGGCTTTTATTGTAATCTGAAGTGAAGGCAGTATGAAAGGGATCTTTTCAAGGCTGAGACTGAGAATGCTTTTGTCTGTATGAGAAAAGGGGAAGCAATGTTGATTACAGACACATTATTAATGTTTGAGTTTGGAAAAGTAATAACATACACAGTATGTGCCTCAATTGACCCTGCTGGGAAATAATTGCAACCAAAGTGATTCAAAATAGAGACTATGGCAACAACATGTCTGTTTTTGGATGTGTTTTGGAGTTGTTCATTAGATTTACTACTGTATTTTTATATGACTGCCAAAAACTCACAACAGTTATGTGATGGCATTAAGACCTTGAGATAAACACTGAGCAAAGCCCCAAGATAAGAATATAAGAAGTGATAAAAACTGTCACTGTATGGAAATCCATCAAAGCAGAGTGAAACCAGTTTCCCACAAAGACAGTGTATTCAGCACTCCAATGAGACCACCACGACATGACCACCGGAACAACTAGAGAGTTCTTTAAGTGTCCATAAAAACACAAGAAATGCAAAATGTCCATAATTCTGCACCACCTTCTGGTTGTTCCGAAGGCCTTTTTTCATTATATCTGAACAAGGACATGTGTATATCCAATCACAGGCTAGATTCAGAAATGCATCACATATTTTTTACACATTTGTAATGAAAACTTCAGTACTGTAACTCCTGAAGCATTTGCGCAAATGTTATAACTAGCATTTATAATGGACACCTTGTAGCCAATGCAAATTGAATGTTCACTCGGACCATAATGTGTATATAT
>JBAMHV010000017.1:6868200-6895115 GCA_037177535.1 Pseudomugil gertrudae | reverse complement strand
GGATAAACCCAATAGCGATAGCCTTAAAGGGCTGCGCCTATACTCATAGAATCTGGGGTTACAATACGTAACCAACGATCTGTTCAGCTAGCTCTGGCTTTTATTGTCTCCTATGTCAGTCACAGATGATGGCTCTCTTGGCCTCCAACAATCCTGTGGAAATCAATTTTAAAAAATAATCTGCTCCCTACAAGAAATGATTTAATGAACTTTACTTATAGCTTCTAAGGCATAAAATAAATGCCATGTGCACCCACACAGCTTTTTCAAAGAGAGTGATATGACTTCTGCTCAGGCTGACTGTGGGTGGAATTAGCTGCAGGTCAACCAACTTCAGCTACTAGTACATTTTTTACTATTGATACTTTAAAAAAGTTGTATAGGTGCTACTACAGAGCTGATTTGAGTGTACACTCCAAAATGAAACAATATCATCACAAAAGCAGCAGAAACAGATGTCATTTCACAAATGCATGTGATCTAGCAGAATAACAGCATGTTTTTGTTCATTTTAGACCTAATTGTAGCTTCTTCGGCTTGTTGTTCCGAAAATAACCTTTAAAGCTCAAAATCAAAACAGTTTCTTAATATTTTCTAAGACATGTTATGTTAATATTTTATTTTATTATCAAGGAATTATGGTCAGCAGGTGAGGTGAATGATGGCTGATGGGATAATTGATGATATTTATCCAGATTGTAGAAGTCATCCTCAGGCCACATGCTTGGGGAAGTAACAAGAAAAAAAAAAAATATATATATATATATATATATATATATATATATATACGGGGTAACAGTGCTCAATTTCTGGTATTAATGCTCCACTTTCTGTGAACAGATCAGTGTTCTTTTAATTCAATCCAACCACTAATATACAGGAAACACATGCTACATATGCATGCTCAAGTCAAGGACAACTCAATTAAATAGTCTTCCAACACATTCCCGATATGAGGTCTAATCAAATCAGTGCACTGTAATTAATTGTAGCCAAATCACCAGTCTGCATGGCACTGAAGTATGTGGCATTTGCAGATAAAAAAGGGTAAATTAGACAACTGTGTGTGTCCGTTGATGGCTAGAAAATAAATCCATTAATGACTTTCATAAATACTGTTACACTTATAAAAAAAAAACTGTGGAGGTATAAAACACAGCGTGCTCTATAGCAGTAAATCCTGGGGTTCTATGGAGATGAGATGAAGGCTTTTCCTGGGGGAGAAGCGCTTACTTGTGATATATTTTCAGATTTGGGCCAGCAACCTTCAATGTGTGGTTGTGTTGGTGGGAGGTTCCTTCATCCCTCCAGCTCCTCATTTATCTTTGTGTAAGATGCTCCAAATGACAGTAATGAAGCGGATTAAAGGAAATACCCAAGAAACAGTGCAGTAACCAAAGGAGACAAAGGAGGTAAACTAGCAGAAATATCATTATGGGTGGAAAAGCAAAGCAGGGTACCAATCCTTCTGGTACTTTAAATCATGACTTACTACACAAGATAGATCTGAATGACCTTCACAAAAACACAGTACCACAAATGTGATACGTGTTGCTAAATTATCAAAACTTTTTTTCTAAGATGAAAGTTTTAAAGATGGATTTAAAGGTAGCTCAGGATGTAGCATTCCTGAGTTTAGTGGGCAAGAACTTATAAGGAAAAAAGCCCAAGCTTCCTTACTGACAAACTATCTAGGGATAGCTAGAAGGGCACAATCTGTGGATATTAATTGCTGAGAAGACACATATGCCAAGTCAATAAGTCTGTGATGCATTCCAGGGCAGGATCACTTCAACTGTAAAGGTGAGCAGTATGATTTTAAAACCTGACCGATCAGTCCAGAGAGGTGATGCAGCTGCTCTTATTACAGTAATGATGGAATAGCTGCAGCATTTGGAATCAGCTGGAAGATGACGATAAAGCCCTGACTGATACCTGAATGCAATGAAGTAGTCTCAAATCTCAAAAGTATCTTTATCATTTTGTAAGTAAGCAATTAGAAGAGATTCCCTGATTCTTAACAGAAAAACTTAACTTGTTTTTAACATGGACTTTTAAACATGTTGTTTAGCATTTTGGCACCTAAAATAAGACTAGAATGAAAGATTCCTGCAGCTTGGCTGATGTTATTCGAAAGAAACAATACTAAAAGTCTTTGGTGGAGCAAAGACGCTGATCACGCTGAACTTACCATAAATTCAGCTATATGATATTAGATATAAGAGCTTAACAAGCTAATAAACTGTTTATTTAAAAACTCAGGGCCTTAAATGAAGGAGGAGGATGTTAAAATTTACCGTGTCAAAGGCAACACTAATGCTGGACAGTATCAGCATCCACTGGGCCATTGGTTCTTTAAAAAATTGTGCCTCTAAGCTAAGAGGTGCTCTACAACCTCACTGAAAGCTGTTAAAAAGGCAGTTATATCAGTGGTGCAGACATTGGTTTCTCCTGAACCTTCAATAAAAAGGAAATTCTTGATTGGTCTGTAGTTACTAAAGATAAGCAGGCCAAGCTAGGTTTCAGTGGATGAACTACAGCTGGTGGCAGGTTGTATAGTATAATTTATCAGGATTATTATTAGATATTAGGTTAAGTCAAACTAATATTACAACCACTTTGCTGATATGCCCAAAAATGAAGAGATTAAGCTAAAATCAAGTAAAATATCAAACAAAGAGCAATCATAGATATTCTCACATTACATGAAAACTCTGAACAACTAAATAGCTTTTTATGACTTATTGTGAACATACAAAAATGAAGATGTATGTTAATTAATTTTTTATGATCACACGGCTGTAAACCAGACATTCGCCCCCCTGGATGGTTGCAAATCCAGAATATTTATATGCAGAAAAAGAAGAAAGTGACGGGGCACAATAATGCTAAAATACATAATTCATCATTGCCATTTTCTTACCTGTTGTGATTTCCTAAGCAAAAAAACAAAAAAAAAAACTTCTGTATATGTCTCATCTTTGAGGTGTGTGGTTCTTTTCTTTTACTTATTTACAGTAAAACAAAAGTTTTAAGTTCTGTCATTCAGAGTTGTGGAAACAGACGGGAATTAAATTGCAGTGTATTTTCACTGAAAAAAAAACATGCCGTCTAATCTGAATCTATTTTTTTATAAAAAGCTTCCTTGAGTGGCAACATCTGTGAGCCCACAACGGCATTTAATGGGTGAGTAAGTAAACTCGTGGAGAAACATGAATGAATGACCGAATGTTGCTTAGCAGCAGACGGCACTTCCCCACTTTCTCTATTGTGCTTTGTATTGACCAGGACTTGTGCAACTAAGTCGCATATGTTTGAACCAAAAAGCAATTTTTCTGGAAGGTAGAAAGAGTAGAAGAGGAAGATAAAAAAAATAGGCTTTTGAAGTAAGTTCAATAAGAAACAAATCAGTTCCATCTTATCAAACATAGTGTTCATTTCTCTGTCTCTTTCTTTGTCTCTTCCACTTTCCCAAGTTGTCAAACTCACTTCATTCCTATTTCTGATTACATAAGACTTGGCCAGTCATTTTTTGTTTGAGTCAATCATCTTGACTTGAGTCCGTGTTCTTTACGTGTCATCCATATTCTCAGACGTTGCTTAACTTTCCTAATTCCTCCATGATACCCGAGGGGTGTCAGCCAAAGTCTCAGCAAACCGCTCTGACTCATTTGACAACATCATGGATGCTGGAGGTTGTTTGTGCGGCATTGTGCAGGGACTGAGACAAAAAAAACAAACACTTGATAAAATAAACTTCCCAGTGGAAGAACATGTCCCCTGGTGTTAATAGTGTTGCATGGCTAAATGGTTCCAACAGTATCAGACTTCTAAACTGCTGATGTGACAACATCTAGCTGCTCTTATTCAGCCAGTAACTGTCTGATAAACAAAAACTGCAGGCCTTTGTATTGCTGATGAACTGCAGAATGTCTACATAATATAAATATATTATGTTGTAGTTTGATATATTTGCATAAGATACAAAAACTTTGTGCTATTACAGCCATAATTAGATCATGACAGAAGCAAAAAGACATTAAGTAGAGTTTTTTTCTTCCTCTGTCTCGCTTAAGCTCCAATTTTTTGGCTGATGACTGATTTGGGCTTGAACATGATGGAGAAGTCAAAACAAGTTTTTTTTTTCTTCTCCTTCATGTCATTTTGATGCATATTGTAAATTTTCATCTTGCATTGGTCCAAGTTGACCCACAGGGCAATCTTTAACAAAAACACGGTGTGTCAGACAGAGACAGATAGACTGACTGATCTAATGCCAGAGGAGAGATAAAGCAATGGAGTTGGATAGATGACTCCAGGGACGGTGAGACATAATGAGCTGATCAAACGATTGTGGGGAATGAAATGCCAGAGTAACTCATAGTAGTGACAGACTGGAACTGTCAGGGAATCCCTTGCCAATCAGCAGCCTCTGCTCACAGTTAAAATAATTTATTTCTATGACATCACCTCCCTAGCTTGCTGATTTACCTTTTTCCCATTCAGTCCTCCTCAATTCTTTGGCTAATCTTTTGTCTGCATCCATGTTCTGGATCCTTTTCTGCTAGCTTCTTCTGTTTATCTGTTTTTCAAGCTATCTTGCAGGTTGATGTCTTTTAGGTTCTGAATTTAGCACATTTATCAAGCAGAACGGTTATATATGGCACATTGTAGCTTGTTTTCTTAGTATATTATTTTATTGTGGACGTGTGTGTGTGCTCCTGGATCTTGGGGTCCCTGGCTGCGAAACTGGCTTATTTGAACATATTTTCACTAAATTATCCTTTTGCTGTGTTTAACTGGATTTTTGTAAATGGTTTTTTACATTTACACAACCTAGTCTCACACAACAGAGGGCACGCTAAAACCTGTGAAGTCTCTCTTTAAAAAACACTGAAAATTATGGACAGGAAGCCTTTCTATTTTCACTATTGTAACATATTAAGGCAGCATAACATCTTAAACTTGGATAATTATCAGATATTTTTGGATGTCTGTCTTGTTTTTAAGGTTTTGAACGGTCTTGCACCTCCACCATTGCAGGATTTTATACACAAGAAAACTAACAACAGAGTCAATACCAGAGCATTAACCCGGGGTGATTGCAATATACAACGCCGTAAAACTAAATTCAGCCAAATGGTGGAGTCGATCAGAGGCACAAAGTCATGGAATGCACTACCAGCTCATGTTAGAAATTGTAATAACTACCTAACATTCAAGAAAACCCTAAAACATTGGTTAAAAAGAAGCCAGTCATGTACTCATGTATAATCCACACTGTTTTCTGATCACAAGATGTTTTTAATGTGTTTATTGTAACTTGTCTTTGTGATTCATTGCATGTCTACACTTGATAGTATGTTTGTATCTGTATGTGGACTGTTTTATGGAGCCTGCCTTAGGACAGCAGATGAAATCTAGCTAATTCTGGCGTATTTATATTGATGCTACTTGCTGACATGTTGATTAATATGCATTGTCCTAATTCAATAATAATAAAAAATTATAGTAGAAACTTGTGGAGAAGTAATTAAAATGACTTTAGCCTATGTAATTAAGTAATGATGGGCCTTTTTTAGTTTCTGATCAGCTTGTGTTGACAGCATCTGCATGGGAAGTGCATCTACTTCTGCAATCACAAATAGTTGTCAAAGATGCGCAATCAATTTCTCATTAATAGCTGAGATAATGAGGGTTACATGCTACGACCTGTGAAGTGCTTCAGATGTTTGGTGCCACAGATAAAGGACAACAGAACACACTAAAATAATCATGCAGGTAGTGGAAACTGACAGAAGACTTAATGAAAAGTTACATTAACACGTTGCAAATGTTATTTTAAAAAATAGTGAGAAAAAAAACCATGAGTGAACAAATAGCCTGGCTGCTGTTACAATATTTACTTTTTTATCTTTTGGTTATCATGATCATGATTATTAGAATAATACTCAAATGTTTTGTATAAGATCTGCAGGACAACAATATTTACTCCTGAATTATGTTTACTGTTATTGTATGGGGATTAGCTATTTCCTATTTTTATCAGATAGGTGAAATGAAAGAACTGAATGCTGCAAAGCTGTAAGATAATAGTCCTGTGAAAAACTGTTTTTATTGTGCATGTTGGTAGGTTTACATTTTAGCTGTATCTGTACCTTTTGCTAATTATTTCTTAATATTATTAAAGTCATATTGCCAGACACGCCCAGGGACCATACCACACATCTCATAACCGGCTCTGCATATCACCGTGGCTCTTTTCAGTTTCCACTAATCTAAAAGGAGCACGCTGGTATTCATATTATAAACATTCAATTGGCAAAACATGGGTGGGCTCTGACTATGAAGCAGCCAACACACCACGGTGTGACACAGCCTCAAGTACAAACATTTTCACTTTCTTTTCTTCTTCTTTTTCTTCTTTGTTTGCTATTATTTGAGCAGGCAATTATCTTAAACAGAACAAAAAGGTGGACGCATCCCTTCTCAAAAGGGTCACTGCCTCCACTGGGACCCAGGCAGCTACTAGCACCATATGAGCAGCATGATTTCATTGTACAGTTTTTGTATTTATTATGTAACACCACGTGTATAATGTTCTGACATCGTTAAACATTTCCATGGGCCGTGTGCTGTGTGAATAGCATTTTTAACACAAACAGCAGGTTTGGGAAACATTGCCGTTTCATTTTTTATCTCATGTTTGTGAGAGTAAATGGATGGTAAATGGACTTATACAGTATTTCAACCACAAAGAGGACACTAAATGGCACATTTACCCATTCACACACACACCAATTGGCACATTAGGGGGCTACTTGGGCTTCAGTGTCTGCCCAAGGACAGCATGCTTTCAGAGGAAGCCCAGAGTCTAACTCCCAACCTTCCGGTTGAAAGACGACTGCGTTTCCACCTCATGTAAAACATTCTGGACATCTGGATAAGCAAACCTTTAGCTCCTGCTGGTTTCATGGCAAGAAGAGGATTTTTCTTCCTCTGTTAAAAGATGGCACAACATATGAGTGGAGTTGTGAAATGATACCTTGGCTTTTAGGCTTCCATTTTGATTTCAAGTTTGTTTGTCAAATCAGAAGCAGCCACATTTGGAAATAGGAGTAGGTATCATGAAACCACCACTGGAAACTGCAATATTTTCTAAATGTTTATTCTGAAAGATTAGTTATACCTCCATCATGAACAACATTAATGGCATTATTTATCTGAATTATACCTGTCTATTGATTAGCTATGCTACGTTTATACAGTGAGAGGGGGGTGCAAATGGAAACTGAGGGAAAACCCAAGAAGCTGAGCTAAATCCAGCCAGTAATCAGATTCAGAACTTATTGAGGCTACAGTGCTAAACATTACATTAGTGGGCCTCAAGAATTACAGCTTGGTGCAAGTTTTGTTT
Organism: Pseudomugil gertrudae; assembly: GCA_037177535.1. Taxonomy (NCBI): domain Eukaryota; kingdom Metazoa; phylum Chordata; class Actinopteri; order Atheriniformes; family Pseudomugilidae; genus Pseudomugil; species Pseudomugil gertrudae. Next base: position 6,887,698 of record JBAMHV010000017.1, on the reverse strand, counting down.
TAATGTTTAATCTGATCAAACGAGAAAAGAATTCTGCATATTCTCTTAGATTGGAAGTACTGTTTTAACTTATCAAGTGCAGAGACAATCCACCCTTTAGGCATTGATGCTCTAAAGATGGTTTCACTGGAAAGACTGTTTCCTCCATAGATTAAAAAAGTCTAATCACAATGTGCCTTTGCCAACATCTCACAGGGTCTTAAAACATTTACAAGGCTATGGGCTGGGTCCCAGGGCTGCTCCTAAAGAAGGGCAGTAAAATAAACATCATTTTCAGGCTAAAATGTTTATCACCTTCATCTTAAAACAACAATAAAGAAAGAAAATATCCCAAAACATTGTATTAATACTTATCACACCGGACCTTTTAGCATGTGCCAGCAACACACGTAGTTACCAAAATCTTTTCTTTGCCTCCATCATTTTATCAATAGAGATAATCCATTCTCCCTAGGCTTAAATTGCCACTGCCAACACAAACAATTCCATTTTGTTTTGTTTTGTACATCAGTCTGGCCAATCAGTCCATCAAGAAGCTTTTAGATTGCACTGATAAGAGTTTTCAGAGTGGTTTTAATGCCTCTCTATATTTTTGTGCCTCGGGTCTTGATCAGTAAAATCTAAAAGCAACCCACATCTCCTTCTTCATGTCCTCCATCTTATTTTCTACAATGTCTTTTTATTTCTATCCTTCTTGTTTAGTTGTCTAGTCTATATTTAAGCAGTTTTCTGGTATTTATTGAAGTGACATATTTTGAGTTTTTAAAAATGAGTTCTTGGTATTTATTGAAGCTATTTCATTTTGTTTTGGATCGCAAAGAAAATGGAATAGTACTGATAACAGTATCTTCTCTAACCACTAAATAAAGGTAACTGTTTCATCTAATGCTTTGTTAAATGTTGAAGAACTGTTTCCTCATATACCAACCCTTCTGCTTTGCATTTGCAAAATGTGGACCTCCTGAAGTACCAAGTTGTTGTGGTGGACGTATAGCGGGAGTCATTTTTATAACTTAATATCAACTTAATACCACACTCTTGTCTCATCATTAAGATCAACACATCCTTTTAGAGCTGGAGAAAAACAAGCAATTAGTCAAGAAGTTTAAAAGTAATATACAAGGATTTTAATAGTGCTGGAGTTTAATTGTTCCTGTTTGTGTTTGTGACAAGTCAAGGACAGATTAAAGATAGAGTAAGTTTTATATTGCTGGCAGGTTTGTTTAATTACAACCAGAAAATGTCAGAATTGCAGAGTTTGAAGGGCAATCTCTGATGAAAGACCCCTCACTACTGCATTCAATTCTGCTCATGAAGCCAAATTAAAAGATGAATTCGTTTATTTGCAGCATTCCTCATTAGATGTTCACAAGAAACATAAAGAGCAAATGAATATTTTTCCCCTCTTCCAGTTAGTCAAACTGAATACTTATCTGCAGAGGAAAGAAAACCCTGAAATAAATTCTAATGTAAGACAAAGCACAGATACTAATGACTTATAAAGCTCAGTGATAAACACAAGACTACCATGTTCCCCTCAAGATCAAACTACTGTGAGCAACATCTACTGAACCTACGCTGAACAGCAGGTACAAAAGGTGATAGCTTAAAACCGCCCTTTACACCTAAAGCCAAAGAAAACAGCAGATTCCTGCCGACCCCAATTATCATGCTTTCACAATGGGTTCGGAAGTGAGGCAAGAACAGCATCTGCTGCCCTTCAAGCCAAGGGTAACGCTTTCTGATCTGCTGGGAACAAAGCGAGTTCGATGCAACCATTACTGCTTGTCTTGAAGAAATCTATACAGCCACACAGTCCTCGCTGCCACATACACGACTGAGACTTGCAATTAAAAGAAACGACTCGCACAGTCACAAAACTTACCAAGATGAGCCATGTAGAGTGTAAATATGAAGCTAGCTCATTCATTATTGGTTGCTACATTTGATATTGCTTATATGTGGGCATAGTCACACATAGAGAAAGTTGATATGATGTATTGTAACCGATGACTGTACTAGATTTTCAAAATACAATAAGATTATCTGATGGAGCTTCATAACAGACTTTTTGCTTCAGGTTGCCTTGGAAACTCACTTTATTCCAGTAATCAAGGACTTTATTTGTCTCTCTGTAATAGTGACGCATGTAGATACATAAAGCAAAAATCCCTTTCTGTTTATGTTAGACAATAAAAAAGCAGCAAAGAAATGTGTATAAGACTCCTGCACATAAAAATTAAATCACTGTATTACACAAAAGACTAAACCTCCAATAAAACATCTTATTTATATCTTAAGTCCCCCCATTTGACTTCGACCACTTAGCCTGGGGACATATATTAAAGATAATGTACAAAAGCAATACAGGCAGTGCAACTTCTTTCTGAAACAAGATCATTTCTGACTTTATTTTTCCAGAGATGCAATAAACATCCACAGCAAGACGAGTTATTGTAGTTAACAAGGCTTGGGGGCTTTTCTTTCTTTTTCTTTTCTTCTTTTCCCCCTTTTTAGATCACACAGAAAACAAATCAATAAGTGACACAACTGTGATGCAAAACGACCTTAAGCAAGATACTGTTAATAATTCAGATGTATGTTGGTTTTGAATATTGCGCAAGTGAGACACATGAAATCTTAGATTCACTACAACATACCGGAGCGTCACTGTGGGCTTCCCTGGTGGTTATGCTGTCTCAGAAGTGAAAGAACAAGCAGCCCCTGCGCCTCTCTAACCATCTTTGATCATAAGAAATCAAATATCACAAGAAGATATCCAGCGTGTCATTAAAGAATGATGACATGTTGAGTCATCGTGTCTTCAGCAACCTGTTAACGCGGTGCTGGAAGGGATCTGTCCATGGTGCTGAACTGTTCAGTCACACAACGCAAATAAACCACTTCTGTGTCTAAACCGTGAGAAAACATTATGTTAAAACCAGTCACGAAGATTTTCCTTGTTGTTGTTCTGTTTTTAGAGAACAGACTGCAAAGCGGGTTGAGGTTTTACTCACGCAAAAACTCCGAAAAGCAGAACTCGGATGCCAATCTCCAAAGCCAGTTGTCGCATGTTTTTCCTGCGGTCCGTGGGCGACACATTCATTGTTCTGAGAGAACCCGTGAAGTGGTTCGGACACGCGCAGTCCGGGTCAGCTGGGATTGTTCACTTTAATTAATCCAGAAAAGCGGCGCGTACACGGACGATGCTTCCTAAACACGCATGCCGCTCGCCTCCATTGCGCCTCGGTCACCTGAAGCTGCTGTCTTCCCTTTTCCTTTCGCTTGTCTCCCCCCCGTCTCTGACTGTTTCTGTCCCCTTGGGCGATTTCCTTCACTGCAACTCTGTCGCTGACAGCTCCTCTCCCACTCCTTCAATTACCTCATCTGAGTTTGAGTTTGGGGAGCGGAAGGCATCGGCAAATCTGGGGAAACATTCAGGTGTGGGATACAACAGGGAGAGCGATGACAGATGACAAAGTAAAGAGACATACCCTAAGCGTCACTGCACGTTTGGTCTCCCTCTCTTTCTCTCTCTTGCTCCCCCTTTCTGTATTTCTTTTCTTTCTTCGGATCCCTCAGCTGCATGAATTGGACGGAGGTTTCTGGAACACCATTCAGGACCTCACACAAAGCTTGATAAATAAGTGTCCACAATAAACTGAGTATGTTTGTGTTCTGTATACAAATGCCAATGGTCTTAAACAAGCACCTCCTCAGAAATAATGAAGCACTCCTTGGTCCTTGGAGTTCTCCTCTGTGTTGGCTCTTCCTCTTATGTCCACTTTAAGAAATAGTCCCTCAGGATCCAAACCCCAAGACAGCTGGAACAAAGGCATCATATCTGCAAGCCAAGTAACCCTGCCAGCACCTCATAGACTCATATGAATATTAAATGAGCTTTTAAACTGCCCTCCTGTGATACCTGCCAGTAAAATGCGTGTTTCTGTGTGTACAGGTCTGTATGACAAAGAGGGAGAGACTGTTGCAGGAAAACCCCTGACCCAAAAAACTTCCCAGCCTCGTTTCTAGGTCACCAGCTTGACAAGCTGTAAACTGACGCAGTTTAAAAACAGCAGTTTTTCTCGTTAACAAGAATCCTGTTAGCTATGTATGACTAAGATAAATGAAAGTTTATTTACACACATGCACACACAGCCAGGATTTTCACCCATTTCTTTGTTCCATGTAGTGGAGTTGCAGGTGATGTGCCTCGAGACTTAGCTGCTCCCTAATAAGAACACAACAAAACGAGTGGAGACAGAAAATGGTGGTAGGTTGGGAGGTGAGCTCTATCTTCAAAGCTTTCTGCCAGCCATCAGACTTTTCAGCTTTTAGGCAGTGCGTCATGTTTATTAGAAGCTATCAACATGATTTTATCTCACATCATCACAGTAGTCATCAGAACTGATTCATTCAGCTCAGAGCGGCTTTACAGACCTTCTGAGCATTTGAGATGACAAAAACACTTAATTAGAGGAGGGAGAAAAACAGCACTTTGCTTTCTCTGGTTAATACCATTCATATGTGCTCTTTGTTGTCTAAAAGCAAACACACAGGAGTTAAATGAGAAGGCACAACCTTCTCTTTTCATCTTTGTTGTTCTTTTTAAAAACAGACATTTTCATGTTTCTATTGTTTTGACAGTTTTTCCTCTTTGTCCTTTTCAGCCTGGATGTAATTGTTGCTCACATCCACAAAGGTCCTTCGTGCATTACCAAATCAGAGTTTACATGTTATTACATGTGCTCTAACTTCTGTCCTTGGTTATGGCTGCATGCATTGTACCTGTTAGTATTGAGACTATAATCTGCAAGAGTGTTGCATCCGCACAAGACCCTATCATGGACACACCCACAACAATCAGGTTTCAACGCAGCCAGTTTCCAGCATACTGATTAGTTACTCAAATCACCTGTTCATCATTATCTCTTCTCCTATATAAGCTCCACTCACTGTTCACTCCATGTCTGACCTACTAACTACCTTCTCCCATCAGATCCCGTCCTAGTTCTCCTTCCCCGGCTCCGGCTTACCCGTGTGCAGTGTTGTTTGGATTGCCTTCTCATCAAAGACTTCGGACTGTTCCTGGATTTTCCCTTTGGCTCATCATTTTGGATCTTTGCTTGGCTTCCCTTCCCCTGCGATCTGACTTCCTGGTTCTGACACAAGACTGTTTTCCAGATTCTGCTCTGCTCCCATCCTGGACTTACGCCTGGCTAAAGGACACCCATCTGGATCTCCCTGATTCCCTTTGTTTGTTAATAAACGAATCAGTATTCAGTAACTCTAAACTCTCGGTCTCCGGGTGTCCTTCGTTACAAAGAGTGACTCATGATGCTCCATGGGAATTGGCTCATCAGAAGTATTCACCTTTAATAAAAAATTTTCCATTTCATTACAGTTCGGGGTGTGATTTATAACAAACTTACTTTTGTCATTTTAGACAAATACGTGTCAGTGTGGGTAGCATACTTACCCATACATCATACAAAGTATTTGATGTGATGTGTTTGTGCAAACATTCTGTAGTTATGTTAGGCCTATCTTTTTAAGATTTATATAGAAAAATCTTTATACGATGTGTAAGACTAAATTATTATGTTAATTAAATTTTCTATAGACATTGATACTTTTTTAGCAATATTGGATGAACCTAATATTACCATAGCCCATATATAAAGGGTAGTGCCAAAGTTTTATTTCAATAAAGTACAACGTGTAAGAATTGCTTACATTAAGTGGGGAAAATCTGCATGCAAATTGCTTCAAAAACCATTTAAAAACTGAATGAAGCGTGGCTGTTAGCAGACAAAACCTTCCAAACAAACGTGCTTATTTGCAAGTGAATCCAATGGTCTCCTTTACAAAACTAAAATAAGCAAGCAAAGGTTTTCTTTTTATGTTGACTAAATTCATCCTTGATTTGGTTTCACAAAGCAGAAACACGTCGGTTACCATGGAAATTTATTCTATGCAGCGAGCCAGTTCTACACCAGGCTGTTTATGCTGGAGTCCTGTCAGATATTTCTTTATAGTTTTAAAACAATGTCATCCATATAGCCATTTGTTATGTCCATTGTGCTTTATTACAGTGTATAGCAATAAAATTCCATTATGCTCAGAAATAAACAATTCTATCATTCAAATGCATCAATCACTGTCAATGATTCCATCCATCCATTTCCTGAAGAAACCAGATCCTGCTGTCATCATCATCATCACCATCAATATCATCATCAATCATTAGCAACAGCAAGCCTAGACAGCCAACCTGTCAGCAAAATCTTGTCCCACCACATGTTTCTGGTATCTTATTAATAGAGAGTGGGATGATTGATCAGTGATTGCAATCACATATGTAAAGAGGTTCATGTGTGTCCATCTGCAACCACATGTGATTGTTTTTGGTTTGATTACAGGTAACTCAGTCCACTTCACAGCACACACAGATAATAGTACACAGCAATAACAACCATTAAAATATGTAGTTGCCGGATCACACAAAACCTCAAAAGCATAGTTTTGTCCTGTGACATGTGTTTATATTTGGTGTCTATGACTCAGTGATATCTGCAAATCAACATGCAGGCTACTTTTTAAGATCACATTTAAAATAAAGAATTTAAGATCTTCCAGGCCACTCAGTTGGTGTTATTGGGGCCTTGGAAAGACAAATAAATAAATAAATTACACAGCTGGTTTAACTTAAACTGTGTTGTACGCACTTCTAGTCCCAGATTCTGAATTTTCAGGTCCAGGTTTTTTCTCTTGTTGAAGTATTAAGCTCCACTTCCTGCCGATTGGTCAGTTTTTGTGTGATGACAGACAAACATGCAAACTATGTACACCACTTGAATCAGATACGGTTCTAACATTAACCCCAACTTAACATCAACATAACAGGGAGTGTCATTCAGCCAACACATTATTGGATTTTAAACAGTAAGACTACCAGCTATGTTTTTAGCAAAAACATGAACTGTGTAGAGTATTTGCAGCTTCATTCCCACAAAAAGCTACAATATTTTATGATTAGATTTTTTCTTGAGCCTTCACAGTAATTATTTGTGGTGAGGCAAAATAATAGAATATTTTGATATTTCACACAGATTTATTCAGCTATAATAATAATTCCATCGGTGAAATGATGAGATTGCACTAATTTTTATAAGCAGGGACAAGCAACATTTCCATGTCAGGATTAGTCCGTAAACAACCTCATGTTGTTAGTAAGTAGTGGAGGTAGCAAGAGTGCAGGGAAAATAGGTTTAATAAAAGTTTAGCATGACTTCGCACAAGAAAACATAGAACACAAGAAAATACCAGAAAATTAAACCAGCCGAGGTGAACTTAAACCAAATAGAATATATACACAGAGAACTCAACAAGACATAGAAATATGAAATAACAAACAGGAAACAAAGCTACACAGAAATACAAGGAGAACTACCAAAAAAGACAGGAAACTAGAAAATCTCTCGGAGAGCAGAGACCTCAAGCTTATTTTTTTCTCACGTTAGATTTGCTGAAAATGGCTTTATCTCGCAGTGATCAAGGATCATTTGAAACATTCCTGGACCAAGACGGTAATCCAAATCACCTCCAAAATTCAACTATTCCTTACTTGTCCCATCTGGAAACTTTCCTGAAAATTTCATGAAAATTGGTCTATAAATGTTTGAGTTATCTTGTTTACAGATAGACAGACAGACAAACAAACAGATAAACTCCTAAAAACATAACCTCTGCTTCTTGGTGGAAGTAACCAGAACTACAGACTGCAAAAACTACAACAGAACACCAAAACCATGACAGGTGGTCTTTTGATAAAAGCCATAAATGGGCACAAAGTAGGAATAGGCACTACTTGCACCTTGCTTGACTTAGTTCCTCCGTCTCAGCCTGGTTTGGTGTGTGTGAAACTAATTAAGCTAGGATGCTCTGACACAGCTTGGTCAGTTGCACTATCTTACATTATCTGGAATAACAAATTTCACTTTTGTGAAACAGGTTCCCAGGTGCAGCAGTGATTGCACTACAGGTAACCACTTTAAGATTGTGCACATATTTCCTGTCCTCTATTTTTCCTTTTATAGCGTGGCTTATCCCATACAGTACTAGAGCACTATATGGGAGAAGCACCTTTGAAACTAAAGTGTAATGAAGTTTATAAGATGGTTCTGCCTTGCTTGTCTACTCATGCAGATGGATGTATGTTAACCTCGAGCAATAGAATATACTGCACCTTTAAGTTATCATGGACCATTTAAAAACTGAGGTCCCCCAACACTTTGAGAGCAGCAAAATTGAGCCAAAATGACATTTTTGGACACCTTGTTTGAACAATTTGTTTAAAAAGGCAAGAAAAATAACATTTGTTCTACCTCACTTTGGCATATTTTGACTTTCATGTTCATATATGATCCTATCACAAGTGTTTCCTGTAACTGTTACTCTAAATGCATTCAAATAGATCTTGGTGTAAAAACAACAAGATGAAAACAAATCTCTCCTGATATACTCTGGCCAAAGCGTTAATATCAGACGTTGCTTTTGTCAAGATATCAGAGCTGGAAATTACTGGCATGAAGGGACTGAAACAAATTAGAGAAATTTTCCCAAATGCTTTTTAGTTTCAGACTTTTTATTAATCACTGCCATTTTTTCAGTCTCCCAAGGCAGAGAGTACCGTAAGTAAAGATCAATAGACCATTTAGTGCAGTTTTAATGCTTCACTGAAGCTTTGCTTTGCTTTGCTTACTGTGATGTGTGGCACCTTTGAATAAAATGATCATTTGGTAAAAAGGGGCTTTATAATATAACCAACTGTCAAAGTTTATTACAGGTAACCCTGGATGAATAACATTCAGTAAATAAAGTTGTCATTTTCAACACACAGGAACTGACGTGACTTAAAAGAGACTTGAAAATGAGCTAGAAATTACATGTTACTCATCCTGTCAAAAAAGCAGACCCTTATTAGCCAATAGCAACTAGATGAATGACTGTAACTGTAAATGGTTAAAGACTGAAAGTTTCTAATGAACCTGCACAAACAGTCAGTCAGCCACTTTTGAATAGAAAATGAGGGAGTTTAGATGGAAACCTTTTTGGCCTTATTGTTCCCCACTTATGATGTCCATTAAACTGATGTATGCTTCAAGGAAATATAAAGTTTGACTGGACGGGATCACATTTATCAGTGCTGGTACCATCAGTCGGATTAGTAATTTGTCAGAGATTTGTTCTGCAGTTGAAAAGGGCACAACGTAATGAAATATGATACTGCAGCAAGATTAGGCAAATTTATGGGTCTCTTTTTGTCCGGTTGTGGTTTTATTTTATGTTGCAGTATCATCCATTTGTCTTTATGAAAGGAAAGTTCGAAGGCAGGGATTTATTACTGTTTTTAGGGAAGCAGAAAAAGTTCATCAAAGGTGTAGAAACTTTTATGGTTATTTTATGAGCATCATTTGCAACACACCTCTATCAGTTTCTCAATGTTCCAAACAACTATTTACTCATAAAACGTTAGCGTGCTGGTATGCACATGTTCTGAATGTGAGAGTGAACTTCTCTCACCTTCTCTGCCTATAATTAATTGGATTAATCAGGTAAAAACAAACCCACTTGGAATAAAAATCCTGTCATTGATCAATCTCCTAAACATCTGTGGCAAAAAATCATTGGGATTTTGCAGTGGCTCCTCAATTCTTTTTTTTAACAAGGACAAGAAAACATTCATTGATTTACCAGAGATGTTCTGTCTTGTGAAGTAAAGGACGTGTATTGATTTATTTGTGGCTTTACTTTGTTGCCGAGTACATTTTCTTCTGTCTGCCGGTGATGTCACAACTTTTCCATGACCTTACTTACCTGCTAGACTGCATGGAACACGTCACAACCACACACTGCATGTCTTACATAATAGACATCAGGACTTGCATCCTCATAATAATTTGGTTTAGGGAATGTTATCACAAGTAAAATGTAAAACATCATATTCAGTCTCATTAAGTATGCAGCATGGTCACTGCATGTCAAACTTCAATTATACAGGCATCCTCCATTACATCTCCTACATCCTACATACAGTTTAACAGTTATCTATTATTTTATATTTTAATTTATTGATGTGATTTAGCCATGATTGATGTCTGTGTGTCTGTTTAGTTTTCCTAGCAGGCTCATCTGTGGTGCTTTTTTTATATAAAGCTACATTTTCCTCATTAGACTGGAATTCACAAGCCTTGCATGACAGTTGCAAAATGTACCCTTTTCTTTTTATGGCTGCATTGCTAGAATTGTGGACATCAATGTTTGTAGACCTAGATTTGTGAAGATGTTCTGTTTTTATTTCTAGAGTACAAAGCAGAAGAAAGCCATCTGTGATGTAGCCATATGTGTTGTCTGATCTACGCAACACAGTGTGCACTGGCTCATCACACAGTTTCAGAAACGGACTCTCAGTCAATAAAACTGCCAAACCTTTGTAACATTAACCTTAAATGTTATCCAAACATGGTAATGTAGCTGTAGTCCATTTGCATAACATGCATCTAATATCATTTTTCTTTGTTATACTCTTTCTATTCTTTTTATTTTATTACAAAGGGAGCTTGATCAGCTTACTTTAGAATCACCATCATGGGGGAGGCTAACATCCCATAGGACCTACATCCCCAGACTCCTCACCCTCCCCACTCATCATCACACACACGGGAAGGGATAACTAGCGATACCTTTGAGAACCCATCTTGAGTGGCTCTCTGCAATAAGGGCTAGCTACAGAAACAACCACCGTCAACAGAGAGTTAGCGAGTTTGTTCGTATTTTGTGCAGCCTCCAGTTAGGGAGGCAGTTAGGGAGATTATTTTAGGTTAGGTTAATAGGTTATTTTAAAAAAATTAAATAAGATGCATTGTTTTCCTGTTAGTATGGATTCGTTAGTCAGTATTTTTCATACTTAACTAGTGTAAAAAATGGTATATATGATGATATGATGTTGCTGTGTGCAAAACCAGAGGCAGGTCATCAGTTCCTCCTGCTTTAAGGAGCAAATCTTGCTTTTATTTTTTCTGATTAATGTATGTCTGTGTATTTTGTGTGTTTTTTGTTTTTCAAGTCATAAAGATGTCAAATGGTGTATATGGCATGTTCTCATCAAGCTCTGAAAGTTCAGTTTTCATATTGTTCATAATTGATGGATATAAATAATTATTTGAAAGAAGCAAATTCTTATGCTGAACTCTGCGTCTAGTAATTTTACATCCAGTATATTTATTATACATTTGAAACATTTACCAATCAATTACAGCTTGATAAGGTATCAGTATCATGAAGGTGGGAAAATTCTTGTATAGTAATTTTCTTAAATCCCTATAAATCACTAGTTTACAGTATGTTTTGATATGATTGACCTCTCAGACTGGTCACCTATTGGAATTTATTACAATGAATTGACCCACACCACAATGTAAGCGCTATCTCTGACAGTAGTTTCTGTGTGTAACAGATTGTTTATTGATGCATTTGAATTTAACTTGGCAGTGTCAAATAAAGTCCTTTAAATATTAATATTTATATATAGTATGTGTGCGTTTGAGTGAGTGTCAATCATTCACCCCCACCTTCACGTTCACCCATTTTTCTCATTTTGTGGTGATGATGATACAAGTCACGATGCCTAGATGGCCGTGGTGAGACCCGCTCAATAAGCTTAATTTTTTTTTGTCCAAAATTTCAATGGGCTTCAAATCAGAAACCCCTGGGTGACGTCACAAAGGCTGTTACCATCTTTTTATATGCAGTCTTTGGTTATCCACCACTCAGTGCTCTCCTCCCATTCCCGGACCAGTCCAACCCACAGGTTGAATAAAGTGATCGCTGTAATTCCAAACAGAATTAATTCTGCAGACAATCGATTTACTCTTATGATGATAGCTGCATTGCGAGTCATGGTAATGTGTATCAGTTTAATCTGATTATTTCATATGCATATTAATTTATTACACTAAATGCTACACAATGAACCAGGAAGAGATTTCATTTTAAAGGTAAATCAGATAATTTTATGGTGGGGCAATGCTTAATAATTTTGTCCATAACCTTATCTGGACCTGATTTTGAAACTCAATAAAATCAAGCAAACTTATAGTTTCAAATAAAAAAAGTGATTACACCCTGTTAAATTATAGGTTGTGGTGCATAATTAATTGAGTATTTAATTAAAGGGAAAAAATTAGTCTACAAAAGTCATTCTAATTTGTAATTGGAGATCCTCACTGTGCTTTTGCGCTCTAAAAATGTCTCTGTAGTGTTGTTGTACATTTTTATATTGCTGCTTTGGATTTGTCCCATGATGGGTTTTAGGTGAATTGATGATGCTCAAAAGTTGTCTGTAGTTAATTTCACAGTTTGGAAATAATCTGTGGTCTTATCTAAACATCCTTTTTTTCGCTCCAGATTTTCTCTTACATGTTTTCACTGTGTAATTAAGCCTAAAATTCAATGAACCCTCATTAAATGCTGAATAGATTAATATCATACTGATAGAGAAGCAGACAATAAAACTATAGAAAAATCAAACCAGCATAGCAGCTGAAGAAATGTCCAATTAGTTTCCCAAGAGAGTTTCTAATTTTAAATCCCTGGTGATGATGAAACTCCATTTGGAGCAGTGTATGTGAGCACGTGTAATTAAGTAAAAGAGACAGAAGCAGGGTATCAAACACTGACTGCTGTCCTGCCTGCACATTTTCTCTTTTATGAGTAAATTACACTCTTATCTTCAGTGCTTTTCAGTTTCTTGTAATTTCATTTTGTTATGGGTGTAACAACCAACCTATGGTCTACCACCCTCTCTGTTACTTAACTCGGCTTGCCATCTGTTACTTCAACTAAGTCTGTCAAAAAAAACAACTAAGATATATGACCCACTATTTCTCCTGCATGGTGTCAGACACTTCTATTCCACAGATGCACTCCTGCATAATCCTGCAATCAGAACCAACTTAATGTCTTTTAAACTTATCAGTGACTTGTCTGACATAAAATAATTATTATGCACATAATAATGAGTATCATCTCATAATGACATGTGCAATTAACCCTAAATGAAGGAAGCATCTCAAAAAGTGACATGATGATAAGACTATACCTTCACCAACACATAGTTAGTTCATCCCCCTTTTTACCGTTTAGCTCTTCCTACAAACCATTTTATTACTTTCAGCTGCTTATCTTCATTTATTGAATCACATTTTTTTCATTACCTATACATTTGTAGTTTTATTAAGTAAGCATACAGTAATGCATAGTGGGCATGGGTTGAGCCACGGAGAACTTGCTGCTAAAGGAAGAAATATGGGGCAGTAGGGGCTTTATAACTGCTTAAGTGCTTGGCATGGACTTTCAGTGAGTCATTCCAAAGGTGTTAGGAAACTTTCACCATAGGAATCACCGACAGGAATGCTTACTAACCTCAGCCAGCAAATGTGTAGCTATTCATGACAGGCAATGGATGCTACCGAAATGCAGGTTTAATAGACTGAGCTTTCTTCACCCTCCTGCCCATTTTGGCATCGGCTTCTTTCAGATGACAGCTTGGAAGTCATTAGCAAACTACTACATTCTCCAAAACACAGAAGGATCTTTCTCACACCTTAAGTAAAGAAATGACTGCTCAGTCAGAGTGACTTCCAGGGCTTCCTTGCTTCAATAGAGAAGGGTTTGATTTTTTTTCTATTTCAAGAGACAAGTCTGCTAATAATGAAAAATATTAATGAAAATCTGATAAAGAACAAAATATGTTTCTAACACTGTAGGGGAAATGTTCTTTGCAGTTAAAATGCACAGCTTTAATCCCCCAGTGTATAGTACAACTATATAGTAATCCCCTCGCCCCAAAAAAGTACCACTAAAGAAATAGGACACTAATATTTTAGTGGTGCATAATGTCTCAATACTTTCCTGCCATCCAGTGTTGCATTGATTTTTCAGCAAGTTGTATTTATGATTAGACAGTCCAGTTACTGTGCAGTGACTTCAACCAGTTCTCCATCCCATCTCATCTCATCCCATCCCATCTTTTTTTTTTTTTTTACAATTTGAGCCCATTGAATCCTGACATTGTCATCTTCAGTGCAATCATAGAAGTAAAATCCATTAATAAATAGCCTTGTACAACCTGGTCTCAGCTGGCCTCTTTCTCTGGACACATACTGCTGCAATACCAAGTTTAGGCAAATAACTGCAACAGATCATAACACTGCCTCCATAAGCTTGCACAGTAGGCACCGTGTGGATAAGATGGCTGAATCACTTCATCTGCGTCTCTTCTTACTCTGATCCTGCCATCACTCTAGAATAGGTTAAATGTGGACTTCTCAGACTACATGGCATTCCACCATTGCTCCAGAGTCCAAACTTTATGCCTCCTTACAAACTGAAGTATTTTTCTCCAGTTAGCCTCACTGATTAGTGATTTTCTTAAGGGCTACACAGCTTTGCAGTCACTACCCTTTGAGGTTCCCTTGACAGTGGAAATGTTGCAATTGTCTCTATTAAACAAAGCCCTAAGATCTACTGTTGCTTTTATAATGATTTTTCTTAATCTATCAGTTATCACCATCTTTCAGGATTTCTTCCAATCAAATTTGTTGAAGGCAACAGCTCCCCACATCCTTTTAGGTTAAAAATGGCTTAGACAACTGTCCAATACTCAAGACTCAATACTGTTATTGAGTTTTTATTGTTATACCTGTGTTGATCCTGTATTGATGATCATGGACTCTTGTCTCTTCTGTTTAGCAGTACAAACCAGTATTTTTATATTTATGGAAATGTAAAAATACTGGGTTGTACTGTTAACAGAAGAGACAAGAGAAGTTAAGTCAAGTTTAAGGCTATTTATTGATTTCACCTTTGTTATTTTTGTAGCTAATGTTAGCCACATTTAGCCTCTGTATTGTCTGCTAACTTATTGCCAGTGTTACCACAGAAAGCTGCCAGGTGCACAATTTCAAACAGCTTTGCCTCGCAAATGGTCTGCTGCATTGTTTTAACATGTCCACAAGAGAGCAGCAAAGTATTACTTTGGACATCAATCTTATCTGTTATCTTGTTAATATTTACTTTTGTTTTAAGTTGCATGGTGGATTGGACGATGGTACTCTCCCTCAGTAGTAAGGGAAATAAAACAAACAAACAAAAAAAAGTATTTCCTTTTTCATTCTTAAATTGTTTTACACTGGTGGTGACCACGGCAGCTTAAGAGCCGTTACCAGCAGCAACAACTTTGTACTCCACACATTTAGCTATGGGATTGCTACTGCCTCCAGTATCTTATTCATAAGCTTGTCTATTAACCAGGCACCAGTCAAACAAAATTAATACAAAACAGATTAATATTGCAGGGGACTTACACATACTCTGTTAGATGTTACCCCACATTTAGCTGTATTATTTGTTCTGCAGTAAATAAGAGTGGCCATCTTTTGCATATGTATCCAGCCACTCCGGATTCAGCTGTGACTCCTAATCAGGTGACGGAAGAACTTCACAGAAGCATGATGAAATGACTCATGTAATGTAAATACCTCTTTAAGTAACAGTTACAGGATACCAGATGGTTTATTTTTATTTAGTGACACCTCTGTTCTTGTACTCAGTGGGTGTTTGTTGCACATTAGCACATTAAATTAATTTAATATCTTTCTGAGGCACTTGGTTCTCTAAATAAAGACTTTTCACTAAACAGTCTATTTAGTAAGGAAATTAAAATCATGGTGTAAATCTCCTCTGAATTATTTGCTGAAGAAAGCTTTGCAAAAGGGAGTTTCAAGCATATTTATTTGTAGGTTTGAGCTTAATTGTTACATATCTCTTTTTTCCCCTTTACAACCCCTGTGGAGTTGGTGTTAGTTTGATACAATTCTTTACAATCTCCTGTATTAACTATATAAAATAATACACATCTGGAAGCTGTTATCCAGATGCTTAATGATTTCCTTTTATTAACTGTTCCCTTTGGGAGCTGCCTGAAGTTCATATTTCAGAATATATGTAGCTTATCTGTTTAGGTTTGCATTATTAACATGCCAGGACAATCCATCCATGCATTTTATTATAATACAGGGGCTGGAGCCTGTCCCAGCTGCTCTCAGGTGAAAAGTGGGGTTTCACCTGCAGGTCACCAAGGCAATTAATTCAATTTAATTCAACTTTATTTATATAGTCCAGTATCACAACAAAGTTGTCTCAAAGGGCTTCACACACAGTTAATCACACAACAGTAGACATAAAACACAATAAACACAGTAATGACTACACTAAACTAGGCAGATCCAGGACAATTACCACACACATTCAAGAAGCAAGCTTGAAAAGAGGTAGCTCAGAGGCAGCACTTCCTGCACAGAATTAAAATGTTTGGTGGTAGAAGAAACATAATCTTGTGTACATTGCTCAAAATATAATTAAGAATGCAGTAAAAAGTGATAAAGGTGACCATCCTTCCTTCCATATATATATTATTTGACATTCAATTAATTTGTTTAATAATCTCATTATCATTTAATAATAGCTCTTCTGTGTTAAATTTAAATTATTTTAGAGTTAATTAATACTTAATTCATTCTGGCATATTTCTATGCCCTTCATGTCCTGCTATTGTTTCTGAAATGTACAGTCTGAGCAGGGCTGGGAAACGGTGGTCCTCGAAGCCCACAGTCCTGCAAGTGCTGAGTTTTCCAACTGCATCACACATGATTCAGACACTCATGTGCAGAGACAAATCTGATACCCATTGATGTGTTGAAGCAGAAAAATTTGAACACTGGAGTTTCCTACCACTGATGTAGGCTTCTGCCTTTGCTTCCAATTAAACTATATTTAAAAAAAGTAGAAGAAAGTGGTATTTGTGCTTTAGTTCAGAAATTTAGGTTGCTGGTTAGATTTGCAGTTCACATATCAAATTATCTTTGCTGAAGATACTAAACCCGTTTTGACCTGCATCCCTGTTACCTGTAAACCGCTTCGGTTCTCACCTGAAAGTATCATTTATTTAGATTTTGTAACTGATGCTTTTACTTGTAATTCCGATTTTGTACACGAGGTGAAGCTCGTACACTTCAAAGCCTCCCTAAACGCACGCGGCCTCTGCGATGAAATAATAGATTTCACATTTAATCTGTGTAATAGATGAGCTCATGATCTTATTTAGAGGGCACGTAAATCGATCTCTTTAATCACACTCAATGCAGCCTTGTTTTGGGAAGCTTATGAACTGTTTGTCACAAACATGAGCATTTTTCAGGGCCATTTTTTTATATTTAGGATTTGTAAAAGAGGCGCTTTTTAATTAAGGCCAGGGGGGGAATTATAGTAAATAGTTTGGTCTATGAACAGTTTCTTGGCTTAGAACAATAAGACCATGTTTTGGTGCATTCTTTTAAAGTTGTGATTGAGGAGGAGTAACATGGGACAAAATGTAGAAGCTCTTCACATAAGAATCTTTTATGTTGCGCATATGCGCATATGGAGGGTTTGCGGTAGGTTTTCTGCACCCTGGAAAGTGAAAATTGCAATCATCGGGGCGTTGGTGGTAATAGAGTAAGCTAACGGCAGAGAGAGAAGGTAGAGACGCAGGGAGGGAGAGGGTGGCAGATACTTGCGCATCACAGCAGGACAGGCAGTCGAATCCAAAGGCGCTCAGCCAACGACGGACACGGACGAGGAAGGTAGGACGACATGATAATGATTATCCAGCTGAGTTTGTAGACCCGAAACACGAGTTAAAGGCACGTTTTCAGACAAAAAAAAAGATATTTTACTCATATAATTCATTTAGTAAAACGTTTCCTGCCCAGCAGCTGTGCGTAATTCCAGAATAGTTTTTACGCAGACGTTTGATGCTGCGGTGTATTTGAATTTTGCGCTACGACGAAGAGTTTTTGAAGTTGTTAAAAGATGATAAATATTGTTTAAAGTGTCGTCAGGTTGGTGCCAGGATCATTTTTGAGTAAGGACATATAACTGAATCTGCGATAAATTGATGTAAGTTATGGTTTTCATCGAGAATCTCTTTAACCCATGAAGGTTAGTTTTTTTTTTACAACAAAGTATAAAAACTGATAAATTGACGGTGTGTGCATGCTTGCACAGAGGTGTCAGGTGTACAGGGGTATCTCAGGTGGCCCTGGTGACTCCAGGTGCCCTCTGGGACGCGCCGTAATGCGCACTTATTTATTAATGTGTCACCTGAACACAGCGATGTAACGGCGGGTTAAAGGAGAACACTTCTCAGTTTACGGATTTTGTTGTTATATGTGGCTATTCTTTATGTAATTATAACATAGTTAGATAAATACATTTTTTAAATACTGTTTATGAAGATGAACGTTTCTGAAACTAATGTTTCATCTCTGTAACTTCGAGTCCGGTTTAGTTTTAAATAGGACAGAGAGTAACTCCAAAGAGGTGCAATGCATGATTTTGGTCGCAGTTTTCATTACGGTTTTCTGTTTCTTAACTGTCTCTTTAGTTAAAGTTTTTGACTATCATTTTCTATATAAAAATATCATTTTTATGAAAGAACACGCGCTCAATCATCCTAAAACAAACACTGAATATAACTCTAAGCACAACTTGATTATGTGTCGTTTTCCTTCCATCTGCCAGTTTAAATAAGTGTGTACAGTTAACGTTTACACAGTGTAGCTATCACATCTATTAAATAGAAAAGCATCGATCAAGTTTGTTCTCCCTCTAAGATGCTGTACTGCATGCATCATCAGTGAGTAAATGGGTTAGGGTTAGTTATTTAGGGTTGTAAATGTTTTACTACTGCCACACTTTAGCTATGATTAAAAAAAAACCTGCAACATACATTTATGATTATAAATATGCTATTCTAGTTTGTATGATTTATTTCACAGACTGGAGTGATACTGCTCTAACAGTCCTTTCTGAGACCACGCCACGCTAAGTTCATTCAAAATACCTTAAGGAAGAAAAAAAACTACTAAAATGGAGAGTCCATATCTGCAGCTTGACTGACAGGCTCAAATGAAACTCAATAAGAAGGATGGAGGAGTGAATTGCAGATACACTAACTCTTCAGCGGAATATCGTATGAAGTCTCAGAGTAGAAGCACAACAACATATAAGGGCAAGAAAGGATGGCAGCATTGTAAAATTGATGAATGGTAATATTTTTAAAGAAAAAGACTTTGAAGTTAGCTGATAGTGGAAAATTGCTAGATGTATCAATGAGTGTGTCATCTTGTTTCAAGGTGATGCTGTAATTGTAGCTTTACAAAAACTAAGAATAAGTGTACTACTGAGAGAAATGTAGTCTCATTTCCCAGTAAGACAGTCCCATTGCACAATAGTCTTGGTTGAATAACATGTTATTGATCATTTAATTGTAATATTTTATTATACATATATATATATATGTATATATATATATATATATATGTATATGTGTATA